>JARWKJ010000013.1:5000-215246 GCA_029959095.1 Rhinichthys osculus
TAACCCTAACCCTAACCCTAACCCTAACCCTAACCCTAACCCTAACCCTAACCCTAACCCTAACCTAACCTAACCTAACCCTAACCCTAACTCTAACCCTCTAACCTAACCCTAACCCTAACCCTAACCCTAACCCTAACCCTAACCCTAACCCTAACCCTAACCCTAACCCTAACCCTAACCCTAACCCTAACCCTAACCCTAACCCTAACCCTACACTCTAACCCTAACCCTAACCCTAACCCTAACCCTAACCCTAACCCTAACCCTAACCCTAACCCTAACCCTAACCCTAACCCTAACCCTAACCCTAACCCTAACCCTAACCCTAACCCTAACCCTAACCTAACCCTAACCCTAACCCTAACCCTAACCCTAACCCTAACCCTAACCCTAACCCTAACCCTAACCCTAACCCTAACCCTAACCCTAACCTAACTCTAACCCTAACCCTAACCCTAACCCTAACCTACTCTAACCCTAACCCTAACCCTAACCCTAACCCTAACCCTAACCCTAACCCTAACCCTAACCCTAACCCTAACCCTAACTCTAACCCTAACCCTAACCCTAACCCTAACCCTAACCCTAACCCTAACCCTAACTCTAACCCTAACCCTAACCCTAACCTAACCCTAACCCTAACCCTAACCCTAACCCTAACCCTAACCCTAACCCTAACCCTAACCCTAACCCTAACCCTAACCCTAACCCTAACTCTAACCCTAACCCTAACCCTAACCCTAACCTAACCCTAACCCTAACCCTAACCCTAACCCTAACCCTAACCCTAACTCTAACCCTAACTCTAACCCTAACCCTAACCCTAACCCTAACCCTAACCCTAACCTAACCTAACCCTAACCCTAACCCTAACCCTAACCCTAACCCTAACCCTAGCTCATGGAATGCCCTTTCCATCTCTTTTCTAACACCTACCCTTCGTGTTTTCTGTGATTCAGCCCTTATTGGAGTACCCCGTGGCAATTTAGCCCTTTTATAATTTTATACATCTCTCTGGACAATATTTGGGTTCATTTTGGTGTCTGTATTTGAAGCGGCCAGAAGCACGATGGACAGTGCACAACCAGATTCAGACCTCAGGTTTGGATCTTGGATCGATTTCCCCTAATCCAGCCCGTGCCTCGGACTCTGGACTTCATTTTGGGCATTGGGATGTTCCTGGAGTGTTTGTGGGTGTATGTATAGAGTTATAAAAATTAGAGATGAATTTTAAAATTAAAAACAACAAAGTTGATAGCAGAAAAACGATTTATGAAGCATATACATGCTGATGGTGTTTAGAGAAAGTGGGAGGGGCCCCGCCCTCGGTATTACTATAAAGTACAGAGGGAATGAGACACCCTAGTCATTCGAACTCGCCTGATGAGAGCCGTAGGATGGCCGAAACGCGTCGCGAGACAGTTCCTGAATGACACAGACCGTAAAATCTGTAATGGTCGCCATCATATGTGTGGGATGATGTTGCTGAACCAAAAAATAATTTTTCTCGCAGCCCAAACAGGCTAAGAGTTGGTCTGGATAATGTTTCTGAATGATGCAGACTTTAGAAAAATAGAATGGCCACCATCACTAGTGGTGTGGTGATGTTGTTGAGCCACAGATATTTTTCTCATCGCCCAAACAGGCGTTGAGTTAGTCTGTTTAATGTTTTGAGCTCATGGAATGCCCTTTCCATCTCTTTTCTAACACCTACCCTTCGTGTTTTCTGTGATTCAGCCCTTATTGGAGTACCCCGTGGCAATTTAGCCCTTTTATAATTTTATACATCTCTCTGGACAATATTTGGGTTCATTTTGGTGTCTGTATTTGAAGCGGCCAGAAGCACGATGGACAGTGCACAACCAGATTCAGACCTCAGGTTTGGATCTTGGATCGATTTCCCCTAATCCAGCCCGTGCCTCGGACTCTGGACTTCATTTTGGGCATTGGGATGTTCCTGGAGTGTTTGTGGGTGTATGTATAGAGTTATAAAAATTAGAGATGAATTTTAAAATTAAAAACAACAAAGTTGATAGCAGAAAAACGATTTATGAAGCATATACATGCTGATGGTGTTTAGAGAAAGTGGGAGGGGCCCCGCCCTCGGTATTACTATAAAGTACAGAGGGAATGAGACACCCTAGTCATTCGAACTCGCCTGATGAGAGCCGTAGGATGGCCGAAACGCGTCGCGAGACAGTTCCTGAATGACACAGACCGTAAAATCTGTAATGGTCGCCATCATATGTGTGGGATGATGTTGCTGAACCAAAAAATAATTTTTCTCGCAGCCCAAACAGGCTAAGAGTTGGTCTGGATAATGTTTCTGAATGATGCAGACTTTAGAAAAATAGAATGGCCACCATCACTAGTGGTGTGGTGATGTTGTTGAGCCACAGATATTTTTCTCATCGCCCAAACAGGCGTTGAGTTAGTCTGTTTAATGTTTTGAGCTCATGGAATGCCCTTTCCATCTCTTTTCTAACACCTACCCTTCGTGTTTTCTGTGATTCAGCCCTTATTGGAGTACCCCGTGGCAATTTAGCCCTTTTATAATTTTATACATCTCTCTGGACAATATTTGGGTTCATTTTGGTGTCTGTATTTGAAGCGGCCAGAAGCACGATGGACAGTGCACAACCAGATTCAGACCTCAGGTTTGGATCTTGGATCGATTTCCCCTAATCCAGCCCGTGCCTCGGACTCTGGACTTCATTTTGGGCATTGGGATGTTCCTGGAGTGTTTGTGGGTGTATGTATAGAGTTATAAAAATTAGAGATGAATTTTAAAATTAAAAACAACAAAGTTGATAGCAGAAAAACGATTTATGAAGCATATACATGCTGATGGTGTTTAGAGAAAGTGGGAGGGGCCCCGCCCTCGGTATTACTATAAAGTACAGAGGGAATGAGACACCCTAGTCATTCGAACTCGCCTGATGAGAGCCGTAGGATGGCCGAAACGCGTCGCGAGACAGTTCCTGAATGACACAGACCGTAAAATCTGTAATGGTCGCCATCATATGTGTGGGATGATGTTGCTGAACCAAAAAATAATTTTTCTCGCAGCCCAAACAGGCTAAGAGTTGGTCTGGATAATGTTTCTGAATGATGCAGACTTTAGAAAAATAGAATGGCCACCATCACTAGTGGTGTGGTGATGTTGTTGAGCCACAGATATTTTTCTCATCGCCCAAACAGGCGTTGAGTTAGTCTGTTTAATGTTTTGAGCTCATGGAATGCCCTTTCCATCTCTTTTCTAACACCTACCCTTCGTGTTTTCTGTGATTCAGCCCTTATTGGAGTACCCCGTGGCAATTTAGCCCTTTTATAATTTTATACATCTCTCTGGACAATATTTGGGTTCATTTTGGTGTCTGTATTTGAAGCGGCCAGAAGCACGATGGACAGTGCACAACCAGATTCAGACCTCAGGTTTGGATCTTGGATCGATTTCCCCTAATCCAGCCCGTGCCTCGGACTCTGGACTTCATTTTGGGCATTGGGATGTTCCTGGAGTGTTTGTGGGTGTATGTATAGAGTTATAAAAATTAGAGATGAATTTTAAAATTAAAAACAACAAAGTTGATAGCAGAAAAACGATTTATGAAGCATATACATGCTGATGGTGTTTAGAGAAAGTGGGAGGGGCCCCGCCCTCGGTATTACTATAAAGTACAGAGGGAATGAGACACCCTAGTCATTCGAACTCGCCTGATGAGAGCCGTAGGATGGCCGAAACGCGTCGCGAGACAGTTCCTGAATGACACAGACCGTAAAATCTGTAATGGTCGCCATCATATGTGTGGGATGATGTTGCTGAACCAAAAAATAATTTTTCTCGCAGCCCAAACAGGCTAAGAGTTGGTCTGGATAATGTTTCTGAATGATGCAGACTTTAGAAAAATAGAATGGCCACCATCACTAGTGGTGTGGTGATGTTGTTGAGCCACAGATATTTTTCTCATCGCCCAAACAGGCGTTGAGTTAGTCTGTTTAATGTTTTGAGCTCATGGAATGCCCTTTCCATCTCTTTTCTAACACCTACCCTTCGTGTTTTCTGTGATTCAGCCCTTATTGGAGTACCCCGTGGCAATTTAGCCCTTTTATAATTTTATACATCTCTCTGGACAATATTTGGGTTCATTTTGGTGTCTGTATTTGAAGCGGCCAGAAGCACGATGGACAGTGCACAACCAGATTCAGACCTCAGGTTTGGATCTTGGATCGATTTCCCCTAATCCAGCCCGTGCCTCGGACTCTGGACTTCATTTTGGGCATTGGGATGTTCCTGGAGTGTTTGTGGGTGTATGTATAGAGTTATAAAAATTAGAGATGAATTTTAAAATTAAAAACAACAAAGTTGATAGCAGAAAAACGATTTATGAAGCATATACATGCTGATGGTGTTTAGAGAAAGTGGGAGGGGCCCCGCCCTCGGTATTACTATAAAGTACAGAGGGAATGAGACACCCTAGTCATTCGAACTCGCCTGATGAGAGCCGTAGGATGGCCGAAACGCGTCGCGAGACAGTTCCTGAATGACACAGACCGTAAAATCTGTAATGGTCGCCATCATATGTGTGGGATGATGTTGCTGAACCAAAAAATAATTTTTCTCGCAGCCCAAACAGGCTAAGAGTTGGTCTGGATAATGTTTCTGAATGATGCAGACTTTAGAAAAATAGAATGGCCACCATCACTAGTGGTGTGGTGATGTTGTTGAGCCACAGATATTTTTCTCATCGCCCAAACAGGCGTTGAGTTAGTCTGTTTAATGTTTTGAGCTCATGGAATGCCCTTTCCATCTCTTTTCTAACACCTACCCTTCGTGTTTTCTGTGATTCAGCCCTTATTGGAGTACCCCGTGGCAATTTAGCCCTTTTATAATTTTATACATCTCTCTGGACAATATTTGGGTTCATTTTGGTGTCTGTATTTGAAGCGGCCAGAAGCACGATGGACAGTGCACAACCAGATTCAGACCTCAGGTTTGGATCTTGGATCGATTTCCCCTAATCCAGCCCGTGCCTCGGACTCTGGACTTCATTTTGGGCATTGGGATGTTCCTGGAGTGTTTGTGGGTGTATGTATAGAGTTATAAAAATTAGAGATGAATTTTAAAATTAAAAACAACAAAGTTGATAGCAGAAAAACGATTTATGAAGCATATACATGCTGATGGTGTTTAGAGAAAGTGGGAGGGGCCCCGCCCTCGGTATTACTATAAAGTACAGAGGGAATGAGACACCCTAGTCATTCGAACTCGCCTGATGAGAGCCGTAGGATGGCCGAAACGCGTCGCGAGACAGTTCCTGAATGACACAGACCGTAAAATCTGTAATGGTCGCCATCATATGTGTGGGATGATGTTGCTGAACCAAAAAATAATTTTTCTCGCAGCCCAAACAGGCTAAGAGTTGGTCTGGATAATGTTTCTGAATGATGCAGACTTTAGAAAAATAGAATGGCCACCATCACTAGTGGTGTGGTGATGTTGTTGAGCCACAGATATTTTTCTCATCGCCCAAACAGGCGTTGAGTTAGTCTGTTTAATGTTTTGAGCTCATGGAATGCCCTTTCCATCTCTTTTCTAACACCTACCCTTCGTGTTTTCTGTGATTCAGCCCTTATTGGAGTACCCCGTGGCAATTTAGCCCTTTTATAATTTTATACATCTCTCTGGACAATATTTGGGTTCATTTTGGTGTCTGTATTTGAAGCGGCCAGAAGCACGATGGACAGTGCACAACCAGATTCAGACCTCAGGTTTGGATCTTGGATCGATTTCCCCTAATCCAGCCCGTGCCTCGGACTCTGGACTTCATTTTGGGCATTGGGATGTTCCTGGAGTGTTTGTGGGTGTATGTATAGAGTTATAAAAATTAGAGATGAATTTTAAAATTAAAAACAACAAAGTTGATAGCAGAAAAACGATTTATGAAGCATATACATGCTGATGGTGTTTAGAGAAAGTGGGAGGGGCCCCGCCCTCGGTATTACTATAAAGTACAGAGGGAATGAGACACCCTAGTCATTCGAACTCGCCTGATGAGAGCCGTAGGATGGCCGAAACGCGTCGCGAGACAGTTCCTGAATGACACAGACCGTAAAATCTGTAATGGTCGCCATCATATGTGTGGGATGATGTTGCTGAACCAAAAAATAATTTTTCTCGCAGCCCAAACAGGCTAAGAGTTGGTCTGGATAATGTTTCTGAATGATGCAGACTTTAGAAAAATAGAATGGCCACCATCACTAGTGGTGTGGTGATGTTGTTGAGCCACAGATATTTTTCTCATCGCCCAAACAGGCGTTGAGTTAGTCTGTTTAATGTTTTGAGCTCATGGAATGCCCTTTCCATCTCTTTTCTAACACCTACCCTTCGTGTTTTCTGTGATTCAGCCCTTATTGGAGTACCCCGTGGCAATTTAGCCCTTTTATAATTTTATACATCTCTCTGGACAATATTTGGGTTCATTTTGGTGTCTGTATTTGAAGCGGCCAGAAGCACGATGGACAGTGCACAACCAGATTCAGACCTCAGGTTTGGATCTTGGATCGATTTCCCCTAATCCAGCCCGTGCCTCGGACTCTGGACTTCATTTTGGGCATTGGGATGTTCCTGGAGTGTTTGTGGGTGTATGTATAGAGTTATAAAAATTAGAGATGAATTTTAAAATTAAAAACAACAAAGTTGATAGCAGAAAAACGATTTATGAAGCATATACATGCTGATGGTGTTTAGAGAAAGTGGGAGGGGCCCCGCCCTCGGTATTACTATAAAGTACAGAGGGAATGAGACACCCTAGTCATTCGAACTCGCCTGATGAGAGCCGTAGGATGGCCGAAACGCGTCGCGAGACAGTTCCTGAATGACACAGACCGTAAAATCTGTAATGGTCGCCATCATATGTGTGGGATGATGTTGCTGAACCAAAAAATAATTTTTCTCGCAGCCCAAACAGGCTAAGAGTTGGTCTGGATAATGTTTCTGAATGATGCAGACTTTAGAAAAATAGAATGGCCACCATCACTAGTGGTGTGGTGATGTTGTTGAGCCACAGATATTTTTCTCATCGCCCAAACAGGCGTTGAGTTAGTCTGTTTAATGTTTTGAGCTCATGGAATGCCCTTTCCATCTCTTTTCTAACACCTACCCTTCGTGTTTTCTGTGATTCAGCCCTTATTGGAGTACCCCGTGGCAATTTAGCCCTTTTATAATTTTATACATCTCTCTGGACAATATTTGGGTTCATTTTGGTGTCTGTATTTGAAGCGGCCAGAAGCACGATGGACAGTGCACAACCAGATTCAGACCTCAGGTTTGGATCTTGGATCGATTTCCCCTAATCCAGCCCGTGCCTCGGACTCTGGACTTCATTTTGGGCATTGGGATGTTCCTGGAGTGTTTGTGGGTGTATGTATAGAGTTATAAAAATTAGAGATGAATTTTAAAATTAAAAACAACAAAGTTGATAGCAGAAAAACGATTTATGAAGCATATACATGCTGATGGTGTTTAGAGAAAGTGGGAGGGGCCCCGCCCTCGGTATTACTATAAAGTACAGAGGGAATGAGACACCCTAGTCATTCGAACTCGCCTGATGAGAGCCGTAGGATGGCCGAAACGCGTCGCGAGACAGTTCCTGAATGACACAGACCGTAAAATCTGTAATGGTCGCCATCATATGTGTGGGATGATGTTGCTGAACCAAAAAATAATTTTTCTCGCAGCCCAAACAGGCTAAGAGTTGGTCTGGATAATGTTTCTGAATGATGCAGACTTTAGAAAAATAGAATGGCCACCATCACTAGTGGTGTGGTGATGTTGTTGAGCCACAGATATTTTTCTCATCGCCCAAACAGGCGTTGAGTTAGTCTGTTTAATGTTTTGAGCTCATGGAATGCCCTTTCCATCTCTTTTCTAACACCTACCCTTCGTGTTTTCTGTGATTCAGCCCTTATTGGAGTACCCCGTGGCAATTTAGCCCTTTTATAATTTTATACATCTCTCTGGACAATATTTGGGTTCATTTTGGTGTCTGTATTTGAAGCGGCCAGAAGCACGATGGACAGTGCACAACCAGATTCAGACCTCAGGTTTGGATCTTGGATCGATTTCCCCTAATCCAGCCCGTGCCTCGGACTCTGGACTTCATTTTGGGCATTGGGATGTTCCTGGAGTGTTTGTGGGTGTATGTATAGAGTTATAAAAATTAGAGATGAATTTTAAAATTAAAAACAACAAAGTTGATAGCAGAAAAACGATTTATGAAGCATATACATGCTGATGGTGTTTAGAGAAAGTGGGAGGGGCCCCGCCCTCGGTATTACTATAAAGTACAGAGGGAATGAGACACCCTAGTCATTCGAACTCGCCTGATGAGAGCCGTAGGATGGCCGAAACGCGTCGCGAGACAGTTCCTGAATGACACAGACCGTAAAATCTGTAATGGTCGCCATCATATGTGTGGGATGATGTTGCTGAACCAAAAAATAATTTTTCTCGCAGCCCAAACAGGCTAAGAGTTGGTCTGGATAATGTTTCTGAATGATGCAGACTTTAGAAAAATAGAATGGCCACCATCACTAGTGGTGTGGTGATGTTGTTGAGCCACAGATATTTTTCTCATCGCCCAAACAGGCGTTGAGTTAGTCTGTTTAATGTTTTGAGCTCATGGAATGCCCTTTCCATCTCTTTTCTAACACCTACCCTTCGTGTTTTCTGTGATTCAGCCCTTATTGGAGTACCCCGTGGCAATTTAGCCCTTTTATAATTTTATACATCTCTCTGGACAATATTTGGGTTCATTTTGGTGTCTGTATTTGAAGCGGCCAGAAGCACGATGGACAGTGCACAACCAGATTCAGACCTCAGGTTTGGATCTTGGATCGATTTCCCCTAATCCAGCCCGTGCCTCGGACTCTGGACTTCATTTTGGGCATTGGGATGTTCCTGGAGTGTTTGTGGGTGTATGTATAGAGTTATAAAAATTAGAGATGAATTTTAAAATTAAAAACAACAAAGTTGATAGCAGAAAAACGATTTATGAAGCATATACATGCTGATGGTGTTTAGAGAAAGTGGGAGGGGCCCCGCCCTCGGTATTACTATAAAGTACAGAGGGAATGAGACACCCTAGTCATTCGAACTCGCCTGATGAGAGCCGTAGGATGGCCGAAACGCGTCGCGAGACAGTTCCTGAATGACACAGACCGTAAAATCTGTAATGGTCGCCATCATATGTGTGGGATGATGTTGCTGAACCAAAAAATAATTTTTCTCGCAGCCCAAACAGGCTAAGAGTTGGTCTGGATAATGTTTCTGAATGATGCAGACTTTAGAAAAATAGAATGGCCACCATCACTAGTGGTGTGGTGATGTTGTTGAGCCACAGATATTTTTCTCATCGCCCAAACAGGCGTTGAGTTAGTCTGTTTAATGTTTTGAGCTCATGGAATGCCCTTTCCATCTCTTTTCTAACACCTACCCTTCGTGTTTTCTGTGATTCAGCCCTTATTGGAGTACCCCGTGGCAATTTAGCCCTTTTATAATTTTATACATCTCTCTGGACAATATTTGGGTTCATTTTGGTGTCTGTATTTGAAGCGGCCAGAAGCACGATGGACAGTGCACAACCAGATTCAGACCTCAGGTTTGGATCTTGGATCGATTTCCCCTAATCCAGCCCGTGCCTCGGACTCTGGACTTCATTTTGGGCATTGGGATGTTCCTGGAGTGTTTGTGGGTGTATGTATAGAGTTATAAAAATTAGAGATGAATTTTAAAATTAAAAACAACAAAGTTGATAGCAGAAAAACGATTTATGAAGCATATACATGCTGATGGTGTTTAGAGAAAGTGGGAGGGGCCCCGCCCTCGGTATTACTATAAAGTACAGAGGGAATGAGACACCCTAGTCATTCGAACTCGCCTGATGAGAGCCGTAGGATGGCCGAAACGCGTCGCGAGACAGTTCCTGAATGACACAGACCGTAAAATCTGTAATGGTCGCCATCATATGTGTGGGATGATGTTGCTGAACCAAAAAATAATTTTTCTCGCAGCCCAAACAGGCTAAGAGTTGGTCTGGATAATGTTTCTGAATGATGCAGACTTTAGAAAAATAGAATGGCCACCATCACTAGTGGTGTGGTGATGTTGTTGAGCCACAGATATTTTTCTCATCGCCCAAACAGGCGTTGAGTTAGTCTGTTTAATGTTTTGAGCTCATGGAATGCCCTTTCCATCTCTTTTCTAACACCTACCCTTCGTGTTTTCTGTGATTCAGCCCTTATTGGAGTACCCCGTGGCAATTTAGCCCTTTTATAATTTTATACATCTCTCTGGACAATATTTGGGTTCATTTTGGTGTCTGTATTTGAAGCGGCCAGAAGCACGATGGACAGTGCACAACCAGATTCAGACCTCAGGTTTGGATCTTGGATCGATTTCCCCTAATCCAGCCCGTGCCTCGGACTCTGGACTTCATTTTGGGCATTGGGATGTTCCTGGAGTGTTTGTGGGTGTATGTATAGAGTTATAAAAATTAGAGATGAATTTTAAAATTAAAAACAACAAAGTTGATAGCAGAAAAACGATTTATGAAGCATATACATGCTGATGGTGTTTAGAGAAAGTGGGAGGGGCCCCGCCCTCGGTATTACTATAAAGTACAGAGGGAATGAGACACCCTAGTCATTCGAACTCGCCTGATGAGAGCCGTAGGATGGCCGAAACGCGTCGCGAGACAGTTCCTGAATGACACAGACCGTAAAATCTGTAATGGTCGCCATCATATGTGTGGGATGATGTTGCTGAACCAAAAAATAATTTTTCTCGCAGCCCAAACAGGCTAAGAGTTGGTCTGGATAATGTTTCTGAATGATGCAGACTTTAGAAAAATAGAATGGCCACCATCACTAGTGGTGTGGTGATGTTGTTGAGCCACAGATATTTTTCTCATCGCCCAAACAGGCGTTGAGTTAGTCTGTTTAATGTTTTGAGCTCATGGAATGCCCTTTCCATCTCTTTTCTAACACCTACCCTTCGTGTTTTCTGTGATTCAGCCCTTATTGGAGTACCCCGTGGCAATTTAGCCCTTTTATAATTTTATACATCTCTCTGGACAATATTTGGGTTCATTTTGGTGTCTGTATTTGAAGCGGCCAGAAGCACGATGGACAGTGCACAACCAGATTCAGACCTCAGGTTTGGATCTTGGATCGATTTCCCCTAATCCAGCCCGTGCCTCGGACTCTGGACTTCATTTTGGGCATTGGGATGTTCCTGGAGTGTTTGTGGGTGTATGTATAGAGTTATAAAAATTAGAGATGAATTTTAAAATTAAAAACAACAAAGTTGATAGCAGAAAAACGATTTATGAAGCATATACATGCTGATGGTGTTTAGAGAAAGTGGGAGGGGCCCCGCCCTCGGTATTACTATAAAGTACAGAGGGAATGAGACACCCTAGTCATTCGAACTCGCCTGATGAGAGCCGTAGGATGGCCGAAACGCGTCGCGAGACAGTTCCTGAATGACACAGACCGTAAAATCTGTAATGGTCGCCATCATATGTGTGGGATGATGTTGCTGAACCAAAAAATAATTTTTCTCGCAGCCCAAACAGGCTAAGAGTTGGTCTGGATAATGTTTCTGAATGATGCAGACTTTAGAAAAATAGAATGGCCACCATCACTAGTGGTGTGGTGATGTTGTTGAGCCACAGATATTTTTCTCATCGCCCAAACAGGCGTTGAGTTAGTCTGTTTAATGTTTTGAGCTCATGGAATGCCCTTTCCATCTCTTTTCTAACACCTACCCTTCGTGTTTTCTGTGATTCAGCCCTTATTGGAGTACCCCGTGGCAATTTAGCCCTTTTATAATTTTATACATCTCTCTGGACAATATTTGGGTTCATTTTGGTGTCTGTATTTGAAGCGGCCAGAAGCACGATGGACAGTGCACAACCAGATTCAGACCTCAGGTTTGGATCTTGGATCGATTTCCCCTAATCCAGCCCGTGCCTCGGACTCTGGACTTCATTTTGGGCATTGGGATGTTCCTGGAGTGTTTGTGGGTGTATGTATAGAGTTATAAAAATTAGAGATGAATTTTAAAATTAAAAACAACAAAGTTGATAGCAGAAAAACGATTTATGAAGCATATACATGCTGATGGTGTTTAGAGAAAGTGGGAGGGGCCCCGCCCTCGGTATTACTATAAAGTACAGAGGGAATGAGACACCCTAGTCATTCGAACTCGCCTGATGAGAGCCGTAGGATGGCCGAAACGCGTCGCGAGACAGTTCCTGAATGACACAGACCGTAAAATCTGTAATGGTCGCCATCATATGTGTGGGATGATGTTGCTGAACCAAAAAATAATTTTTCTCGCAGCCCAAACAGGCTAAGAGTTGGTCTGGATAATGTTTCTGAATGATGCAGACTTTAGAAAAATAGAATGGCCACCATCACTAGTGGTGTGGTGATGTTGTTGAGCCACAGATATTTTTCTCATCGCCCAAACAGGCGTTGAGTTAGTCTGTTTAATGTTTTGAGCTCATGGAATGCCCTTTCCATCTCTTTTCTAACACCTACCCTTCGTGTTTTCTGTGATTCAGCCCTTATTGGAGTACCCCGTGGCAATTTAGCCCTTTTATAATTTTATACATCTCTCTGGACAATATTTGGGTTCATTTTGGTGTCTGTATTTGAAGCGGCCAGAAGCACGATGGACAGTGCACAACCAGATTCAGACCTCAGGTTTGGATCTTGGATCGATTTCCCCTAATCCAGCCCGTGCCTCGGACTCTGGACTTCATTTTGGGCATTGGGATGTTCCTGGAGTGTTTGTGGGTGTATGTATAGAGTTATAAAAATTAGAGATGAATTTTAAAATTAAAAACAACAAAGTTGATAGCAGAAAAACGATTTATGAAGCATATACATGCTGATGGTGTTTAGAGAAAGTGGGAGGGGCCCCGCCCTCGGTATTACTATAAAGTACAGAGGGAATGAGACACCCTAGTCATTCGAACTCGCCTGATGAGAGCCGTAGGATGGCCGAAACGCGTCGCGAGACAGTTCCTGAATGACACAGACCGTAAAATCTGTAATGGTCGCCATCATATGTGTGGGATGATGTTGCTGAACCAAAAAATAATTTTTCTCGCAGCCCAAACAGGCTAAGAGTTGGTCTGGATAATGTTTCTGAATGATGCAGACTTTAGAAAAATAGAATGGCCACCATCACTAGTGGTGTGGTGATGTTGTTGAGCCACAGATATTTTTCTCATCGCCCAAACAGGCGTTGAGTTAGTCTGTTTAATGTTTTGAGCTCATGGAATGCCCTTTCCATCTCTTTTCTAACACCTACCCTTCGTGTTTTCTGTGATTCAGCCCTTATTGGAGTACCCCGTGGCAATTTAGCCCTTTTATAATTTTATACATCTCTCTGGACAATATTTGGGTTCATTTTGGTGTCTGTATTTGAAGCGGCCAGAAGCACGATGGACAGTGCACAACCAGATTCAGACCTCAGGTTTGGATCTTGGATCGATTTCCCCTAATCCAGCCCGTGCCTCGGACTCTGGACTTCATTTTGGGCATTGGGATGTTCCTGGAGTGTTTGTGGGTGTATGTATAGAGTTATAAAAATTAGAGATGAATTTTAAAATTAAAAACAACAAAGTTGATAGCAGAAAAACGATTTATGAAGCATATACATGCTGATGGTGTTTAGAGAAAGTGGGAGGGGCCCCGCCCTCGGTATTACTATAAAGTACAGAGGGAATGAGACACCCTAGTCATTCGAACTCGCCTGATGAGAGCCGTAGGATGGCCGAAACGCGTCGCGAGACAGTTCCTGAATGACACAGACCGTAAAATCTGTAATGGTCGCCATCATATGTGTGGGATGATGTTGCTGAACCAAAAAATAATTTTTCTCGCAGCCCAAACAGGCTAAGAGTTGGTCTGGATAATGTTTCTGAATGATGCAGACTTTAGAAAAATAGAATGGCCACCATCACTAGTGGTGTGGTGATGTTGTTGAGCCACAGATATTTTTCTCATCGCCCAAACAGGCGTTGAGTTAGTCTGTTTAATGTTTTGAGCTCATGGAATGCCCTTTCCATCTCTTTTCTAACACCTACCCTTCGTGTTTTCTGTGATTCAGCCCTTATTGGAGTACCCCGTGGCAATTTAGCCCTTTTATAATTTTATACATCTCTCTGGACAATATTTGGGTTCATTTTGGTGTCTGTATTTGAAGCGGCCAGAAGCACGATGGACAGTGCACAACCAGATTCAGACCTCAGGTTTGGATCTTGGATCGATTTCCCCTAATCCAGCCCGTGCCTCGGACTCTGGACTTCATTTTGGGCATTGGGATGTTCCTGGAGTGTTTGTGGGTGTATGTATAGAGTTATAAAAATTAGAGATGAATTTTAAAATTAAAAACAACAAAGTTGATAGCAGAAAAACGATTTATGAAGCATATACATGCTGATGGTGTTTAGAGAAAGTGGGAGGGGCCCCGCCCTCGGTATTACTATAAAGTACAGAGGGAATGAGACACCCTAGTCATTCGAACTCGCCTGATGAGAGCCGTAGGATGGCCGAAACGCGTCGCGAGACAGTTCCTGAATGACACAGACCGTAAAATCTGTAATGGTCGCCATCATATGTGTGGGATGATGTTGCTGAACCAAAAAATAATTTTTCTCGCAGCCCAAACAGGCTAAGAGTTGGTCTGGATAATGTTTCTGAATGATGCAGACTTTAGAAAAATAGAATGGCCACCATCACTAGTGGTGTGGTGATGTTGTTGAGCCACAGATATTTTTCTCATCGCCCAAACAGGCGTTGAGTTAGTCTGTTTAATGTTTTGAGCTCATGGAATGCCCTTTCCATCTCTTTTCTAACACCTACCCTTCGTGTTTTCTGTGATTCAGCCCTTATTGGAGTACCCCGTGGCAATTTAGCCCTTTTATAATTTTATACATCTCTCTGGACAATATTTGGGTTCATTTTGGTGTCTGTATTTGAAGCGGCCAGAAGCACGATGGACAGTGCACAACCAGATTCAGACCTCAGGTTTGGATCTTGGATCGATTTCCCCTAATCCAGCCCGTGCCTCGGACTCTGGACTTCATTTTGGGCATTGGGATGTTCCTGGAGTGTTTGTGGGTGTATGTATAGAGTTATAAAAATTAGAGATGAATTTTAAAATTAAAAACAACAAAGTTGATAGCAGAAAAACGATTTATGAAGCATATACATGCTGATGGTGTTTAGAGAAAGTGGGAGGGGCCCCGCCCTCGGTATTACTATAAAGTACAGAGGGAATGAGACACCCTAGTCATTCGAACTCGCCTGATGAGAGCCGTAGGATGGCCGAAACGCGTCGCGAGACAGTTCCTGAATGACACAGACCGTAAAATCTGTAATGGTCGCCATCATATGTGTGGGATGATGTTGCTGAACCAAAAAATAATTTTTCTCGCAGCCCAAACAGGCTAAGAGTTGGTCTGGATAATGTTTCTGAATGATGCAGACTTTAGAAAAATAGAATGGCCACCATCACTAGTGGTGTGGTGATGTTGTTGAGCCACAGATATTTTTCTCATCGCCCAAACAGGCGTTGAGTTAGTCTGTTTAATGTTTTGAGCTCATGGAATGCCCTTTCCATCTCTTTTCTAACACCTACCCTTCGTGTTTTCTGTGATTCAGCCCTTATTGGAGTACCCCGTGGCAATTTAGCCCTTTTATAATTTTATACATCTCTCTGGACAATATTTGGGTTCATTTTGGTGTCTGTATTTGAAGCGGCCAGAAGCACGATGGACAGTGCACAACCAGATTCAGACCTCAGGTTTGGATCTTGGATCGATTTCCCCTAATCCAGCCCGTGCCTCGGACTCTGGACTTCATTTTGGGCATTGGGATGTTCCTGGAGTGTTTGTGGGTGTATGTATAGAGTTATAAAAATTAGAGATGAATTTTAAAATTAAAAACAACAAAGTTGATAGCAGAAAAACGATTTATGAAGCATATACATGCTGATGGTGTTTAGAGAAAGTGGGAGGGGCCCCGCCCTCGGTATTACTATAAAGTACAGAGGGAATGAGACACCCTAGTCATTCGAACTCGCCTGATGAGAGCCGTAGGATGGCCGAAACGCGTCGCGAGACAGTTCCTGAATGACACAGACCGTAAAATCTGTAATGGTCGCCATCATATGTGTGGGATGATGTTGCTGAACCAAAAAATAATTTTTCTCGCAGCCCAAACAGGCTAAGAGTTGGTCTGGATAATGTTTCTGAATGATGCAGACTTTAGAAAAATAGAATGGCCACCATCACTAGTGGTGTGGTGATGTTGTTGAGCCACAGATATTTTTCTCATCGCCCAAACAGGCGTTGAGTTAGTCTGTTTAATGTTTTGAGCTCATGGAATGCCCTTTCCATCTCTTTTCTAACACCTACCCTTCGTGTTTTCTGTGATTCAGCCCTTATTGGAGTACCCCGTGGCAATTTAGCCCTTTTATAATTTTATACATCTCTCTGGACAATATTTGGGTTCATTTTGGTGTCTGTATTTGAAGCGGCCAGAAGCACGATGGACAGTGCACAACCAGATTCAGACCTCAGGTTTGGATCTTGGATCGATTTCCCCTAATCCAGCCCGTGCCTCGGACTCTGGACTTCATTTTGGGCATTGGGATGTTCCTGGAGTGTTTGTGGGTGTATGTATAGAGTTATAAAAATTAGAGATGAATTTTAAAATTAAAAACAACAAAGTTGATAGCAGAAAAACGATTTATGAAGCATATACATGCTGATGGTGTTTAGAGAAAGTGGGAGGGGCCCCGCCCTCGGTATTACTATAAAGTACAGAGGGAATGAGACACCCTAGTCATTCGAACTCGCCTGATGAGAGCCGTAGGATGGCCGAAACGCGTCGCGAGACAGTTCCTGAATGACACAGACCGTAAAATCTGTAATGGTCGCCATCATATGTGTGGGATGATGTTGCTGAACCAAAAAATAATTTTTCTCGCAGCCCAAACAGGCTAAGAGTTGGTCTGGATAATGTTTCTGAATGATGCAGACTTTAGAAAAATAGAATGGCCACCATCACTAGTGGTGTGGTGATGTTGTTGAGCCACAGATATTTTTCTCATCGCCCAAACAGGCGTTGAGTTAGTCTGTTTAATGTTTTGAGCTCATGGAATGCCCTTTCCATCTCTTTTCTAACACCTACCCTTCGTGTTTTCTGTGATTCAGCCCTTATTGGAGTACCCCGTGGCAATTTAGCCCTTTTATAATTTTATACATCTCTCTGGACAATATTTGGGTTCATTTTGGTGTCTGTATTTGAAGCGGCCAGAAGCACGATGGACAGTGCACAACCAGATTCAGACCTCAGGTTTGGATCTTGGATCGATTTCCCCTAACCCACACTCTAACCCTAACCCTAACCCTAACCCTAACCCTAACCCTAACCCTAACCCTAACCCTAACCCTAACCCTAACCCTGTGGATTGTATACCCAGTCTGGTTAGATCTAGGCCTATGCCTGCTCGTTCCCTAAACCTACCCATAGTAGACCCTGTGGATTGTATACCCAGTCTGGTTGGATCTAGGCCTATGCCTGCTCGTTCCCTAAACCTACCCATAGTAGACCCTGTGGATTGTATACCCAGTCTGGTTGGATCTAGGCCTATGCCTACTCGTTCCCTAAACCTACCCATAGTAGACCCTGTGGATTGTATACCCAGTCTGGTTGGATCTAGGCCTATGCCTGCTCGTTCCCTAAACCTACCCATAGTAGACCCTGTGGATTGTATACCCAGTCTGGTTGGATCTAGGCCTATGCCTACTCGTTCCCTAAACCTACCCATAGTAGACCCTGTGGATTGTATACCCAGTCTGGTTGGATCTAGGCCTATGCCTACTCGTTCCCTAAACCTACCCATAGTAGACCCTGTGGATTGTATACCCAGTCTGGTTGGATCTAGGCCTATGCCTGCTCGTTCCCTAAACCTACCCATAGTAGACCCTGTGGATTGTATACCCAGTCTGGTTGGATCTAGGCCTATGCCTGCTCGTTCCCTAAACCTACCCATAGTAGACCCTGTGGATTGTATACCCAGTCTGGTTGGATCTAGGCCTATAAAGCCTGCTCGTTCCCTAAACCTACCCATAGTAGACCCTGTGGATTGTATACCCAGTCTGGTTGGATCTAGGCCTATGCCTGCTCGTTCCCTAAACCTACCCATAGTAGACCCTGTGGATTGTATACCCAGTCTGGTTGGATCTAGGCCTATGCCTGCTCGTTCCCTAAACCTACCCATAGTAGACCCTGTGGATTGTATACCCAGTCTGGTTGGATCTAGGCCTATGCCTGCTCGTTCCCTAAACCTACCCATAGTAGACCCTGTGGATTGTATACCCAGTCTGGTTGGATCTAGGCCTATGCCTGCTCGTTCCCTAAACCTACCCATAGTAGACCCTGTGGATTGTATACCCAGTCTGGTTGGATCTAGGCCTATAAAGCCTGCTCGTTCCCTAAACCTACCCATAGTAGACCCTGTGGATTGTATACCCAGTCTGGTTGGATCTAGGCCTATAAAGCCTGCTCGTTCCCTAAACCTACCCATAGTAGACCCTGTGGATTGTATACCCAGTCTGGTTGGATCTAGGCCTATGCCTGCTCGTTAGAAGGAAAAGGTTTCTGGTTCTTCTAGGAGTGAAAAAGCTTTTTTAAAGCAAATAAGGAACTCTGGTATGAACTTTCTTAATTGTTTGTAGGGGGTGAGAGTTATTCAAGGGAGGAATAATCGATTTGAATAAAAATGGGAGGGGTTTTAACCCAAAAATTTTTGAAAAAATTTTTGTCACCACGATCTCGGGATACAGCCCCAGAAGGGAGTACTTTGAGAGGTTGGGGTTATTAGTCCAAACGAGGAGTTCTTGCACCTGACGGTTGTTCTTGGTAAGAATGATGTCTGTTCAGTTCTAGCTTGAGCTCTTAGAGGGAAGGGCTGGTAGAAGCTTGGTGTACGTTTGTGCATCCGCCAGTCTCGACCCTTGGCCCAAATCGGGTTTTTATTGGGTACTCTCTTTGGAGGTTAAGGAACCTGTCAATGATTTTTCATTGTATGGGAACCCGTTACCTCGAGAGGATGCCTTGGTTTAAGTCAGCTGGGGTTACAATGGTCTTTTCCATTTCCCTTTACCGGGTTTGTTCCCTGGCTGGCGAAGGGCCCACGGAGGTGTAGACTTTTCCCGCCAGCTCTTTTCGGGTAACCTGGGATACCTAGCGGTGTTAACGAAGGGTTACTTGGGGGAGCGGTAAGTATCCAGCCCCCCTGGGTCCACTAGGACAGCACGCAGGGACGGTGGCCTGGGGCGAACAGGTCTTAAATGGTGCCCAATCTTCTATGGGTGATTAGCACCTCTCACACAACGGCACATTCTGCACCAACATGCTTACACCCTGATATGTGTTCCGTTTATTTTAGAGGGGGGGAAGGGTTCTCATCCTGAAGACTCCAATTCAGAAATCAACGCATCCGGCGCTTGTCCTGTAATGGGATGAGGTCTGTTCGGTATGTCTTGGTTTTGAGGGAAAAGAACTGGTAGAAGCTTGATGCTCTGCATCCGCCAGTCTCAACGCCCGCCCCATTGTGAGTTTTTTTGGGGAGAACTCTAGAATTAGTTCGTGTCTTGTAGCATAATGTTTGTGAGCCAGAGTACCAGTGGTTCTCCAAAGACCAGGATTTTATCGACCATAGTTGTGGTTTTTTCGGGAGCCGGGGGGAAGCCTTTTGTCTGTTTGAAGTAAGTTTTGAGTTCAAGTGGGGCGTCACCAGCTTTTCAATGAGAGTGGGATTTGTTTGGAATTAGTTCTCATAGGATAGGGGGTTTGTTTCTGAAAGTAATCGGTAAAATTAACCAGGACCCAACAATGTTTCTGAGGATCTGGTCTAGTCCGACTAGCAATTGGCCATGAGACACTCGTCTTGGACTGATCATCCAGGATGGACCGCTTCAGAGGAGGGTGTCTGGTGTTCAAAGGTCCGAAACACCCGATGAGCCTGAGGTACACTACTGACGAGAGTGTCTCAAATATTTCCCTCACAACTTTCTTGGGGGATCAGGAAGAATTCATTTTGGATTGTCGCATTACCTTGGATTTAGGTCTGTGCCTGCTCTATCTCTAAATCTACCCATAGCAGACCCTGTGGATTGTATACCTAGTCTGGTTGGTTCTAGGCCTATGCCTGCTCATTCCCTAAAACTTACCCAGAGTAGACCCTGTGGATTGTATAGTATTTTAAATAAGAAGTCCCGAAGCCCAGGTGGGAGGATCTCTTAGTCAGGAGAACTGGTATAGTCTAACAAGCGTCGGCCCGTGCCTTTTCCTCAGTCTCCCTATTCCAAACCTTCCTAGACGGGTGCTAGGTTGGGGGGAGCTGTTGTATTTTTCAACACCTAACCCTAACCCTAACCCTAAAAGAAAGATTGTGGCATGAGGGGGCCTGGATCAAGCGTCTGGATGCTCGCTACCCCAGAGGCCTCAATGAGACATAAAGCACCTTCATTCTCATGATCATTCATTTTCCTCTCGCCTTAAGGGCTACCCGTCTCTTTTTTATCTCAAAATCAGAACAAACATATTTACTAAGTCCATACTCACATCTTCACTAATCCTACCCGTCACTGCCCTCCCTTACAATAACCCTCTGAACACGACCCCCTCCTGGGGCCTAAACCTACCACTCACACCCCTAAGATACTCTACCCTGGGCAAAATAGCCCAAACTCATTTAGCCCTAGGATGTGTTATATCAGGGCCACACAGCCCTGTTTTCCTGGGGCCCTGGGCCCTACAGCCCTCTCTGGTTCATTATTGAAAAGCTATATGTCTGTTTTTCAGTGGTATGAGTTTTTACATTTATTAAAGAGTTCAGGTTAGTAAGTGGAGCCTTGGGTTTTAGACTTTGAGGGTGTTGGAGAGAGCATGTGTACTCAGGTTGTGTGTTGGCGTAGTTTTCTGCCTGGAGTGGCCAGCGGCCGGAAGGACAGTGCATAGCCGTGTCTGGACCCTAGGTCCAGGCTCTGGATTTTATTTCCCCTAACCCTAACCTAACCCTAACCTAACCCTAACTCTAACCCTAACCGTAACGTTCCCTAAACCTACCCATAGTAGACCCTGTGGATTGTATACCCAGTCTGGTTAGATCTAGGCCTATGCCTGCTCGTTCCCTAAACCTACCCATAGTAGACCCTGTGGATTGTATACCCAGTCTGGTTGGATCTAGGCCTATGCCTGCTCGTTCCCTAACCCTACCCATAGTAGACCCTGTGGATTGTATACCCAGTCTGGTTGGATCTAGGCCTATGCCTGCTCGTTCCCTAACCCTACCCATAGTAGACCCTGTGGATTTAAACCCAGCCTGCTTTTGGCATCGCTTTATCCATTTAAGATGAAAAAAAGGGGGGGATGGGAGTGCGAACACGAGCCCAGGCATGCTCTTTAGGGGGACGTATGGCCCAGTAAGGTCCAGCATCTTCTGGTTCGATCCTTGTTAATATATTAATATTTATATGTATATGTATAGTTGTTTCGGGAGGTCATTTCCTGTGATCTGATAGTAGTTTTTATTGTCTTCTCAGGCTCCACTTTCAGGATGGCAACAGACCAGGAGTTCAAGAAATCAGTTAGAAGCATGTATCGGTTCTTAAGAGCCTTCCATCATAACCATGCGCTTCAAACCGCGGCCAGCCAAAATCGACAGCCAGCTCGATTGGTGCACATGGCTAATCAGTTAGCTACAGGGTTCCGACCAGCACTCCCCAATTTGAATACGGATTGGCTGATTTATGGGAATGCCCGAAATTGGTTGCACACGGGAATGGATATTTTGAGGGACCATTACGAGGAAGCTCTACAGATGACCAGGGGGGAACTGTTGGAGATTTCACGAGTCCGTTGGGATGAGGCATGGCAGGTTGCGATTAGGTGGGCACGGAAGAATCTAAAAACCCTCCAAGAAACAGCGGTCGAACTGGCAACCGCGGCGATCACTCGTCTCATGACAGGGGAACCCCAGGGAGAGGACATGGAACGGGCCAATCCCCAGCCAGTGGGAGCAGCCAGTCAGGTTTTAGATACAAGAGTGGTACATCTTTGCGCTGGGCCTCCTTCCTCTGTGCCCAAAAAAATCCTGGTTAAGCAAGGAGAAGGGACGGGGACAGTAGTAGTCACGGCCATTCCAGAGTCTTCATCGGTTACGGTGGTTCGCAGAAAGACACCAAATCGGGAAAGTTCCCCGAGGTCGGTGGAGGGTCAGGAAAAGCCCCGGATGGAGCGGGGGGAATCCAGTCTGTCATGGTCTCCGATTTTGCTGTGGGAGGAGGGAGAGGCTGAGAAAGAAGGTGGAAGAGATGAGGTGGGAAATCAAAAAGGCTTGGAAGAAAAAGAAAAAAGGGAAGTTAAAAATCCTACCAGGGTTTCCCGACAGGCCCCCAAGTTGATGGCCGCAGTAGGGCATACTCGTCCCACAGTATCCAGGGGACCGGTTACTGACCTCCAGCAAGAGGTACGGGTGGCAGCCCAAAGCCTGCATATTCGGCATGAACACCGGGGGGACAAGTATAACAATTGGGAGCTGAAACCGACTAGGCCCATCTTATTTATTGGGGATTCCAACTTAGGCCGGTTACCACCAATAGATAATGACAAGGTAGAAGTGAATTGTTATCCGGGAGCCAATCTGGCCCAAGCATACTACATAATCAAACACAAAACAGCGGTGTCGTTAGAAACCCAGCAGGTGGTGTTGGCGGTTGGGTTAAATAACAGGGAACAGGGAAACACACTACTTTTGGGTAAAGCTGTGGAGCGTCTACATGGAGCCGCGTTTCAGACTTTCCCGAATGCGGTAGTCCATATGCCTCTAATCAACTGCGACAGGGGTTTAGCGAGACAGGTGGTGGAAAACGTCAAAATACTCAATGACATAATTCAGAAAACGGGCCGTAGCATCCCACTCCTCCCTTGGCAATCATTTGGGACAGAGGGGGACCACATTCATTGGACCCCGACCACGGCTCAGGCCATGTTCAGGCACTGGTTACGCCATTTAAACTTGAAGTGAGCAGGGCCGGAGTGTCAGGCCCTTTGATGGACAGATCAGTTATTAATCTGTCGCAGACTGTTCAATTGTCTCCGGCACAGTTCCGGCTTTTGGATAAGGGGCTATCTTTTATCCCGTCTTCCTTGGTTAGACCGTTTGATAAGGGGTCCATTTACGCAGACTTAGGTCAGTTTCATTTGAAGGTTCAGAGAGTAGTTTACTTTGGGCCAAACTCAGATGGGTCTAAGGCCCGGCCATTTTGTGCCAAATCGGACTGGGTTCCTCCACCCAGGGAATTGCCAGGGGAGATTTGGGATTTTTTCGATAAAAACGTTCAGGCTGTGCAGGAAATAATCCCTCGGGCACGGGCCCCACGAGCTAATTTAACATCGGAGGAATTGAAGGCCTTAAATGAATTGTCTCGCAGACGGGACATCGTCATCAAACCAGCAGACAAAGGGAGTGCGGTGGTCATTATGGACCGACCCCAGTATGTGCGGGAGGGTCTGCGTCAGTTGGGGGATGGCAGTTTTTATTCAAAGTTGAAGGCCCCAATTTTCCGGGATTCCATTCCTTGTATAGAACAAATAGTGGGCTCATTGGTTCAGGAGGGTTTTATTTGCCAGCGGCAGGCCAATTATTTGATCGGGGAACCCCACCCGAGACAAAGGCGTTTTTATTTACTCCCAAAAGTGCACAAGCCCAGGGATAAATGGTCGACTCCTTCCATGCCCCCAGGTCGCCCCATAGTATCGGATTGTGGGAGTGAGAGCTGTAGAGTGGCGGAATTTATTGATTTTTATTTGAACCCTTTATCCACTAAGCATTTGAGTTATGTTAAAGACACTTATGATTTCTTGGAGAAGGCCAAAAGTCTTATGGTGCCATCCAGGGCCCTTTTGTTTTCCTTAGACGTGGACAGCCTCTACACGAACATTGAAACCCCTTTGGGTCTTAAAGCTGTTCAGGACTGTTTCAAAAAATACCCGGATATTTCCAGGCCAGATAAGGCCATCTTGGAGCTTCTTGAGTTAAGTTTAACGAAAAATGATTTTGAGTTTGAAGGAAACTTTTATTTACAAATCAAGGGAACGGCCATGGGCAAGAAGTTTGCGCCGGCTTATGCCAATATTTACATGGCACAGTGGGAAGAGACCGTTTTCCCCAAATGCTCCAAGACTCCTTTGTGTTATCTTCGGTTTTTGGATGACGTATGGGGTGTGTGGCATCATGGTCATCAAGACTTTCAGGATTTTCTGCAGATCTTAAATTCCCACCATACCTCCATCAAGGTTAAATCCGTCATCAACAGTCAGTCCATTGACTTCTTAGATACTACGGTATATAAGGGGCCAGATTTCCTCGCCACGGGACGGCTTGATTTCAAGGTCTTTTTCAAGGAAACTGACACTCATGCGCTATTACACCATCAAAGCTATCACCCCCGTCACACTTTTCGGGGGATAGTTCTGGCACAGTTGTTACGGTTCAGGAGGATCTGTTCCCAGGAGGAAAGTTTTGAGGAGGCAAAAAGGGTGCTGTTCAGGGCACTTCGGTCAAGGGGATATTCAAGGTCACAGCTACGAGCCATATTTAAGGAGCATTGCCAAGCAGTCGCAAGTCCGGTTGATAAATCCCCCCAAACTGAAGCGAGCCTGGTCCCGGCCATCTTTACTTTTTCATCGGCCTCAGTTGGTATTACTAAAGCAATCAGAGACAATTTCGCCCAAACGTTGGCAGAAACCCCGGCAGGGGAAAAGGTTTCAATTTTGGCAGCCTTTAAGCGGAACACTAATTTGCGGGATTTGCTGGTCCATAGCCATCTCCCCAGGGCTAGGGAGACTCTACAGCCAGCCAGAAAGCCTCGTGTGGTCAGGGCCAGGGGCCGGCAGGAAGCTTTTTTCCTTCCCAGCATCCCTTTAAATGCGGAAAATTGTATTTACTTGATCAAATGTTCCAAGTGTGGCAGGCAGTATGTGGGCCAAACAAGGAACTCAATCAGAGCTCGGGGGCACCAACATCGATATGTAATCCGGTCCAATCGGCAGTCACACAGGTCAAGCCGGGCCTTGGTGGAGCACTTCCAAAGACATGGGTTGGAGAGTCTACAAATACAGGGTTTGGAACATAATCCAAGGTGGACAACAGGGCAAAGACTGTATAGAGAACACGTTTGGATAAAGAGACTTAATACCAGAGTTCCTCATGGTCTGAACATACGTTCTTAAAAATATATAAGTGTGACTAAGTTGTGTTATGTTATAAAATTGGAAATTTTTTTTGAATGATCATCATTTTCTAAAATAAACACATTTATGTAAAAAAAGTATATATGTATATATACCTACATAATAAAAAGATTTATTTGGTAAAGATGGGAGCGATGATGATCAGGGGAATGAGGGACATGAGTCCAAATTTCATTCTCTGACTCTGATAGCTTCCTTTTAATAAACAAAATTTCAATATTTCCTGGGTCAAAATTTTCTGAGAGCACAGCTTATAGGCTCAGGTGGGTCACATGTGCTTTTTGGATTGGAAAAAAGTACCCAAAAGAAGGAAAAGGTTTCTGGTTCTTCTAGGAGTGAAAAACCTTTATTTTAAAGCAAATAAGGAACTCTGGTATGAACTTTCTTAATTATTTGTAGGGGGTGAGAGTTATTCAAGGGAGGAATAATCGATTTGAATAAAAATGGGAGGGGTTTTAACCAAAAAAAATTTGAAAAATTTTTTTGTCACCACGATCTCGGGATACAGCCCCAGAAGGGAGTACTTTGAGAGGTTGGGGTTATTAGTCCAAACGAGGAGTTCTTGCACCTGACGGTTGTTCTTGGTAAGAATGATGTCTGTTCAGTTCTAGCTTGAGCTCTTAGAGGGAAGGGCTGGTAGAAGCTTGGTGTACGTTTGTGCATCCGCCAGTCTCGACCCTTGGCCCAAATCGGGCTTTTATTGGGTACTCTCTTTGGAGGTTAAGGAACCTGTCAATGATTTTTCATTGTATGGGAACCCGTTACCTCGAGAGGATGCCTTGGTTTAAGTCAGCTGGGGTTACAATGGTCTTTTCCATTTCCCTTTACCGGGTTTGTTCCCTGGCTGGCGAAGGGCCCACGGAGGTTTAGACTTTTCCCGCCAGCTCTTTTCGGGTAACCTGGGATACCTAGCGGTGTTAACGAAGGGTTACTTGGGGGAGCGGTAAGTATCCAGCCCCCCTGGGTCCACTAGGACAGCACGCAGGGACGGTGGCCTGGGGCGAACAGGTCTTAAATGGTGCCCAATCTTCTATGGGTGATTAGCACCTCTCACACAACGGCACATTCTGCACCAACATGCTTACACCCTGATATGTGTTCCGTTTATTTTAGAGGTGGGGAAGGGTTCTCATCCTGAAGACTCCAATTCAGAAATCAACGCATCCGGCGCTTGTCCTGTAATGGGATGAGGTCTGTTTGGTATGTCTTGGTTTTGAGGGAAAAGAACTGGTAGAAGCTTGATGCTCTGCATCCGCCAGTCTCAACGCCCGCCCCATTGTGAGTTTTTTTGGGGAGAACTCTAGAATTAGTTCGTGTCTTGTAGAATAATGTTTGTGAGCCAGAGTACCAGTGGTTCTCCAAAGACCAGGATTTTATCGACCATAGTTGTGGTTTTTTCGGGAGCCGGGGGGAAGCCTTTTGTCTGTTTGAAGTAAGTTTTGAGTTCAAGTGGGGCGTCACCAGCTTTTCAATGAGAGTGGGATTTGTTTGGAATTAGTTCTCATAGGATAGGGGGTTTGTTTCTGAAAGTAATCGGTAAAATTAACCAGGACCCAACAATGTTTCTGAGGATCTGGTCTAGTCCGACTAGCAATTGGCCATGAGACACTCGTCTTGGACTGATCATCCAGGATGGACCGCTTCAGAGGAGGGTGTCTGGTGTTCAAAGGTCCGAAACACCCGATGAGCCTGAGGTACACTACTGACGAGAGTGTCTCAAATATTTCCCTCACAACTTTCTTGGGGATCAGGAAAAATTCATTTTGGATTGTCGCATCACCTTGGATTTAGGTCTGTGCCTGCTCTATCTCTAAATCTACCCATAGCAGACCCTGTGGATTGTATACCTAGTCTGGTTGGTTCTAGGCCTATGCCTGCTCATTCCCTAAAACTTACCCAGAGTAGACCCTGTGGATTGTATAGTATTTTAAATAAGAAGTCCCGAAGCCCAGGTGGGAGGATCTCTTAGTCAGGAGAACTGGTATAGTCTAACAAGCGTCGGCCCGTGCCTTTTCCTCAGTCTCCCTATTCCAAACCTTCCTAGACGGGTGCTAGGTTGGGGGGAGCTGTTGTATTTTTCAACACCTAACCCTAAATTTTAAAATTAAAAACAACAAAGTTGATAGCAAAAGCACAATTCATGACGCATATATTATGCTGATGGTGTTTAGAGAGAGTGGGAGGGGCCACGCCCTCTGTATCACCATAAAGTACGGAGGGAAGGAGACATTACAGTCATTCGAACTCGCCTGATGAGAGCCGTAGGATGGCCGAAACGCGTCGCGAGACAGTTCCTGAGTGACACAGACTGTAAAACACTAAAATGGCCGCCATCATTTGTGTAGGGTGATGTTGTTGAGCCAAAAATATTTTTTCTCCCAGCCCAAACAGGCTGCGAATTTGTCTGTTTAATGTTTTAATGTATTGTTCTCGTGGTATGCCCTTTCCACATCATTTCTAACACCTACCCTTTGTGTTTGCTGTGATTCAACCCTCATTGGAGAAACCCTTGGCAATTCAGCCCTGTTTATATTTTTATACAGCTCTCTAAACAATATTTGGGTTCATTTTGGTGTTCATATTTGAAGCGGCCATTTGCACGATGGACAATGCCTAACCAGTTTCAGACCTCAGGTCTGGATCTTGGATCTATTTCCCCTAACTCAGCTCGTGCCTCGTACTTTGGACTTCAGTTTGACATTGGGATGTTCCTGGAGTGTTTGTATGGAATTATAAAAATGAGAGATAAATTTTAAAATTAAAAACAACAAAGTTGATAGCAAAAACACAATTCATGACGCATATATTATGCTGATGGTGTTTAGAGAGAGTGGGAGGGGCCACGCCCTCTGTATCACCATAAAGTACGGAGGGAAGGAGACATTACAGTCATTCGAACTCGCCTGATGAGAGCCGTAGGAAGGCCGAAACGCGTCGCGAGACAGTTCCTGAATGAGACAGACCGTAAAATCTGTAATGGTCGCCATCATATGTGTGTGATGATGTTGCTGAACCAAAAAATTATTTTTCTCGCAGCCCAAACAGGCTAAGAGTTGGTCTTGTTAATGTTTCTGAATGACACAGACTATAAAAAATAGAATGGCCACCATCACTTGTGGTGGGGTGATGTTGTTGAGCCACAGCACGAAGGACAGTGCATAACCAGATTCAGACCTCAGGTTTGGATCTTGGATCGATTTGCCCTAACCCTAACCCTACACCGCGAGCGGGCATGTCGGATAATAGCTTGGACACGCGCTACACACCGCGGCCGGGCATGTCGGAGAATAGCGTGGACACGAGCTACACACCGCGAGCGGGCATGTCGGAGTCGGAGAATAGCGCGGACACGAGCTACACACCGCGAGCGGGCATGTCGGAGTCGGAGAATAGCGCGGACACGCGCTACACACCGCGAGCGGGCATGTCGGATAATAGCGTGGACACGCGCTACACACCGCGGCCGGGCATGTCGGAGTCGGAGAATAGCGTGGACACGAGCTACACACCGCGAGCGGGCATGTCGGAGTCGGAGAATAGCGCGGACACGAGCTACACACCGCGAGCGGGCATGTCGGAGTCGGAGAATAGCGTGGACACGAGCTACACACCACGAGCGGGCATGTCGGAGTCGGAGAATAGCGCGGACACGAGCTACACACCGCGAGCGGGCATGTCGGATAATAGCGTGGACACGCGCTACACACCGCGGCCGGGCATGTCGGAGTCGGAGAATAGCGCGGACACGAGCTACACACCGCGAGCGGGCATGTCGGATAATAGCGTGGACACGCGCTACACACCGCGGCCGGGCATGTCGGAGTCGGAGAATAGCGTGGACACGAGCTACACACCGCGAGCGGGCATGTCGGAGTCGGAGAATAGCGCGGACACGAGCTACACACCGCGAGCGGGCATGTCGGAGTCGGAGAATAGCGTGGACACGAGCTACACACCGCGAGCGGGCATGTCGGAGTCGGAGAATAGCGTGGACACGCGCTACACACCGCGAGCGGGCATGTCGGAGTCGGAGAATAGCGCGGACACGAGCTACACACCACGAGCGGGCATGTCGGAGTCGGAGAATAGCGCGGACACGAGCTACACACCGCGAGCGGGCATGTCGGAGTCGGAGAATAGCGCGGACACGAGCTACACACCGCGAGCGGGCATGTCGGAGTTGGAGAATAGCGTGGACACGCGCTACACACCGCGAGCGGGCATGTCGGATAATAGCGTGGACACGCGCTACACACCGCGGGCGGGCATGTCGAGGAATAGCGCGGACACGCGAGCAGGCTGCGGGCACCCAACAGATTGTTTGACTATCAATAATCCCTCACATCACTCATTTTTTTTTATTATTGTATAGGTGAAAACAGACTTAAGGAACAGGCTCCAGGGGTAGGCTACTATTTAGCAGCATATGCTCAGCATCAGGGGTGTGTGTTGTTTGGACAGACCTGCCCCCACTGCTAAAAAATATCCTCAAGGAAACACTGTAACTCTTCTCATTTGAACTTTTCTGAAACATTAACCAAGATGGCCTAGTATTGTTGTTGATAAGAGTCTGTGTTGTCTCGTTTTAATTCTTAAAGTTAACATAATCTGACTGAGGAATCTTAGACAAATATTGTTGTGGTCAAATGTAAATTAACTGGTGCCTATTTAACTTTATTCAAAAATTATTATTTAATTCTGCAATTTTCCTTCATTAGCGATTATCATCAATTTGATTACACAGATATTAATTAAACTAAACAGCTAGACAATGGCATCTCTGAATTCAATAATGACATGCCTTTAACTGAAAATTGAATGTTTAATCTTATTATTATACATTACTGACACTCTATCCTCCAATTTGATACTGTTAAGTGCTTTTTTGTTACAGTATATTTTAATCTTTGATAACAGTAGGTAATAAAAATACATCATGTTAGCTCTGGTCCAATTAAAAAATATAAACAAATAGAACTCAGGACATTTTTGTTCATGTAAAATATACCTCATTGTCATGTTCTAGACTTGTTATATTTAGCTTTAAATTAAAAAAATACCCCCTTAATATTGTTGCAGTTTTTTCTCTGTGGTATCGAAAATGGTATCGAATATCTATATTTTTCAAGGTATCGTATCGAAGTTAGAAATTCTAGTATCGTGACAACACTATCAGGAGCACAGAAACTTATCAACGCTGCCCTGCAACTTTAAGTCATAAAATACTTTCGCTACTGAATCACTACATTATATTTGTACAAATCTCTCTCTCTTCGTGATTTATTCACATAAATTATGGTTAACACTTTACTTGAAGAGGTGTACATAAGACTGGCATGACACCTTCATAATCATGATATGACATATGTCGTGAATATGAAGGAGGTTTTATGCATGTTTATGCATGTGTCATTCGCTCAATTATAAAAATGTTAATGCAAATATGACATTGTTTGAGATGTCTTTGTTATAAAAACTTGACATAAACCAATACATCATAACCTGTCAGTGAATGACACTTAAAGACAGTTGTCATAAACATGCATACAACCTCCTACATATTCATGACATGTGTCATGTCATGATTATATGGTGTCATGTCAGTCTTATGCACACCCCTTCAAGTAAAGTGTTACGAATGCTAGATCTAACAGCAATAACTGACGAAAATAACCGACAGTTTTACCCTTCCAGTCAAATATAGTGCTGCAAACACCAATAACAGCTTTAACCCTTTAGGCGCCAGAGGTTTTTTCCTTAAACGTTCGATTTTGACATGTTAAAGGTCCCCTGACATGAAATCTTCACTTTCTGAGGTTTTTTAACATTAATATGAGTACCCCTAGCCTGTATATGGTCCCCCAGTGGCTAGAAATTTCAATCGGTGTAAACCGAGCTTTGGCTATCTTTCTCTTCTCTGCAGCTCAGACGCGCTGATCTTGAATCTCCTCCTTATGACGTCATAACGAGGAAAGGTTACCTCCCCTTTCTCTGCTTTGCCCGCCCAGAGAGTTTGGCTCGCCCATGAGAAAACAAGCTAGGAAGTAGGAACGCGCCAGCGCGATTTGAGTTTTACTCGAGAGATATCATGGCTTGCAAACGAGCGAAGCATGGCAGTTGATCAGTGTTCGGATGTACAAATGAACACAAAAGTATGCGCCGACACAACTTCCCAAAGTTTTGTATGGTCCAAACATTTCACCGACGACTGTTTCCTCAACTTGGGCCAATACAGAGCTGGCCTCGATGAACGTCTGAAAATAAATCATCGCGCTACCAAGCAACAATTTCTGATGTGTAGCCTAATTGTTCAAGTTCAGACAGGTAATCTTTCTCTCAAAATTGTTCAATACTGTTTATGCATCAGTAAGTCAAGCCAGTGACTAAAATATCAACTTCACATCGTTTCTTTTAGTAGGATGAAAATAATCTTATTTAAATTCTGAACAAATTATACAGAAAGCGATCAAAGCACAATCTTTCCACACAGCGCAAGTTTATCTGGACAACTCGTTATGAAATGAATGACACGTTACACTGCACAACGAAGCTCTTACTGTGTGTACATTAGTGATGCGCGGGTCGGCTTTTTTTCCAACCCGCGGGTCCCACTTTTATGAAATTATTTGGCCCACCCCAGCCCGCACCGCACCACTGTATCTATTTTTACAACCCGCCCCGCACCCGCGACCGTTAAATAGACATACTACTAGGCATTGTAATGTAAATGAAAACAGCCTTTATTTCAGCCTGAAAGTGCTTGGAAACATCGCCCTGTAAACTGGCAACAAGAGACGATTATCAATAGGCCTATGAATCATAAATCAGGTCATATTATAAGATACTAATAAACATTTTCAACATTTACAAAGCAGCGTTTGTGTTAATCTAATAGGCTAAACCATTTTATATTTCTTAGACCCCCCACAAATGTCTTGACATGCTGGAAGTGCCCGTTTTGTGGCGCTACTGTTTGTAAGTTATATTTTTCACACGAGTTGCACTTCAGATAGCCGATCTAGCTAGCTACTGTTGTCTCCTGCTGCAACTATTTCTGAGAACAGCTCCCAAACATTAGATTTAGCAGCCTAACCTTATTTTTCTTTTCAATTTAATCAGGTAAATTCCCGACCTCAATTTCTCCCGCACCTCGTCTTCCATCTTCACTTTTATTTCTCCGTTGTTGTTGTTGTTGTTGTCGTGGCTGGCGGCGGGAGCTGCTTGGCGCGCCGCTTTCGTGACGTGTCACGTGACGCCAAAGGTTTTTGGACCTCACGCAAGTTAAGTTGCTACGGCATTCGTATTGTATCCTTATCAAATTAACTAATAAAATACGAAAATAGATATTCCCAAATATTTAATATAGGCTGGAAATTGCAAGCAACATACATGGATTAAAAAAAACAATAATAATGACCCGCCCCAACCCGCCCCGCAAATAAAGTGACAATTTCTTTACCCGCCCCAACCCGACCCGCGGGTTACTTAATATATTTTTAATATATTTTGGTTTTTTAATATATTTTCTTATTTTATTTTATTTATTGTATGAGTGTGTTTATGAAAGTGAGTGTTGTTTTAGAGGTTGCACAAGCAAATTTTGTTGTATGGTTCTACTGTACAATGACAATTAAAGATTCTGTTCTATTCTATTCTATTCTATTACCCGCGGGTTACGAGTCGGCCCGCGCATCACTAGTGTACATCATCGTGTTTGCATTGGTGAAAGCATTAGAGAGTGCAGAAACTGCGTTGCAATGATAAGATCTTCATTCTTGCGATCAACAGACTCATCTGCTGCTCAATGCTCATCACAGCAACATTTTATGTGATGGGAATAAATCTAAAAACTTCTCACGATTCATTAATCTCGATAGGTGTAATAGTAAAAACGCATAATAGCTGTAGTAAAAGTATTCGAGATAGTTTCACATGTAATATGTAGCTATTTCATATGCAAGCATGTCTGCCAATCACAGCAGTGGGCGATTACACTGAATCCCACAGCCAATCACAGCAGTGGGCGGTTACACTGAATCCCACAGCCAATCACAGCAGTGGCCGGTTACACTGAATCCCACAGCAGACACGCCCCTTCAAACAGACCCAGCCGGCATTTCAACCTTGATTCACCGTTGAAACAACGTCAGGTACCATGGTTAAATCAACAGTGAATTACCTTTCGATTTTGCAAAACGGATCAACGTTGATATTGTGACGTCGTTTCACCGCGGAAGAAACAACGTTGATTCACCGTTGAAATCGCGACGTCGTTTCACTCTTACCTTTCGGGTTATGGTCTTCTGTCGATGTTGAATCACCTTTCGATTTTGCAAATTGAATTAACGTTGATATTGTAACCCTGTACCCGGCGTAGCCTACCTGTAATTGTGCTTAACCCTCTGGGGTCCGCGGTATCGCCGGCGATACCAGCTCACTTTTTTCCTTATCAGTGCAAAAGAGACTCAAATTACTCTGTTGATTTTGATCTTACATATAAGTGTTATACATCATTCGATCCTGTTAAGTTTGAATTTTTTTTGTGGAACCTCACAATAAAAACAAAGTGTTGTGCTTTTCGCCAAATAAAGAAAAATAATCATGATGCGCGTTCTGCGTTCTCTCTGTCAGTGAAGTCCATTCTGAAACGCGTCCGAAAAATGAACTGTAACCAAGTCAATACTTGCTACAGAGACACGAGAGATGTATCTTTTTAAAGCTTGTATTCTCTTCTTTTAAATGAAGTAATTTATTAAAAAAATAAATATTTCCAGTGTATGTAATCCGTTTGAAACCAAGGAGAGTTACAGTTTTTTCGTTCTCCCTTCATTATTTTTAATGAGCCGAGGCCGCCGCGTCCCTAGCGCTTTTCACATGGTAAATAGGTGATCTAACGTTATGCATAGCACACGCCCAGCGATCAATGGCATAAAAACACGAAGTTTCTTCACAGATAGATTCATTGCGTTTTGAGGATGGCACGGTACTCCGACAAAGAGGCCCTTCAGATGATTCTGGACAGCGTGGAAGAATTCACTTTTCCTCAGAGGAAGATTATAACTCGGACGAGGAATGGCTGCATTTTGAAGAACGAATTGATCCCGCGCCGAGGATAGGCCTACAAGTTCGGAGTAAGTTGTTTAGTGTTTTATAATTTCTTTTCTGATCGTATAGAGCTCAAATGAATTTTCAGACTATATTTTGCCTAGCTTTTGACATCTTACAGAAAAGATTGCCTCACAATATCCCTAACATTCGCTTGTGTAAACTTTTTAAATGTGATATTACTCTCTAAACATATTTGTATATTAAATATATAGTTTTGATTAGCTTATGACACTGATTATCATGCTAAAATACTGCCTATGCGTTATGTATTTTGTTTGCGAATAACTGCATGTTTAGGTATAGCCTATTGATTTAGTGAAATATATTTCAGCCTCCAGTAAAATATGTGATACTGTCTAAATACAATATATTTTTTATATAAAAATGTTGAGTTTTGGTTAGCCTATGACACTACTTATGCTAAAATAGTGCCTTATGCTTAATGTAACCTATTTTGTTTGTGAATAACTGTTTAGGTTATATAACGAGAAATATATTTCAGGCTCCGGTAAAAGAGGTCTAAATACAATATATTTTTTATATAATTAAATGTTCAATTTTGGTTATGACACTATATCATGCGTAAATAACTGAATACAGGTGTAAATGTTTGAAATGTAGTGATGTGTCGTTCGCGAACGATCCGTTCATTGCGTGTAGTCCTATCACTAAATGCTTGCGGTCTTTATGGCCCATCAACAGATATTTCTCCGTCCCATGGCCCATCAGCAGATATATACATACATTGTGCATCCATACCCATTAATTGTCCATCAGTTTACTTTGGATAATGTATGCTAACAGTTTTTTTTTTTAGGAATGTGTTTGCATCATGCTCTCCTTCTCCAGCACCTCGCAGAGGGACACGCAGGTGTCGTTCAGTTCTCAGTGCGATCGAGAATCATACTGAGTAAGTGCACAGACGTAATATTTTACAGATGAAATTTAGCCTAATTGTGTTTACATCGTCATAATGTAGGCTACCTATTCTTGTGTGAAATTACAAAAAAAAAAAATATCCATGGCAATTAGTGATTGATAATGATAATAATACAGTTTATTTGATTGTGTTATCAGCATGCTCACGCTTTTTTCTTTTTTATAACAGATGTGACAATGAACACGTCCATCCACCAGTTCCGAAGAGAGCCAAGGCAAACAAGCAGGCAAGTAACAGGCAGTCCACTTTTTTATATATAAAAAAAAACAAGTTTGGTCTTTTTATGTTTGTTTTTTTGAAAGGATGTGTTAAGTGATAGTGATGACTTTAAGTCTTTACGTTCTTAGGAAAGATTTCTATTTTGAATAAATGCTGTTCTTTTTAACTGTTTATTCATCAGTGAATCATTCTTAGTTCAGGCTGCCTCACAGCACCTTGATGGGCCATTGGGGGAGTGTCTTTAGTCTTCCCACCCAGGTGTAAATCACATTAATATTCATGGCCATTCACACTCCCACGCATACAGCAGTGCTGACCAAAAACTGACGTAAGAAATTTAAATCATTATATTGTTGCTTGTGAAAGAGTGGTCAGAATGATTTTCACTTCATTTTGAAGTGAAAATTCTAGCCTACAAGAATAGTAACTCAAAAGTCTTGTGGACAACTATTCAGTATGTGTTAAATGGCCTTATTGCGGTGACATTTTTTCCCCAAAACGTACTAACCACGCATAATATTTTTTTTCTATAAAATGCAAACATGTACATCCAAAAACACCGCAGACCCCAGAGGGTTAAACGTCAACACTGAAATGTAAACTATGGTTTTCGGTGCATATCTAGTAGGGGCCCTTGAGATGTTTTGACATGCCCTGACATTTGTGCTTATTTCAGCTACATAAAACATACCATTTGCCAACATATAAATTTGCTGTATTCAGCACAAACTCTGCTACAATAATATGTGAGCAAAATGGGGTGTGCAAAGCAGCTGTTATTTGTATCTGTATTTGTATTTGTTGAGGGGGGAAAAGTATTTGTATTCGAGTAAAATTCAAAATAGGCATAAAATCCAGTTTTTTTTGCATTACACTTCTAATTTACGTTATAGTGCAAGTATTCTTTAATTATATCCATTATAATAATTATGGATATGCAATATTCGTTGATGTTTTTCTATAAATCCAGCAACGAACATGTAACAAGCACGTCATTGAAAAGAAAATAACATAACAGCCATTACCTCATCCATGGTTAAACCAACAACGAATAAAATACCATTGTGAACATTAGCTTGAAGGGGTTGTATTCGTTATAACAACCGCCTCGCTATACATTATCCCGCTTATTACATGGCTACCTACCAAATAAATCAATAATTTGACTCAAAATATTGATTTAAAAAGGAGTTTATTGATTTAACCCTCTGGGGACCAGAAATGCGCCGGCGCGTTTTGATTGTTTTTTTTCACATAGCAGAAAAATAGACTTAAAGTACTACCATCATTTCTGTTCATATAGAGTTAAGAAATATGAGAAAATAATCTGTTAAATGTCTACTTTTTTATGTGCCCACATACAATCGAAATAAAATATTGTGCTTTTGTAAAATAAAGAAAATAAACAGGGTGTGCGTTCTGCCTCTCGGTCACCGTGAACTTTTTTTCTAAAGCACGTCTCTAATCTTCAACACAACTCAGCTAATACTATTCACCCAGCCATAAGCAATATATCTTTTAAATCATTTGAGTTTGTACTTTTAAATGATCCGATTCAAAACTAAAATAAATATTCTCCGTTTATGTCATCTACATAAAAAGAGAGACATGTCAGCCGTTCTAATTATCTTTCTCTCAGCTCATTGGCCCTCATTTATCATTCTTGCGTAGAAACGGGCGTATATATTGGTGTAAGATTATGCTTACACTCCTCTCACCGCCTGATTTATGAAGCTGTGCGTACCTTTGAAATCCAGGTGTACGCAATACCTGCCCTTGATAAATCCCGCGGCTGAAAACGATCGTCATTAGAATAGCACGCCCAAGTCTCCGCTTCCCCCACCCCCTCATTTTACGCCATGGACACACGGAAGACGGCAAAGAAGAGAAACTTCTCTGACGTGGAGCCGAAATGACCTATCACAATGCAATATTTTACAGCACGTCTTTTGAATTAGCATTCAATTTCGAATCACGTTACATGTATTGGGGTGTACAATAGTGATGATGATGATGTGATGTGGAGTACCATTCATTCACATTAATAATTGCATGACAATTTGTAATATTCTTATTATTATTAGTATGATTTGTATTATTAATGACGCTTATTGTTATTTAGAAGAAGAATGTCATTATTATTATTTGTATTATTATTATTATTTGAAAGAAGAAGAATGTATTTTTTATTATTTTGTCAGTCTGAATTATTTTTTGGTCATGAAAGCCTTTCGTTACCGAACCCAGTCCGTGCGCACCCGCCGGGGATAACCATGAAGCGTCAGGGTAAAGCGCACAGGCTCGCAACTGAAGGAATACATATGCTTACAAATCAAATGCTTTGGTAAAGTCACACAAATTAAACATTGAAGTCCATGTTGCACAAAAATAAACACTGAAGTTTATAATAACTTTGTTGTTGTTGTTGTTGTTTTTTTTACAGTGGGTCATAATATATCATATCTTTTAGTTTGTCAGTGCGTTTTGTGGTGTTAGGTTTTTCTGCGCATTTCCGCACTAACTCAAATGTGCGTACACCACCTCTGAGCTGGCGTAGGATTTGAGCGTGCCGTACGCCAACGTCCATATTGATAAATCTCAAAGTCACCGTGGTTTTGGGTGTACGCCAGGTGTACGCTGGAAATTTGGTGTACGCCCTTTTGATAAATGAGGGCCATTATCTCTGGTAATGTGACACGCCCACGGAGAGCGCGCGCTATTCAAACGCAAATATGTGAAGCAACACATTGAGACGCGTTAACGTGCTTTGTTCTAATTGCGATATAGAATAACGTTAGTGTCTGTAAATGGAAAAATAGCATACTGTTTAAATGTGAATCATGTTTGTGTGTGTGTGTGTGTGTGTGTGTGAATGAATTAATGAATGAAAGAATGAACGCACAGATACGCACTGTTACAGACTAAATAAAAGACAACATTTCGTTGACTAGTTTTGGATAAAGTTTTTACTCTAAAATAGACATCAAATAAGCTTTTGTTAGGAGTTTCTGCTCATATGTTAAATATATAGTATGTTTTGTCAATAAACTAATCAACTAAGATGTTAAAGTGTTTGTTCCAATGCAAGCTATATCAAAATAATGAATCCTCAACTTTGAAATATGTATGATCAAACTAAGACATTTATGGAAAAAGACAATTTTCTTTTTTAAGATGTTTCCAACTCTAACTTTGAACTGAAATAAAACCATGTCTATATGGTGAAGGGTGTGTGATAGAAGTGTCCAGACGTATATGCACCCTGTATTTTAAAGAAGAACATTTAATTATTTGCGATACATTATTCATTCACAAAGAATTCAAGGACATTATTCATGTCCCTAAAGGTTGGAGTTTTCCTCATTTTTTTAATTAAGGCATTAAGATTTGTTATTCCTCTTTTTTGTCAACTTTAGCATGGGTGTGTTCACTTATTCTAAGCAGTGTGTGTGTGTGTGTGTGTGTGTGTGTGTGTGTGTGTGTGTGTGTGTGTGTGTGTGTGTGTGTGTTGTAAATAAATCCAAACAATCTAAAAGCCATTCTTTTTTAAATCTCCTCATTCTTTGTGCAAGGCTCCTGTAATGATAGGGCCTGATAGCACCTAATAGGGCCATTATGGGAGGGTCTTTGTCTTTCTCAGGTGTGGAATGCCACATATATTAATGAGAGATCACGCCTCCTGCATAAAGCTTTCTCAAACAAAACATGTCATTAAAAATGTAAAAGACTTTATTGACTTATCTGAATGAGTAGTCAGGATGATTCTCACATAGTTTTGGAGCAAATATTCTAGGCTATGTGATACAATTTTCAAAAGTCTTGTGAAGAAATAATCAATATGTGTTTTGTGGTCTTATTTCAGCAACTTTCATTTTTATTTTTTTTCAATAACCACGCATAAACATTATTCTCTTAAAAATACAAACATGTACATACATGTTGCTCACAGATTATGGTAGCCCCGTTTGTGCTATATAGAGTGAATTTACACCTTTGCCATTAACATGTTTATAAATAACTGAAAAAAGCACAAATGTCAGTGCATGTCAAAACATCCCAAAGGCCCCAAAAACACTCTGGTCCCCAGAGGGTTAAAAACGATTGAATTGCTTCCGCTAAAGAAAATAGTCCGTTCCGTCTCTACGTTTAGAATGGCAACGGTGTGTTATACTTAGCAGCGGTCTGTTATTAAGAAAGGTTGTTATTATTAAGAAATAACAGACCGCATTCTACATTAGAATTCAACCAAGCCATGTAATAAAAACAACCGAGCTAACAGAGCTACGTAAACAGAGCGCACATGAGAGCATCCGACTGCAGACGTCAATAATGCAGCGTAATGGAATAATCTCCCGATCAAACTCCGCTTCCCGAAAGTTATAAACTGCCTCCGGAACCCAGTTAAGGTATAAAAATCTATTCAACAAAAATAGTGATGCAGTCAAGTGCGTAAATTTTATGTCTGTTGCTGTGTGGAGCAGCCTGTGTCAGTCACCTCTTCCTGAACGTCACTCACTCACTCTTTCACTCATCCGTGCATGCACTGAGGTCTCGTGAGGAAACGCAGCTTTTTGATATAAAGTTTTTCTTGTTCCCGAATACAAATATTTTTTAAAGTATTTGTCGAAATACGTATTCGTAAAAAACACCTTATTTGTGCCTTTCCGAATACCGTATTCGGGTTCGGCTCCACCCATAATATTTAGTATTTTCCGCAACTAATAAAACTTGCTGTACATGATTTGCAATTGGACGGCATAAATAGAAAAACATTCTAACAATAAGATGTTCATAAATCTGCAGTGCAGGGATGATGCTTCATTTTCTAAAGAAAAAGTTTAACAATTACACTAAATGGAAAATAATTTTCTTAGAATTTAAATATACATCTGTATTGTACATTTACACTTTCACATAATGTATTGAAAAAATTCTCGTTCAACAACAAAGCACTTTCTTAAGGGTTTAATGATAGAATGCAGTGGGAAAAAGCTTTTAATTCTAATTTTATACACACTGCAAATATTCATACAATAGCCTATATATACTGTAAATAATTACAAATATTACAAACACTAAAATCTTACCATTTCCAAATTTGTTGTGACCAACAACTCATTTACTCATTTCGTAACAAACATGTACTCATTTCATAACATTCTAAAATCTCCACAATTAAGTGAAAAAGAGGAAGTAAAAGTAAGATAAAGTCTGTAGAACAAGTAAGATTTTTTTGTAGAACTTCACATTTGAACTTCACTGTTGACTACTAGCAACAGTCATTAAAAAAAAGAAGAAAAAAAAAGGTGTCTTCAAGGAAGAGTCTTCTTACGGCCACCACCACCCATCCTCTCTGGTGCATATTTTAAATATTTTGACATGGTCTCCATTACCTTTGAACTGTTTGTGTTGTGTGCATTGACGACTGCATCTAAAGGGAAAAATCAAAACAGTCCAGATCAACAAAATTGCTATAAATTTATGGAAAAGCTTTTAAAGATGTCAAAGTTATTAGTCAAGTCAAGTCATCTTCATTTATATAGCGCTTTTAACAATGGATTGTTTTAAAGCAGCTTTACAGAGATAAACATATAACTTAAGGTAGCCGAGAATGTTTTGGCTTTATAGCGATTCTCGAATAATGTTATTTCCAGCTAAAGTTAGTTTTGATTGATTCACCCCCGTCAAAATGATCATTTGTTATTAAATTAGGGCCGCTAAGACGGCGGTGTTCTCTCTAAACAGACTTTAAACTGAACCTGTGATAAACGCTGATGGTGTTCACATGCGCATTAAGAATTGATTCTATAATTACGTGCTTTTGAATATATGTGAGCAGGTTTGTAATTCCCTACAAACCATGCCTAAACAAACTACTTCTCTTGCCTATAATTTGATACAGAATGTTGTTTTAAAGTTTCGAAATGGTTTGGGTAACTTACAAGGTAATCGCGTTGAAAATAAAGTCGTTTGTCTTGCATTAGAAGCTCATTTGAAACATTACCGCGGCTCATTTAAGAAAATGACAGCTCCGAAGAGATGCCGCTTTTGAGGTAGTTCTAACAATAATAAAGAAAGATGATGATTCCTGTCGTCTGCCCTGGCTCTAACCTCGAGAGTTTTAGCCTGTAGCCTTTACTTTTCGCAAACCTTGTGAGCGCGTGAACCCAAACGCTGTAACCTCACGCCAAATGTTTTTATTGGTTTATTAACCCTCTGGGGTCTGAGGTGTTTTCGGGGTCCTTGAGATGTTTTGACATGCTCTGACATTTCTGCTTTTTTCAGTTGCTTATAAACATATTAATGGCACAGGTGAAATTACACTCTATATAGCACAAACAGGACTACCATAATATGTGAACAACATGTATGTACATGTTTGTATTTTTGAGAGAATATTGTTTATGCGTGGTTATTGAAAAAACTAAAAAATAAAGTTTCTAATATAAGGCCACAAATAACATTCTAAATATCTGTCCACAAGACTTTTGACTAGTGGATGTTGTGGCCTAGAGTTTTTGCTTCAAATTGATCTGAAAATCATTCTGCCTAATCATTCACATAAAACAATAGATTGTTTTAAATTGTGAAAAACATTTTTTTGTTTGCAAAGGCAATATGCGGATGGGCGGAACGGCCCAACCCCCTCATGAATAATTAGGCAGTTCTCACCTGAGCAGACTGCATACTAATGAGCCTTTCATTCAGGGGTGTCACACAAGAAAGAATGCAAGGACAATATATATATAAATAAATAAATATTTATACACACACACACACACATATACACTACCGTTCAAAAGTTTGGGGTCAGTGAGAATTTTATTTTTATTTTTTGGAGGAAAGAAATCAATACTTTTATTTATCAAGGAATAATTAATTTGATCGAAAGTGACAGTAAAGACATTTATAATGTTACAAAAGTCTTTTGAACTTCCTATTCATCAAAGAATCCAAAAAAAAAAAAAAAAACTGTACAACTGACAGACCAACAACTGTTTCAACATTGATAATAATAATAAATGTTTCTTGAGCATCAAATCCTCATATTATACTGATTTGTGAAGGATAATTTGACACTGAAGACACTGACACTGGTGATGCTGAAAATTCAGCTTTGATCACAGGAATAAATTACACTTTACTATATATTCACACAGAAAACAGCTGATTTACACTGGAATAATATTTAATACTATAGCTGATTTTTGTTGTATTTTTAATCAAATAAGCGCAGCCATGGTTAGCAGAAGATAATTATTTTAAAAGTATTTAAAATCGTACCGACCCCAAACTTTTGAACGGTAGTGTATATATATATACACTCACCGGCCACTTTATTAGGTACCCCATGCTAGTAACGGGTTGGACCCCCTTTTGCCTTCAGAACTGCCTCAATTCTTCGTGGCATAGATTCAACAAGGTGCTGGAAGCATTCCTCAGGGACTTTGGTCCATATTGACATGATGGCATCACACAGTTGCCGCAGATTTGTCGGCTGCACATCCATGATGCGAATCTCCCGTTCCACGACATCCCAAAGATGCTCTATTGGGTTGAGATCTGGTGACTGTGGAGGCCATTTTAGTACAGTGAACTCATTGTCATGTTCAAGAAACCAATTTGAAATGATTAGAGCTTTGTGACATGGTGGAAGTAGCCATCAGAGGATGGGTACATGGTGGCCATAAAGGGATGGACATGGTCAGAAACAATGCTCAGGTAGGCCGTGGCATTTAAACAATGCCCAATTGGCACTAAGGGGCCTAAAGTGTGCCAGGAAAACATCCCCCACACCATTACACCACCACCACCAGCCTGCACAGTGGTAACAAGGCATGATGGTTCCATGTTCTCATTCTGTTTACGCCAAATTCTGACTCTAACATCTGAATGTCTCAACAGAAATCGAGACTCATCAGACCAGGCAACATTTTTCCAGTCTTCAACTGTTCAATTTTGGTGAGCTTTTGCAAATTGTAGCCTCTTTTTCCTATTTGTAGTGGAGATGAGTGGTACCCGGTGGAGTCTTCTGCTGTTGTAGCCCATCCGCCTCAAGGTTGTGCGTGTTGTGGCTTCACAAATGCTTTGCTGCATACCTCGGTTGTAACGAGTGGTTATTTCAGTCACTGTTGCCCTTCTATCAGCTCGAACCAGTCTGGCCATTCTCCTCTGACCTCTGGCATCAACAAGGCATTTCCGCCCACAGAACTGCCGCTCACTGGATGTTTTTTCTTTTTTGGACCATTCTCTGTAAACCCTAGAGATGGTTGTGCGTGAAAATCCCAGTAGATTAGCAGTTTCTGAAATACTCAGACTAGCCCTTCTGGCACCAACAATCATGCCACGTTCAAAGTCACTCAAATCAACTTTCTTCCCCATACTGATGCTCGGTTTGAACTGCAGGAGATTGTCTTGACCATGTCTACATGCCTAAATGCACTGAGTTGCCGCCATGTGATTGGCTGCTTAGAATTTAAGTGTTAACGAGCAGTTGGACAGGTGTACCTAATAAAGTGGCCGGTGAGTGTATATATATACACACACACACACATCTAGAACCTATATCTAGGCCTAGAAAATGTTTTTTTTATAAACACGTAATTTTATTAATTTTGTACGTGTAAATGCTTATGAATTCAATTTTCTTATTAGACTATAGTAAGCGACTTACCGTGGTGGAATCGCGCTGGGCAATGGTTTCTGCGATGGTCGCACACAGTGACGTATTGCACAAAATTGCACCAAAATATCAAGCGTAATTAAAAAGTACAGTCTTAATATTTTATATCCGTGCTCAAAAATTTAAAGGGGTTCGCGTAAATGTCCAAGTGAAGGAAACACGAGTATGTAGCCATTACATTTAAACACATATCACTTCCCAGAATGCATCCATCTCTTTGCCAAAGGATATGTCCATATAAAGCAATAAAAACATTTCTGCAGTAGGCTATATAATAAATTTATTACAACTTCATAATCAGTATTGAGATGAAAGTTCTATAAAAGTATAGGCTATTCTGTTTTTTATTTTTTTGGTGCAAAAAAAAGAGCAAAGTAGGCTCACTGTGGTGTTGCAAAGAAAGACGTGGTGCAGGCACGGAAAATACGCCCCATTGAAATACATTAGATTGAAATTCGTGTTCTGTGGCACGAAAAAAAGAAGGAAATTCGTGCTGAAGGACACGAATCAATTCGTGTTGAGTAGCCAACCGAATATAAAGCAATACAACAAGGATTAAAATCTCCTGATTAAATGTTGAGTAGCCCTTAAAGTTTGCAAAAGGAATAGCCTAACATTTGAGGAAAAAACAATAGTGTGCTCTCGAAAGAAAGACGTGGTGCATACGCCCCATTGAAATACATTAGATTGAAAGTCGTGCTGAGTGACACGAAAAAAAGAAGGATATTTGTGCCCTTTGGACACGAATACATAGATTAATGTTGAGTAGCCTACCGAATATAAAGCAATAAAAACGAGGATTAAAATCTATTGATTAAATGTTGAGTAATGTAGCTCTTAAAGTATGCAAAATGAATAACAATTGAGAAAAAAACAATACTGTGCTCTCGAAAGAAAAACGTGGTGCAGGCACGAAAAAAACCGCCCCATTGAAATACATTAGATTGAAAGTCGTGCTGAGTGACATGAAAAAATGGGGAAACTCGTGTCCATGAACACGAATCAATAGATTAAATTTCTTGACTATGTCACGAACTGCCGTGAGACTGGGTTGTGTGTTGATACCATCAAAGACTTTTGGGACAACAACAGAGCAGAAGTAGTTTCCAGGCAGCAATCAAAGGACAATGTTGTAGTACTTGGTGAGTATAATTATAGCAACCCAGGCAATGTTCACATGCATCTCTGGTTGACACCGTTGTCCCCAGGTTTGACAAGAAAGTTTTGTATCTTGTGCATCTGTAAATTTTTATAGGTGATGGTTGTATGGACAGTCCTGGGTTTTTTGCTCAGTACTGCACCTACACTATCATGGAGAATGACAGCAAAGAAATCCTATCAATAGTCAACATTGACAAGCGAGAGACGCAGAGGAATTCTGTGATTATGGAGAGGGAAGGCTTTATCAGGAGTTTAGACCAGCTCCACCAGGAGGTTAAACTTGCTGAAGTATGCACAGATGCACATTCACAGATATCTGCTCTCTTCAGTAAGTCTAATACAGTCATACTCATAGTAAATGTTTGCTTGACCTCTCAGGATTTAATTTGACAATGAAACAGTATATTTCTAATTACATTTCTGTTGTACTCCTATTCGAAAGACTCAGTCAAAGGAAAATACAAGGATAGCGGAGTGCTGCACACTCTAGACATGTGGCATGGTTCCAAAAACTTGGGCAAGAAGATACATGCAGTCAGTAAAAAAAAAAAAATCACTATTGTCAAACTTGTATATTTTTATCCAATATTTTTGTATTATTATTATTTTTTATATTTAGGCAGGGCAGCAAAGGGGTTGTTCCATTCTCCTGCAGTGGAACAAGGATGTCTGCAATCATTTCTGGTTTTGCTGCAAGATGACTGAAAACTATGATAATACTATTACTCACCCAAACATACTGGATGTCATTTTCTTTGCTAATACTTCAGCACTAAGGTGTTGACGTGTGGTTAAAACAACAGGTTTGTGTAGACCTTGGTATTGTTCATTACTGCATGGGAAATATATTACAGATATCAAATTAATACACATCTGTCAATAGTGAAACATTGTGGATAAAATACAACTACTATACAAATTGTATGTTTAAGTATTCTAAAGGTGATTTTAAACTGTTAGGACATGTGGATTGGCCTTCTTCACCATGTCACGGGAGAGCACGAGTGGTCACTGGATGCCTGTCAGCATGGTCCCTTGGAGGAGCACAGAGACAAGGGGTGGATAGAGAAGGGGTCCGTGGCCCATCAGGCTTTATCAGAAATCATTCTCAATGAACGATGGCTGAAGGAGGTACACAAGTACTTGCACTTTAGGTATGATTACGCTTATTAATTTTGCTGTCATGTTGCTTGTAAAACACTATTCAGTGGTTTTAGCTATATTACTGTTGTGAAAGAATTTATTTAATCTTACAGTTCTCACTGAATTTGTAGGTCAACTGCTGACCTGGAGTCTTTCCATAACCACATCTTGATGTATGCCAGCAAGCGCTTCAGTTTTAGCCCTAATGTTTATGAAGCCCGAATCTTACTGGCTGGCCTGGATTACAACAACCATGTTCACAGACCACCCAGGAGAAGGCCTGATGGCTCCATAGAGTATGTAATATGCATAATGTCTTATCAAGAGTGTTAGGTAGTAAATGAGATTATTTGCAAATTGAAAAGTGCATTGTATTAAAGACATCTGCATTTTAATCACAATTTAATGTCAGAACATAATCTGGAGTTACTAGCCTTCACAGAATTATAGCCGCCTTCTATTGATTATCATCTGTATTTTCGAAATACTTATAGACTCACACCACTACAGCAGAGTGTCAAGTTAATATTTATAGTGCTTATCGTTACTGTAACATATCAAAAAGGGCATAGAATGTAAATATTTTCAGTTGTTTTCATTGTCTGTCAAATATCTAATTTCAGATATCGCAAACTCTATAATAAGAAGTCCAGAGAGTGGAGTTTGTATGCTATAAAAGAGGAAAAGGACTACCATTACATCCCAGAAATTCAGAGGGCAATTGTAAGGAAACGGATGTCATCAGGACGTGGACTCCCTCGACTTAGAAACCAGAGAGCAAACGACCCACGTCAGCATTAGACCCCGAAGCCGCCACCAGGCGCCGCCACTTGCGCCAGTTAGAATTTCAGCCGCCGCCAGCCAATAATTTCGTAAGCCAAATTGAACCGCCATCTGATAAAGTTTGGCTGAGCCGGCTAGAATTATTTACATCAAATAATAATTCTATCACATAGAGACATACACACACGAAATATATAAACAATACACGAGATCTATTTTCCCACTGGATTCATAACAGCACAGTCTTGTGCTCGTTGCTACGATACACAGACTCGCAGTGAATTGACGACCAATTAAAATTACTCGTTTTCCGTACAGAAGAAGCAATGCATTTTTTTCTCGCACTGAGGTGAAATGGCGGAAAGAAGCAAGCAAGGTGATTTTGATCTCACTTCTCACATACTTTCCTAATTCCTACTTACTTTTTTCTTTAAACTTAGGCCTACCCAGACTTTTGTTAAATCTTCAGGGCACGGTTGCACAAACACCTGAATCAAAGATTGATGTTATGAACCAAATATTCTGAAACGGAGAGATTTATAGCACTGAACGTGATATTACTGCAGTAACAAACCACCGTTTCCACATTTGTAATTCACGACGCATGCTTCAGTGTACATTGAAGTGAAATGTCCAAAACTTTGTCCAAAATAATACTGATAACAGTGTGTGTTTATATTAAGGCGAGACACGGCAGGCAAAAACATGTTTTTTTTTTACTGGTCAATTTTAAAATTTTTGGATATTTGTCTTCAATAACATGTCTTCTTTCAGACTTGTGGTGAAAAAAAGTCCGAAATACATATTTAGGTCTTTATTTTACTACACTTCGTCTGTTTGCGTCAGTAGATTTCTCATAAATTCAACAAAAGTTTGCGTTCTTAATCAACATACTTCTCCGCGATCTCTGCCGTCACCCTCTCATCACATGCACCTTCCAGAAGAGGAAGCTCTCTCTCTTCTGTACAATCCTGTTGGATCCAAATATGGTCATTTCCTTTTTATCAGCAATCAATCGTGAAAGTAAAAAGACTGAATGCGCGATCTCATTGGCTGATGATAAATCTTTAAAGCCCGTTTTCTCAAAATGACCTGCTTCAGCCATTTGCAGCTATGAAAAGTTTGGCGGCTGCAGCAGCCATTTAGGTTTTGGCTGAGCCGGCTAGCCAGCCAATAACTTCATTTATTCTCAAAACAAATGGCTTCGGGCTCTAGTCAGCATGGTCTGCTGTCCGGTGTGCCAGCTCCCACCACACAGGAGCTATTGGAGACCCAAGTCAGCAGGGGCCAGGGTAAGAAGTAAATGTTTGTATCAAACCATCACTGCTACCTTTTATCTTTCAAATGAAAACTTGAAATTAATTTAATTAAAAAAAACAGGCCTTGTTTGACAAGGTAGAATTCTATTTTTGATTATGATTATTATTAAACATACACTTGTTTTCTTCCCCCTCAGGATGTAATAATTCGTAAATTAAAATGTCTGACACATCAAATTCTTTATGCTCCTTCAACAGGTCAGACATTGCCCCAGAAATAGAGGCACGTGAAGGAATCATCTTTTAGCACAAATCAAAATGTTCACGTATTTGCTTGTGCAGGAGTACTTTGCAAAAAAAAAGCTGATTTATTTTACCAATATGCAAAATAAAACATTATATTTCTAAGATGTTGTTATTCCTTTGCTTAGTGAGCTTCTTAGACATTGAATGATTACTATTGACCCAGTGATTCTCATCATTCCTATTGAAAGTGAGTGTTTTAAATTGATCCAAAATATAATTCAGTAATGTACTAGTGTGAAGTGGTGCTTTTGTTCTCACAAATGAGCTATTACATAATTAAATTTTAAAACCTTTATTGAAAAATATTTACAAAACCTTTAATAGAAATATTAATTTAAATAAGCAAAAATTTTAAACACAAGACAGCATTCAAATTTTTTTGTCTGCCATGCAAGGCGCCATCCAGCTCGTCGGGAGCAGCTGGGGTTAGGTGTCTTGCTCATGGACACCTCGACACTTGGCCAGGTGGAACTGGGGATTGAACCACCAACCTTTCGGTTCGCAGACAACCTACATGAACCACTGAGCCACTGCCGCCCCCTCAGTGTGGCAGAGTTGAAATGCAAAGAGGTGGCTGTTGGAGGCAGCACTTCCTCTCCACCACAGTGGGCATTTCTCTGCATCTCTGGCAGATGCACCATGATAGTTGCCCGGGGACAGGAGGTAATGTTGGAGGAGCAGCAGGTCCCAAATGGCTGAGGACATCAAAGATTAGGCTTGGGTCCCGTGTCAAACATTGCTGCAACACTTGTTGTGTCTGTTGTAAATCCAATTGTTGAATTTGCTCCTAGTGATTACAGAAAAAAACTCATTATCCACAGATAAGCAGCTAACATTACACTACATAGGAACATTATTATACCTTATGATGTGCAAAGGGCAAACATTTAAAACTGAGGTAACGCGCCATGTCCTCTCTGCTGAGGTGCTCGGGAGTTGGACCCACGTGCCCTGCCTGATGCTCCGCGCACACGTCTTCCTCTTCTCCCCGCCCGTTGACTCGTAGAAGTCACTGGGGGTGTGAATTCCTCGTCGGAGCCCATTGACTCAGTGTCAAAACTCTAGCCGCATAACATAGATAAAATGTCACGCACTGTGCAAAACAAAAATTTAAACCTGCTAATTACCTGGCTTGTCATGTTGCTGAAAAATGTACTAGCAAAACTTATCTAGCATTACATATTGCTAGAATAATTATATACTGTAACGTTAGTTACCGTTATATTTTCTTACTAGCTATTTATAACTTATAGAAATAGTGCAACGCTATAAAGTTACATTACATGTATTGCAAAATACGTAATGTTTTGAGGACCAAGTTTGTAGTCAAAGTATGGGCAGACCATAGTCAATGTAAAAGCATATTGTTGATGTTTCGTCCCTACCAGTGAATGTGCCATAACTGTTTATCCGCCGTCATCGGTGGCCCTGCTTACTAGCCTGCGCGTTCACGACAGGCTCCGCTGTGGAGGACGAGCTGTGGGGGGAGGGCTGTAGCGCAGCAGAGAGCAAGGGGGCGGGACCTGTAAGTTGTGCTTGTTCAAATTTTCCGGCTAAGTCAAGGTTTTCTAAAAACTCCCTACTGCAGCTTTAAGGTGGACGTTGATGCAATTTTCTTCTAGAAACAAACTTTGTTTTATTATTTTCATGTTATCACTGTAAAGCTGCTTTGATACAATCTGTATTGTAAAAAGCGCTATATAAATAAAGGTGACTTGACTTGACTTGATTTACTGTTTCTGGATATCCACATTTATCGCAATTACCACTTTCATGTTTTCTTATTTTATGTAAACTTTGATTTAGTGTTGTATGTCCAATACGTAATCTTGTCATTATCACATCCTTTTTCCTGTTATTAACATTTGTTCTTTCCACCCCCACATTACTTTGTATACTATACAAATGTCTTCCTCTTATTTCATTGTCCCATATCCTCTGCCACCTCTTCTTCACTTCAGTCCCAATCAGCCCCTTAATTTCCGCTTTACTCATCTGTACTCTGATGTTGATCTCAGGATATTTCAACGACTCCTTTGCCAGTTTATCAGCTTCCTCATTCCCCTTTACTCCGACATGGGCTGTGCACCCACAAAAAACTCACCCTTACGCCTAAGTGTTTTATGGTATATAACTTCTGCAATATTTCATTTAAAATGTCTTGTCTTGCTAAAGATGTTCCATTCTCTAAACTTTGCAGAGCTGATTGTGAGTCAGTACATATCACACTACTATTAGGCTGCTTTTCTTCTATCCATTGTAAAGCTAATAATATGGCTATTAGTTCTGTTGTAAAAACAGATATATGATCTGTTACTCTATAGCCCCTTTCACACAGCGCTTTCAACCCGGCAAATTGCCGGCAAATTGCCAGAGTGCCTTCTGTGTGAACGCAAACATGACCCGGGACTAATGCCGGGATCGATGCCGGGTTGGGGACCTAGTAACATTGCCGTGTTCAGACCCGGAACGCGCGCTGTGTGAACAAAAGCCGTAACCAATGCCAAGTCGTAATGATGACGCTGAAGTGAAGTGAGAGCAGGCTAGTGAAACGGTACATAATGCGCTAGTTTATGATCGAATCAGAGAAAAAAATGCACAAGCGTGGTTTCTCCAGAGAGAAATCGCAGCTCATAAGCAAACTACAAACTACAGACATTACATGTCACATCGATGTCACGTGTCTTTCCGGAACATACACGGGTTGTGTGTGAACGCGCTCTCTGATTCCGGCAAATCACTGGCAGTGTGAATGAAGCAAAATCAAACGAACCCGGGTCAAATCCCGGGTCGCTTTATCCGTGTATTTTCCGGAATCTCTGTGTGAAAGGGGCTTTTTTGATATTTTAACATAGTCCTGAGGGATATACACTGCTGCAGCTGCTCTACCTGTTATGGGGTCAATTAATTGTTGAACGATTAATTTTTCCTCTCTCATACTACTTCTCTTGTCCTTTTTATGCTACTGGCTAGAGTGCCCCTAGTGACAGGATTAAATATTGCACGTACAGAAAGCTAATGGGACAAATGTAACTGTAAAACTGTTACACTTTATATCTAATATATATTTATTTCTTGAATGTGTAAATTGTGGTATTGTCATTTTGTGATTCTCTTGAGTGAAACTTTATGTGCTGCCGTCTTGACCAGGTCTCTCTGGAAGAAGAGATAGTGATATCTCAATGTGATTCTCCTGGTTAGAATAAAGGAAATAATAATAATCACCATGTCAGCTCTGACGTGACTACCAATTACTACTTTACTTATTGTCCTTGGATGAGCGAAAGTAAAATCTTTACAATTGTTACACCCCTTCCCACTCTCCAAGAACTGTACTCGTCACGAGTGAGAAAAGGGGCTGGTAAAATCACTCTTGACCCCTCACACCCAGGCCACTTCCTCTGCGAACTGTTCATTGGCACACTGACATACTGTTATACTCACATTTATTTAGCATACCAATTTGTTCACATTTCCTTGCATTGTTTAAAACATACCTGAACATACATAAATTGTCTATTTTGTATATTGTGAACTTATCTATTTATTTTTAATCGCTTATTTTATTTGTATCATCTGTCTTGTCACTGTCATTCAGTCTGTACACTGGAAGCTTATCTGGAAGCTTATACTGATAAGCTTTCAGTCTGTACACTGGAAGCTTATCTGGAAGCGTATACTCATAGGTTTACAGTCTGTGCACTGGAAGCTTATCAGTATTGAAACTCTTTGGTCATCTTCAGTCAACGCCTGTAGTAGAACCTGGATATATGATGAGAGTGGACTTGATGGGACTTGAGTTGTTTCCATTACAGGGAGCAAGAACACCTGATGACCCCAGTTTACTCCACAGATGCTTAACCAGGTTTGCAAAACAATGGGGAGTTACACAAAAACTAACTATAGCATATCATCCCCAGACTTATCTCACTGAACTCATTTTCCGTACTTTAAAAAACAATGATTGGTTAGTATGTCGAAGAGAACCATCGCCATTGGGACATTGGTTAGCCGAGTTCAGATTTGCTATAAACACTTCGAGGCAAGAAATCACAGGTTTTACACCAGCTGAAATTGCTCTAGGGAGAAAACTGAAGGCACCACTTGAAAGTTCTCAGCTGGGAACACCTGACCCTGGAAATTCTGCATCTAATGTGATAAATAGACAACACGAGCTGATGCAGACCGTGAGAGAGAATGTGGAAAGAGATCAAATGAAACAAAGCCGCTGATATAATCAGAAGAGGAAGCAAGAGGTTTTTGAAGAGGGTGATCTAGTTTGGGCCTGAACTCATCCACTGTCTCGGGCTGAGGATAGTTATATGGCTAAACTTTCTCCTAAATGGAAATTTCCTGCAAAAATACGTAAAAACTTGGGTCCTGTTAATTATTAAATTTCTTTTTGGACAACTTAGACCTGTAGTAGAGAAAGGGGTATGTAACAGAATTAGTGTACGTTCACAAGACAATAATGTATGTCAATAGTGACAATCTTTGTACAGATGCCAACCTTGTCAAAACGATCCCCATTCACACAGATCCGCAAAAACAACAAAAAAGGCTGTATTATGCATGCCAGCCAGTAGATGGCGATCACTTTGTAAAGAAAGACTACGCACATATGCATTCTTTTACTACAGAGCACTCGCGCCAAACACGCATGCCTATAGACTAAGCATGTAACACGGATGTGTATGCCATCACCTTTTTCACAGATTAATAGTTTTGTAGTTTACACGGAGACGATAACGGCATTGTTTTCAAAAACTTGCAACACGGTTTCAAAAGTTTGCGTTTTCAGGCCCCTAAAACGCTGTTGTTGAATTTAATAATTTTTAGTTATAAATGTTGTCGTGTAAACAGCCCCAGAAGTCCATTAATGTGTCTTGTGACTGCCATGCTCATACTACATCTGCCATGTTTTCATTATCATGTGACCTACCAGCGTCAGTTGCGTCGCTTCACTGTCATTCACAGATCCTCTCCCATGGCCTCATGTTTTTGTTTAAAGGATGTTTTTACGCTGGGGAGAAAATTTGGCTGGGGACATGAAAAAATGCGAAGCACCGTTGTTTGACGCGATCAGTAATTCAGAAATTCAGGCCAGTGGCAGGGAATGGGCAATACGAGCAGACCTGTACAGGCGGCTGCAGTTCCCCGCTTCTATCGCACAAACCGCATTGAGACCGGACCTTGTGTTGTGGTCAGAGACGAGCAAGCGGGTGGTGCTAGTGGCACTGACAGTGCCCTTGGAAGATGCAGTACAGGAGGCATACGTGCGGAAAGAGTCACGATATGCCGACCTGCTAGAGGAATGCCACGGAAACGGATGGAGAGCATCTACTTACCCAGTGGAGGTAGGCTGCCGTGGCTTTGTTACTCAGTCAACCAGTCGCTTCCTGAGGGACATCGGCTTCAGCTCAGGCGGAGAAAGGAAGCTTTTGGCTATGGCTGAGGAGGAATGATAAGAGCCGAGAAGCCTCAAGGCATAAGGACCTGAGATCTAAGTCCAGCTGCAGGGAGAGGTCCTGGTCCGCTGCCCCACCACCCTGAGATGTTCTGGGACTAAAGGGGTAAAACATGGGTGAAGGGTGGCTCCCAGCTGATGACCCTGTGGCTGGCAATTTGGCACCGGCGGAGGTGCGTCAGGCAGCAATGCCCAGCAGGTTTACCATCAACCTGTTTCTAATCAGACTGGTAGTTGGCCATTGTGGGGAAATTTGATTCTAATTGAATCGATGCAGTGAAGTGGCGTGAGATTGTGTTTTCAAGGACAATTTTGCAGTCCTCATCCATGTTTCAGGGGACTCCATATTAATTGAATGATTCTGTGTTTACCTCCGGTTGATTAGATTAAGCGCGCAGCGAGCGAGTTGTGAGACAGGGGAAAGATATTTTGTTTTGTATTTTATTTCTTTGTATTGTATTTTTTGTTTGGTTGTTTGTTTATTATTTTAACTAATAATGTTATAGGGCTCCTAGGGTTCTCTTTTTAGTATGATATCATTGGGCAGTGTGCAATAATTCCCATAACGATTATCACAGTGTGCTGATTGCAGTAAATCACGTTTAAGGGGATCAATTTCTGGTGTGACTGCTTATTTATGTGTGAAGTATTGTGTGTTTTTGGTTTTAACATGTATAGGGTTTACACTTTCTATTGTCTGTGGTGACTTTAATGTTGACCTGCTTAATCCAGGTGGACATAAGAAGACCACAGAATTTATTAATGCTTTTTATAATTGTACATTATTCCCAGTAATAGCAAAGCCAACAAGAATAACAACAGTATCAGCAACATTAATTGATAATATATTTTCAAATGATATTGGTAAAATTGATGGAGGTATTCTAATGACCGATATTAGTGACCACCTGCCTGTCTTTGCATGTTTTCAAAATGTGTTTAAACCACCATTAGGTCCAACTATATATTCGAGAACAGTGAGACATAGAACATCTGAAGCAATTGAAACACTGCAAATGGAATTAAATAAGTGTAATTGGGATGAGATTTATAGTTATGAAAATCCAAATGAAGCTTATGGTATTTTTTTGGAGAGATTACTAGAAATTTATAATAAATGCTGCCCATTTAAAACGATAACATATAAATGTAATATGCAGAAACCATGGTTTACTAAAGGAATTATAAAGTCCTGCAAGAAGAAAAATTTATTATACAGGAAATGTATACATTCAAGAACTCAAGATGCTGAAAGCAAATATAAAACATATAAGAATAAACTAGTTAATATAATTAGAAATAGTAAGAAAGATTATTACACAAAATTGTTGGCACAACATAGACAAAACATTCAGGGAACATGGAAGGTACTTAATGATTTAATACATAAAAAACACAGCAATACGGATAGTGTTAATTACTTTAATAAAGACAACTATACGATACGTTGCACAGAGGAAATAGTTAAAGAGTTTAATGATTATTTTGTAAATATAGGCAATAATTTAGCAAAGAAAATTGTACCCATTCCAAACAATGGAATGGAAATTGGGGTTACATATGAAAGTCCAAATTCATTATTTTTAAACCCAACTAATAAAGATGAAATATTGAAAATAGTGAAAGACTGCAAGAATAAAAAGTCAATTGATAATGATGGGTTTGATATGTTTATGGTTAAAAATATCATTGAAAATGTTATTTATCCATTTACATATATTTGCAATCAATCTTTTAAAACTGGTATATTCCCAACTCAAATGAAAATATCAAAAGTTCTCCCATTGTATAAAGGTGGCGACAAACATTTGTTTTGTAATTATCGACCTATTTCTCTGTTGTCACAATTTTCAAAAATATTAGAGAAATTATTTGTTAAAAAGATTAGATAGCTATGTTGAAGTGAACAATATCATGAATGAATATCAGTTTGGTTTCAGAGCTCATAGGTCAACAACAATGGCAGTTGTTAAAATGGTAGAAAATATATCACAATCAGTAGATAAAAAATTACATACAATCGGAGTTTTTTTAGATTTACAGAAAGCTTTTGATACCATCGATCACAGAATATTATTATATAAACTGGAAAAATATGGATTTAGGGGAAATGTATATTCTTGGTTAGAAAATTATTTAACAGACCGTTTTCAATATGTTAATTTAAATGGAGTTGCATCATGCTTTGAGAGAATTAATTGTGGCGTTCCGCAAGGCTCCGTTTTGGGCCCTAAGTTATTTTTGTTATATATAAATGATATTTGTAAAGTGTCGGATATTTTTAATTTTATTCTTTTCGCGGATGATACAACAATTTATTGTTCTGGCCCAAATCTTACAGAGCTTGTGTCGGTGGTAGAGAAAGAATTATATAAATTAAAGAATTGGTTTGATTTGAATAAATTGTCACTAAATTTAAATAAAACGAAATTTATGGTATTTAGTAATAAAGAGATAAATAATGAGATCAGGATTACTATTAATGAAAATGAATTAGAAAGAGTAAATCATATAAAATTTCTTGGAGTAATTATTGATTGTAAAATGACATGGAAACCGCATATTTTAAACGTTCAGAAGAAAGTATCGAAAACGATTGCAATTTTGTATAAGTTGCAATGTATTTTGAACAAAAATGCATTACATTTACTTTATAGTTCACTTGTCACACCATACTTAACGTATGGTATTGAAATATGGGGAAATACATACAAAACTAGAACTAATCCAATTTTCTTATTACAAAAGAAGGTTATCAGATTAATTAATTATGCACCTTACAATTCACCAAGTAATTTACTGTTTCATCAATCAAAAATTTTGAAGTTTTATGATTTAGTTGATTTGTACACGGTAAAGTTTATTTACCAAGTCAAACATAATTAAATGCCTAAATGTTTACAATTATTATTTACCCAGCGAGAAAGTAAATATAATCTCAGAGGACTATGTATATTTAATCAACCACAAGTATATTCTACATTAAGAGAACATTGTTTATCAAATAAAGGAGTTAAATTATGGAATAATTGCTGTAATGAGTTAAAACAAGCCACGTCTATTTTTCAGTTTAAAAATATTTATAAGAGGATAACATTGGAAAAATATTCAATAGAATGAATATTAATTAAATAGGCTTGCTTCTGGTGTGGACAATGGTCCACCAATGTGTTAATGTTAATTTTATGATCAGATGTTGTCACTAATGTGTTGCATTTATGATTCTAAAGTTAAGGGCAGGCACAATAAGCTTTAGCTTCTGCCTGCACCTGGTCATCTATTGTGTTTATGTTTCGAATGATTGATTGAATGATTTGTAAATGACCAAACCGAAATAAATGAAAAAAAAATGAAAAAATAGTTGAGTTTTAGTATCTGACTGCCTCAATACAATGCCTTTCGTTTTTGTGCTTGAGCTTTATCCTGCCCTGGCCTCTAACTGCAGTCAAGCTAACCTCACTTTCAAACAGGCTTCTACCTGAGATATCAGACGTGCTTCAGAGGAAAGTGACAAAGGTTCAAACTTTGGCATGGAAAGTTGTGGTCCCTACGCAATCATCAAGTGGAGTAACGGGATCTATAAGAGAATGCAAAAACACTTGCTCCATGATTCCACTGGCTATCTTTTACAACACGGTCTAATTCCTTCTTATCCCAGAGCCCCCACTTTGTTACAACCTCCCCCTATTTCACTACAAAAAGAAATAAAAAATGGGAAAGGCAACATAACAAAACCGAGTAAAGGACGCAAATACTTAGACCAACTTTTATTAATCCACTCAAGACAACATATAAACTGAACCAAGAGACATACCAACCAGGGAACATTTCACTCTAACATCATGGCCAACAACTAATAAAGAGAATTATAAATCATGAAACATAACAAAATACAACATAGACACTGTTTTGCTGGCTGGCTAGCAGGTCTGTCATGTTGCCACTCTCTCCTTCCTATACTCTCATCTCTTATCTCTTAGAGAGCATACCTGTGCTCATAGAGATAGATGAAGTGGTGGCAACATGAACAAGGGAGGGAAAACAAGAATAAACATTGAACACAGACCACATCACTGACCGTAACACTTCCAAGTCTCTCAAAGTGCATTATGAAGTCTTCAAAACAAAAAGGGTCATGAGGCCAATATCTCTGAAAATAACCCTAATTCCCAGCTGCAGCGAAAACAATGATTTCGACATTTCAAACTAACAAGGAACCAAGCTTCTAACCACAGGTGAGGAGGTGCAGTTCCAATCACACAAGTTTGCTTGCAAATGTTCGTTAGAGCAATGGTTTGGGGAAATCTGTTAACTATGCTGATAAGGACGGAACTTGCAAACATAGTTGGCTAACAGTGCTTTTGGGAAACGCACCACTGTATTGTTCTTAGAGAGAGACTCTAAGTTTTGAATGTATATATTTTCTAAAGGCATATTTTGTCCTTATTTTGCAGTACACTAGATTATCGATAACCTTAAGGCTAACATATTCATACTCACAGCTAAAAAAATTGTTTTTATTGTTCAGCTGAAGTCAGTTCAGTGTTGATTCAGTTCCATTGTAAAGATCATCAATTATTAAATTAGTTTGTTTCATCTATAAATCAGTTCTGCAAAATAAAACAGTGATGTCATCATCCAGCTCAGTTCAGTTCTCATACAACAGCATCAGTACAGGCAGATCAATAATGTTGTTGAATATTAAGTGTCTTCAACTAAGCAAGTCAAAGGCGACAGTGGCAAGAACTCAAACTCCATCAGTGACAGAAACCAGGCTCAGTCGCTCAGTTCTCCTTTGGCCAACGAACAAACACGGTGTGATTATGCTTCAGGCAGCATCACAGGTCAGATGTCATATTGTGGATCAGTAGCATTCAAATATATAATCCAGTTCTTTCTGCTTGAAGATTGTATAAATCACACCTGTATAGAGCCGAAGCTGGTCATAGGGTCTGTGCAGAGGACTTGTCTGGTTCTCGTGGTCCGATGGCTGTTGTGTCGATGAGGCCTTCACAGGGGAACAATCTCTACTGACACTTCAGGGATGTGTTGTGGTCGTGTCTAGGCGCAGGTCCTCCATCTGATCTGGATACGGCCTGGATCCGGCTGACTATGGTAACCTTTGGATATGGATGAGACAGACAGACAAACATTAGCGTAGACGCCATTCTTATGATGTAACGAGTACATCGGGTGTTATAGGAAGTGTTCCCGGTTCCGGCTGACCTAATCTATGCAGCCTAAAAATAATTTAACTGATTTGAATAATAGAAATTGATCATGTTCAATGTGTATTCCAGGTTAAAGACGTGTTTTTAGTCTAGATTTAAACTGACAGAGTGTGTCTGCTTCCCGGACAATGTTAAGAAGACTGTTTCAGAGATTAGGTGCTAAATAGGAAAAGGATCTCCCGCCAGCAGTCGATTTTGAGGTATTATCAACTGGCCAGAATTTTGAGATCGCAATAGACGTGAAGGACTATAATGCGTTGAGAACTTCCTCAAGTACAGGGGAGCTAAACCATTTAGTGCTTTGTAAGTAATCAGCAATATATTACAATGTATATGATGTTTTATAGGGAGCTAGGGTTGCCACCTGTCCCGGTTTTACCGGGTTGTCCTTCTTTTTAATAACCTGTCCCGGGAAATTTATGCACTCTCCCGGGACACTGAATGTCCCGGTTTTCGAAAGGCTAGGTGAATATGTAAGTTCAAACTGTGTAGTGCGCGCAGGACAGAGAGGGAGAGAGCGAGAGACCTTGCGTGTGTGTGCTAGTGTGCGTGTGTGCCTCAAAAAGCGCATGTAAGAAGCGCGCATGTAATTGCCTTCCCCCGTTGGGCGAGTCATCGATATGTAAAGAGGCGAATGTAAGATGTAAGGGCTGAGGCTGGTCAGTACCTGGACGGGAGACCTCCTGAGAAAACTAGGTTGCTGCTGGAAGAGGTGTTAGTGAGGCCAGCAGAGGGCGCTCACCCTGTGGTCTGTGTGGGTCCTAACGCGCCAGTATAGTGATGGGAGCACCGTCCTTCGGATGAGACTTTAAACCGAGGTCCTGACTCTCTGTGGTCATTAAAAATCCCATGGCACTTCTCGTAAAGAGTAGGGGTGTAACCCCGGTGTCCTGGCCAAATTCCATCCATTGGCACTTGCCAATCATGGCCACCTAATAATCCCCATCCATTAAATTGGCTCTATCCCTCTCTCTCCTCCTATAGCTGATTTGTGGTGAGCACGCTGGCGCTGTTGTAATGTGGCTGCCGTCGAATCATCCAAGTGGATGCTGCACACTGGTGCTGGTTGAGGAGAGATTCCCTGATATGATTGTAAAGCGCTTTGGGTGTACAGCAGTACATATGAAAGTGCTATATAAATGCCTCATTCATTCATTCATTCATTCATTCATCGGAGAGACCGACGACGAAGACTTGATAGAACATCCATCAAGTGTTAGACATTATTCTGGGTTGATGTACCTGAAATCTATAAAAACTTGCTTGCTTAGTATCAATCATTAAATGGGACCTACTTGGGGTTGATCAAATGTTTTTTTTTTATGTTAATTATCAAAAGGGGGCAGTAATTACAACAGAATAATAATGTTTACAAAGAATTGTGACGGATCGACTGCCTCTCCCTAGTAATCAGCGCCACCCCGTCCTTTAACTCGCCGCCCTTCACCAGGTTCTCGACTGGAGTGGGTGTGATTGGAGAGGACGGGCGCTGAAGAGGAGAATTGGAGGCACACCTGACGAGAAGGAAGCCTCATCACCGCCGCTGTTAAATGCTGAGCACACCTCTCCTCGAGAGACCAGTCTCTTTCCCCGTGCACGCTGGTGTCCTCGTGGGTCCAGGAAGAGAGCGCGGAGGGATTCCCGCGCCGCCGGAGATGTGAGTCGCATGGAGAATCATGCGTGATGCCGCTGACAGGCTAGGATGCCGGGCCGCTATCCTCTGCCGAAGCCGCCGCCCCTCACACCTCAGACCAGAGAGAGAAGCGCGTGTGACCACCGGACACCTGTCCTTGTGTCTGTCGTTTGCTCCTCCTGCCACAGAATATAAAAAAAAATCAACCATGCTGCAAATATTCTGGTCAGGCTGGTCTGGTATTCTGATTTTAGAGGTTTAAGTGACCACCTGAACACAGGTCGATTTGACTGAAAACCGCTTTGTCAATTAAACTAAAAATTTAGTAACATCTAAATAACCTGGTATATTAAGTATCAAGAGAAGTACAAAAAGATAACAACTGCACATGTCCATGTTCATTATGAATTATGTTTAATATATACTGTATATATATATATATATATGGTTAACAAAAAATATGTCCCCATCGAAATAAAAATGCCCATTAAAATCAAATATTGGCCCTTAATAAAGCAGGTTATTTCTGGCAGTGATACAGAGGGCAGGAGCTAACAAGAAAGTTTGGTAATAAGTAACCATAATTTGTTAATGAGTAACAAATGAGTTGTTAGTGTTCAGCTCAGCCTTTAAGTACGTTATGATAACACTGAGTCAATAAAGAAGGGTGTTGCTGGCGCTTGGAAGAAGGACGAGACTGCTGAAGTGAATCTCGATGATGGCGAAGTGTAAAACAGACTGCATTGAAAAGCCTCTGTCTCTGGCCTTTGAAAAACTCGGTCGTGTCGTTGGTAGATATCCATGGGTGTTTTTTTTATCAGGTATATGTGTCGCTGCTGCCCTTGGAGCTGGTTTCATCTTTCTTCAGGAGAGGGAGGCAAATGATATTGAAGACCAGTTTACGCCTGTCAACGGACCTGCCAAGTTGGAGAGGGCGATTGTGGTGGAAAATTTCCCACAATCAGAAGAGTTTTCTCAGCTACGGCTTTCATCTGAAGGCACTTATGCCTCTGTGATCATCACAGGCTTGCACAGAGAAAATATATTAACTGAAGCAGCTTTTAACGACATTATAGATATAGATAGACAAGTGAAAAGTATGACGACAGGAAACACTTTTGAAAACCTCTGTGCAAAAACAAAGGGAAGGTGCATGTCAAATTCAATTTTAGACATTATAAATAACAATGCTACTGAAATTGTTTCTTCAACCGTAACATATCCGATGAATAATGGCACATTTTTGGGAACAACCATTGGCGGTGTAGAGTTAAAGCCAAATAGCTCAGAGCTGACCAGTGCAAAAGCAGTCAGGCTTTTTTATTTCCTAGATGAGCAAAAGAAAGTGGAAAACTCCGACTGGCTTGATGGCTTTCTAAAACTCCTCTCAAACTTTACAGAGCAGAAAACGGTAAGTCAAAGAAATATCCAGAGTTATATCTATGCACATAAAGATACCTAATGACTATGTGTGTAAAAGTACCTCATATGACATTTGGTTCTTGACTTATTGGAGATGCTTGGATAAAAGTAATTTGGACTGCAATTTAAATATACCGAGATAATGAACTGAATACACATGTATTTGTTTGATTTTTCTGCCTTGTCATGTCCTGTCATAATTAGTAATAATTAGTTATTCATTGAGATTCCACACATTGAAACAATTATGTAAACAGTAATTATACGGAAAATTGTTTTGTCATTCTTTTTTTTCATTTCTACAGGTCTATGTGTCTTACTTTACATCAATATCAAGACAGAATGAGTTCGAGACCAATTCAGACTCTGTGATCCCCCTCTTCTCTGTTACATATTTCCTGGCCATAACCATTTCAATTCTATCTTGTTTGAGGTATCTCAAATAATTAAAAAAGAATCACATAAGCACATGTTTCTGTCACTGGCGATGTGATTGATCCCTATAGCTTGTCCTCTTCCCCAGGTTGGACTGTGTCAGGACGAAGGTGTGGGTGGCTGCGTTCGGTGTGGTCTCCGCTGGGATGGCCGTGTTGGCCAGCTTTGGACTGCTGCTGTTCTGTGGGATGCCGTTTGCCATGACTGTGGCCACAGCCCCCTTTCTGATTCTGGGTAAATTTATTTTATTTCATCACCTAGTAGGTGTCTCACAGCTGATGTTCACAGGCTCACCGTCTCTGCTTTCCTCCAGGTGTTGGTGTTGATGACATGTTCATTATGATCTCCTGCTGGCAGAAGACTGAAGTTCATAAAGCCGTTGAGCTTCGTTTAGCAGAAACGTATAAAGAGGCCGGCGTGTCCATCACTATCACCACGCTGACAGATGTGCTGGCTTTCTACATCGGCCTCATGACGCCCTTCCGCTCAGTTCAGTCCTTCTGCATGTACACCAGCACAGCTCTTCTGTTCTGCTACCTCTTCAACATCACCTTCTTTGGCGCGTGTCTCGCACTGAATGGTAGGAGAGAGAAAGGCAACAGACACTGGCTGACCTGCATGAAAGTCCCAGAAGCCACTGGTGATGATGGAGGCTGTTGTGTTGGTGGGGCGTATGATGAAAACACACGTAAGGAATTTGAAATGCCAATGGATTCATTCTTTAAGAACTATTACGGCCCTTTCTTAACAAGAGTGTGGGTTAAGGCGCTCGTGTGTCTCGTCTATGCCGGGTATTTGGCAGTCAGTATCTATGGATGCTTCCAAATGCAGGAAGGTCTAGATCTGAAACATTTAGCAGCAGACGGCTCATATGTTGGTAGTTACTATGACAAAGAAGATGAATTCTTCTCTGCCTTTGGTCCCAACGTCATGTTAGTTATAAAGGATGAAGACTTTCAGTACTGGAACCCAACAGCTCGCAAAAGTCTTGATTTGTGTTTGGAAAATTTTCAAAATCTGCCAGTGGCAGATTCAGGCATTTCGACGATTTCTTGGCTGAGTGCATACGTGCAGTTTGGACTGAATGTAGGTTTAAATTTAGACAATGAAACACAATTCAAAAGCCATTTAACTGCATTTCTTAATCTGTCTGGTTTTAGTCAAGATGTTAACTTCCCTAACAATCAAATCCATGCATCACGTATGTTCATTCAGACTGTGAACATCCGCACAGCGATTGATGAGAAAAACATGCTGGATGTATTTAGAGAAACTGCAGAAAAATGTGGGAAGTTGCAGACACCCGTTGATCTGATAGTGTACCACCCTGCATTCATCTATTTCGACCAATATGCCGTCATCATCACTAATACAATCCAAAACTTAGTGATTGCTACATGTGCAATGTTAGTCATTTCACTCCTGTTGATCCCAAACCCTCTTTGCTCTCTCTGGGTGACATTTGCCATTGCATCTGTCATTGTGGGAGTGGCCGGTTTCATGGCATTATGGGATGTTAGTTTAGACTCCGTGTCTATGATTAATCTTGTTATTTGTATCGGGTTTTCTGTCGACTTCTCTGCTCACATATCCTATGCTTATGTGTCAAGTGAAAAGTCCTCAGCGAATGAGAAAGCCATGGATGGCATCAATAAACTGGGCTATCCCATCGTTCAGGGTGCCGTGTCCACTATCGCAGGTGTGGTGGTGCTCGCGGCTGCTACAAGCTACATCTTCAGGACCTTCTTCAAAATCATGTTCTTAGTCATTCTGTTTGGGGCCGTCCATGGCATCGTATTCATACCGGTGTTCCTGACCTTCCTCAGCATTTGCAGTAACAGTCATGAAAGAAACAAAGAAAATCTTGCAGAGCTCAGAGACACAAGCGAACTGCGAGTTAAGGCAGACGTGATTCAGAATGAATGGCCTGTTGATCCTGACTGTTACTGAGCTTACTTTTCTGAAGAAAAAAAATCAGTTTCAGAATTCACTAATCAATGTTCATTTCTGAATATACTATTGTGCTCCAGTTTCCCTCACAATCCAAATGCGCAGGTTGAATTGGAGACTAAATTGTCTGTAGGTGTGTGTGTTCACCCTGTGAGGGACTGGCTATATGTCCTGTGTTTTTCCCAGTTTACGGCCTTAGAAATTGCGATAGGCACCATGACCTTGCATAGGACAACTGGTTTACAAAATGGATGGATGAACTTTTTTCTTTGTTTGAGCTTAGCTCTTTTATTTGACTATGCTGTTCTTATGTATACAGTCCATCTTACATGTTTTTGTGTATTTATATTTTAATCGAGTTTACTCTTTTAAATTTTTATCCTTGTTATCAATATTGTATTCAATGCAGTTCTGTTTAATATGCACATCTTTTCAGTGGATTACAAATGCAAAGTTGTGTTTGCATTGACGTGTTAAAGTTACATTCAAGTACATTGATTAAACAACATTACTGAACATTGGGCATTTTATGTTTGGCATTAAAAGATCTTGAGCATAATTTGACACTGAAGTGAATGAATGAGTGAGTAATTTACGATACAGTATATGCATGAATAGATAAACCCCATCTGCCACTTATGTTATCTCATGGATGCCATGATAGATATATAGAATATATAATATTTCCTGGTCAACATTTCCTTGTTCCTGATCCTGGAAGAATGTAAATCATCTCTGTTCTGCTCTGTCAAACATACCCTGAACTCTCGGTTGATTCAACCAAATCTTGCTTACTCGAGGTATGCTGGTTCCACAGACGTGTTCATGGTTCATACACCAGACATTCTCAACAGAGCGACGAATCGAAGAGTCACCATGGAAACGGACGCTAAGAAAAAGCGTGCCATACTACTACTTTCTTCTTCTTTTGTTTAACTGCGATTTACTGTATATACTTGGTGATTATCGCCATCTATTTGGTGGTAGTGCAATAATTTTTCAATCATTTAATAATCTTTAATTACTGTGAATAAGAACTATATTATTTGTTTGATTATAACTATATAATAAAAAGAAAGACTGAATAAACTAAATAACAGTTTGTGCTCACAAAGATAACATGGCTGTATAAGTTATTTTTTGTTCAGTCATTTTGCTTCCACATTGCTTGAAAGGTAAGATATATCATATAGGTTATTTTATTGTAAACATACATTATAGCATAGAAAATGTCCTGTAAAAACATCTGAGCGCAAATCAGCGATGTGTGAGATATATGTAAAAAATAAAATCGTAAAAAAAGGGTCAAATGACTGGCAGAATATCCTAATTTAAATTAAGAGCAAAAAATTTTTACAGATATTTTTCTTAAATGTTTTACAGAAAAACACTTTTATTTTACAGCTATTATCTGGATTATTAAAAAAACACCCTAACTGTAAAAACAATCCCATAAAAAACAGTCAATGACTGTCAGCAATGGCTGCCATACAAAAACCATAAAATGAATGTAAAATATCCTAATTTAAATAAGTGTAAAAGCAGAAATCTTCATGAAGCTTTTTAACAGAAACACATTTATTTCACATATTTCCTGAATTTTGTATTAAAAAACATGTAGGTAACTACATGGCAAGGCAAGGCAAGTTTATTTATATAGCACATTTCATACACAATGGTAATTCAAAGTGCTTTACATAGAAGAAATTTAAAAATCAAATTAAAAGAAATAACAATAATTAAAACAGGTTAGAATAAAGAAATTAAAATAATCAAAACAAATAAGAATAATTAAAACGAAGAGTGGCACACATTCAGTAAATGCATAGCTAAACAGATGTGTTTTGAGTCTGGATTTGAAAGTGACTACTGTAGGAGCACATCTGATCTCCTCTGGAAGCTGGTTCCAGCTGCGGCTGGCTTAATAGCTAAAAGCAGACTCTCCTTGCTTAGAGTGAACCCTTGGTATTTCTAGCTGATGTGATCCTAATGATCTGAGTGATCTATTAGGTTTATATTCAGTGAGCATATCTGCAATATATTGAGGTCCTAGCCCATTAAAAGATTTATATACCAGTAATAATACTTTAAAGTCAATCCTAAATGTAACTGGGAGCCAGTGTAGAGACCTGAGGACTGGTGTGATGTGTTCATATTTTCTGGTTCTGCTCAGAATCCTGGCAGCAGCGTTCTGTATGAGCTGCAACTGTCTTATGGTCTTTTTAGGAAGGCCAGTGAGGAGTCCATTACAGTAATCCACCCTGCTGGTGATGAAAGCATGCACAAGTTTCTCTAAGTCTTGACTGGAAACAAAGCATCTAATTCTTGCAATATTTTTCAGGTGATAGTATGCTGATTTAGTTATTGCTTTGACATGACTACTGAAACTAAGGTCTGACTCTAGAGACACACCAAGATTCCTGACTTGATTTTTAGTTGTTAGACCCCTAGCGTCAATGTATGCATTCACCTTGAGAACTTCATCTTTGTTTCCAAACGCAATGACTTCAGTTTTGTCTTTGTTTAACTGAAGAAAGTTTTTGCACATCCAATTGTTTATTTCATCAATGCATTGGCACAGGGAGTCAATGGGGCTGTAATCGTTAGGCGATAGGGCTAAGTAGAGCTGTGTGTCGTCTGCATAGCTGTGGTAAGAGATTCGGTTCTTTCTCATTATTTGGCTCATTGGGAGCATATACAGGTTGAATAGGAGTGGCGCAAGAATTGAGCCTTGAGGGACTCCACATGTCATGGGTGTCCACTCAGACTTATGGTCTCCTATACTCACATAATAACCTCTCCCTTCTAAGTATGACCTGAACCATTTTAGGACTATCCCAGAAAGCCCCACCCAGTTTTCCAGCCTGTCAAGAAGTATGTTGTGATCGACAGTGTCAAATGCAGCACTGAGGTCGAGTAGTACCAGCACTGATAATTTGCCTGAATCAGTATTTAAGCGAATATCGTTTATTATCTTTATCTTGCTCTCTTGGCGCATGCTCTGCTGCGACAACACAGTTTCCGTACGCGTCTCGTCGGAGCTCCACGGCTTGTCTAAGTCTTGTCTTAAGTCTAAAGTTTGTTTTGTGTCTCGTCTTGTGTCCTCGATTTGTCAACTATGGCAGAAATCTTTAAATTATTGACTGTGCTGGTGCTTATAAGACAACTGTTTATCTGCGATGGCCTCACAGTGCAACCAGTGATAGATGGAGGGTTACTCACCTATAGCCGAGAAGACCTGCTATTATTACGGGACTCGCCGGCAAGTATCATCAAGCCCGTGGCGGCCGTACCCCCGGAGCTCCGACCCAGGAAAAGGGGCAAACGGGGAGGAATTCGAAGCAGGATAAGAAGACGCCCCTTTAAACCACCTCTTCCCTCCATCATCCTGGCAAATGTCCGGGCCCTCCGCAACAAAATGGACATACTACATGCCCGATGCCGCCTGGAAAGGGCCTTTAGAGACATCTGCATCATCGCCCTGACCGAAACCTGGCTGGACGGGGCTATCCCTGACAACGAGGTAGCCCTGGATGGCTTCACCATCATCAGGTCGGACAGAACAGCACAATCGGGGAAGACGCGAGGGGGAGGCATCTGTTTTTACATCAACGACATATGGTGTACTAATATCAAAATCCATCAAAAGATATGTTCACCAAATCTGGAGATGCTTACTGTATCACTGCGCCCCCACTATCTCCCCCGTGAATTCCCAACTATTGTGTCCAGCTGTGTTTATATCCCCCCAAATGTTAACATCAAGACAGCATCTGAGCTGGTGGCTGAAGAGGCTAACTCGATGCTTGCAAAGTATCCAGGGGCTCCGGTGCTTATTATGGGGGACTATAACAGTTGTAGACTAGACACTGTTCTGCCATCCTTCCACCAGTATGTTGACACCCCCACCAGAAGGGATAACATTTTGGATTTATGCTACGGTAATATTATCGATGCGTATCGCACACGCTCCTACCCTCCACTTGGACTTGCGGATCACAACATGATCTGTTTACTTCCGGTATACAAACAGAAACTCAAAACACATAAGCCAGAGACATACAGCGCCCCTAAATGGACGGAGGACGCCATTGCGCAACTCCAAGGCTCTCTGGCATGCACTGACTGGGACATTTTCGAGGGGGAACTAGATGACAGGTTCTCCATCATCTCAGATTACATAAATTTCTGTATTCAGACTACCATAACAGTTAAGAAAATAAAAAAATACCCTAACTCTAGACCATGGATTACACATCAGCTAAGAAAAAGCCTGAAGGAGAAACACAGAGCTTTCAAGCTCAAGGACTGGACAGCACTTAATATAGCAAACAGAGCAGTAAAAAATGAGGTATTTAAAGCCAAACAACTATACAAGAATAAACTGGAACAAAAATTCAGCTCCATGAATACCAGACAAGCCTTTCAGATGACCAAAATACTGACAGGAAATGCACCCAGACCCAGCACTCCAATCTCACCAGAGCGAGGACATCAGCTGAACATCTTTTTTAACCGGTTCGACTCAGTTGACTATTCAGAGGAGTGCCGCAGTCAGTTGGATGCACTCCCCCTGCTGGACCCAAACGACCCAGCCCCCTTTTCAAAGGAGGACGTCAGGCGGCAATTGAAGAGATGCAAGCCAGGCAAGGCCCCAGGGCCTGATGGGATCCCAGCAAAGGTGCTAAAGACTTGTGCCAATGAACTCTCTGAAATAATCCATCCACTCTTCTGTGAAGTCTATCATCAATGCAAAATCCCTATCCCCTGGAAAACAGCTACAATAATTCCAGTACCCAAAAAACCACGTCCCAAAGATCTCAATGACTTCCGGCCCATTGCCCTCACACCTATCCTGATGAAGTGTCTGGAGTATTTGTTGCTACAAACCATCCTGCCACACGTCCGTCCACATCTAGATCCCCTCCAATTTGCCTATAAGGCCAAGAGAGGCACTGAGGACGCTGTGGCATGCCTGCTGCACCTTGTCCTACAACACCTGGATTCTCCAGGCACGACTGCCAGGATCCTGTTTGCAGATTTCACCTCTGCATTTAACACTATCCAGAGACATCTACTGATCCAGAAACTGCTCCACCTCAATGTCCCACCCCGCCTGATAAATCTTCTTCACAACTTCCTCACCAACAGACAACAGGCTGTGCGGGTAAGCTCAACAACCACACCTATACTGACCTCCAACACAGGAGCCCCGCAGGGCTGTGTTTTAAGCCCTTTTCTTTACACCCTCTACACAAACGACTGTACCAGCCCCTCATCCAACATCAGGTTTCTTAAGTATGCCGATGACACTGCAATCCTTGGACTACTCACAGACACTCATTCAACTCAAGAATATCTTGACACCGTCTCTCACTTTACGCAGTGGTGTGGAAATAACTATCTAAAACTCAACATCAGCAAAACAAAAGAAATGGCTTTTGGAGCGGTACAATCCCACCACCCCATTATCATTAACAATGAAACAGTAGGGATAGTTGACCATTTCAAATATCTTGGAATCACAATTGACAATAACCTCAGCTTTGAACACCACACAACAGACATACAGAAAAAAGGGACCCAAAGATTGTCAGCGGTGCGCAAACTAAAAGGACTTCATGTTGCCCCCCATTTACTCTTACTATTGTATATTAGCATTGCTCAACCTATCCTACTATACTGTTCCACCTGCTTTTTCAATATGCTTACTGTAAAAAAACGAAATAAACTTACCCAGATAACCAATATCGCCACCAAAATAATAGGTCTGCCCACTCCAAATCTACATGAACTAAACACCAAAGCCATCACACGTATCGCTCATGAAATATCCCTGGACATTACTCACCCACTAAATCGATACTTCTCACTCCTACCCTCTGGCAGGAGGTTCAGAAGCATAAGATGCAATAAGACTCGCTTCAGCAGAAGCCTAATTCCTTCAGCTATTCAAATACTCAATAAGGTCAAAACCACACAGATAAAATAAATCTTATACAGTGCAATGATATATGTTTCTCCCATATATGGCTATGTCAAATGTATACTGTGTATGAAATATGTATGTATATATGTGCCGTGAATATATATATGTATGAGGCAAAACGTTTTCTGGAATTGTGAAAAAGAATTTCCCTAAAGGGACAATAAATATATACTACTACTACTACTACTAATTATGAGAGCTGTCTCTGTGCTGTGATGCGATCGGAAACCAGATTGAAAATTGTCGAAGTATCCATTCGAGATTAAGAATTTGTTCAGCTGATTGAAGACAACTTTTTCAATGATCTTGCCTATGAAAGGAAGATTTGAGATCGGTCTATAATTGCTCAAGATGGTCTTATCCAGATTGCTCTTTTTCAGGAGGGGCTTGACAACTGCAGTTTTCAGGGAGTTTGGAAAACTCCCAGAGAGAAGTGAGGCATTTACCACTTCTAGGAGATCTGCTTCTAAACTGTTTAACACACTTTTGAAGAAAGATGTGGGAAGTGCGTCAAGGGCGCAGGTTGATGTTTTAAGGTGCTGTACGGTTTCTTCCAAAAGTTTGCCATCAATTTCTTCGAAAACAGACATAGTAACTACTTTCTCGGTTGTGGTCTGATCTGTCTGACCCCAGTGCGGCTCAATGATGTGCTGATCACCTTTCTGATATTCTTAATTTTCTCAGAGAAGAAAGAAGCAAACTCACTGCACTTGCCGTCTGAGAGCATTTCACTGGGAATCTGGCTTGGGGGGTTTGTCAGTCTCTCTACAGTAGCAAAAAGAGTGCGTGTGTTGTTTAAGTTGCTGTTTATAATATTTGAGAAGAAAGTCTGTCTAGCTTTGCCTAGTTCAATATTAAAAGCATGGATGCTGTCTTTGTAGATGTTATAATGGATTTCAAGTTTTGTCTTCCGCCACATGCGCTCTGTTTTTCTGCATGTTCTTTTCATATTTTGCACTGCTGTTGAGTTTCTCCAAGGTGCTTTTTGTCTACCACTCTTCCTGACTTTCACAGGAGCAATATAATCTATTACACCTTTAACCTTTGAGTTAAAAAAATCAAGGAGAAAATCAACAGAGTCAGCAGATATGCTTGGTTTTAAAGATATAGCCTTCATAAATAGCACACTAGTGTTCTCCTTTAAGCATCTCTTCTTGACAGACACAGATCTAGTTTCAATGGCAGGAGAGATCAATATATCAAAGAAAATACAGAAATGATCAGACAGTGCTACATCCTTAATAACAATCGATGAGATGTTTAGACCCTTACTGATAAGTAAATCTAGAGTGTGTCCACGATTGTGTGTGGGTCCATGTACATGCTGAGTCAGATCAAAAGTTTTTAAAACAGTTTTGATTTCTTTTGCCATATTTGTATCATTATCTATGTGAATGTTAAAATCTCCAGTAATAGCAAAACAGTCAAACTCTGAGGAAATTGTTGATAACTGTTCTGTAAAGTCCTCAGCAAAGGCTGGAGAGTATTTTGGAGGCCTATAAATAATGATAAGTAAAATGCCTGGGGCACCTTTTAACACAATACCCAGATATTCAAAAGAGGGGTAGTTACCAAATGATTTTTGCTTACATTGATAGACATCTTTAAAAAGAGCAGCTACTCCTCCACCTCTCCTTACAGCTCTGCAGACACTCATAAAAGTAAAGTTAGGAGGGGATGTTTCATTGAGGACTGTTGCACTGCAGCTGTCTTCTAGCCAAGTTTCGTTTAGAAGCATAAAATCCAGGTTGTATGTGGTTATTAAGTCATTGACTAGAAGTGATTTATTTTTAAGTGAGCGGATGTTTAAAAGTGCTAACTTAACAGTCTTACTTTATATTACTTTTGTCTTAGTTTGGCGTGTAATAGGCACCAGATTAGATGGGTTTGCTGTACGGCTTTTGAAGGCCTTAGACTTTCTATCATGTAATCGAACAGCAATAGAGAAAGATACAGGCACACTGGGTTCCCGCTTGTTCTGTAAACATTTGAGAAAGTTACTGTTATCATAGCGGGCACCCGGCACATATCACTGAGAGCTGGTATCAGTTGTTTTTGGTTCACCTCGAGCCGATAGAGGAGGGTGTGAGCCCTGGCGTTTTTGCAGAGGCCGAAGAGCTCTCACAAGCGGAGAGCGAGCTGGGCCCGCAGGCTTTCGTGGTTTTGGGGCCTGCCGTTTTTTGGTTGATGTCTGGGGGCTTGTAGATAGTTTGGTTCCAGCAAACACCAGTTTTTCCATTTTCTCTGAGAAGCACAGAAGATCCTGTGGAGATGCTGGAGATAGGGATAACGTGTCTGGTGAGAGGGTAGAGGCTGGAGGGGGCTGTTTCTCTGGTGTTATTGGAGGCTGTAAAATGCTGTCCTGGTTTTCCAGCAAGTCGTCCTTGGGAGCTGAAACTTGGAGCAGTTCTAGTATGTCACAGTCTGTCTGTGGTGAGCTCTGTGGGCAGGGCTCAGCTGAGATTGTGTCCGTGAGCAGAGGCTGTTTTGGCTGAGTGGTGTTATCATTGTCCTTGTGTGATATGTAGGAGATGCCCCACAATCCAAGATGGCCGCACATGTGTAGCAGTGTTTGTTTGTCGAATGTTTGTCTAACGTCTAAGGTTTGCTGAGCCCGACCATCTCAGTTGCTTTTTGCTGGAATTGTTTGCTGCTGCTGCCTGCTTGCACTGATCTGGCAAATCAATTAACTCTCACTGCATGCTGCTTTTGCTGTTTGGGTTACATCTTCTTGCTGTCGCTGCTGCCCATGTCTTCCTGCCGCATGGTCTTCCACAGGCTTTCTGCATGGCCTTACTGGTAAACTATGGAATGTTTATTGTTGCTTCACCTGGCTTCAACTGGTAAGACTTCCTTTTTGCCTGCACCTGTGCTTGATCGTTGAACTACCAAACTCTCCAGCCTTCTCTCTGCCTGCACACGCAGTCATCTGCCAAGCAAATTGCTCTTCTATTTAAGCTGCAACTCTACAGTGCCGAAAATGACACTTCTTCTGCTGAGCCTTGTCTTGCTCTGGGGACATGGGCATATGAATGTCTCCGATGAAACCTCTCTAGTGAAGGCATGGGGTCCCTCATTTGTTCCCAGTATGACTTGCTCCAGGCCAGAGCTACTTGTGCAAAAATTACAAAAACTACAGCCCCTTTGTAGTGTTCCTTCTGAATCTCTTCTCCGTTCTCTGTGCCTTGCTGTTTTGAAAAGCTTCACTGTTTTATCTGACAATGATCTAATGTTGTTTTTTAATTCATTACATACTAAAAATGCTGTGAGCCTTGGTGCAACTGTGAAACAGAGATGCTTGATCATTATGTTGTTAATTATTTGTGGTGATGTGCAGCCAAATCCTGGCCCAGTTGATATTGACTCTAAAATCTGCAATACTCCGGCTGATTTTAAAAACAGGTCTGGGTTGGGTATTATTCACTTGAATATGCGAAGTATGCTTCCTAAGATTGATTCTTTACGTATTTGGGCAAAATCCACCGATGCAGATATTATAATTCTTTCAGAAACATGGCTCTCTAAATCAGTCACAGATAAAGACATTGTTATCAGTGTATACAATGTCTTTAGAACCGACCGGCCTCGTAAGGCTGGGGGCGTGGCTATATATGTAAAGAGCAAGTTCACTGCCAATGTAGTTCTGTCTATATCTGTGAGTAAACAACTTGAATTTCTGGCCCTAAATGTTGAGGTGTACAAAGGCATGACTGTCACTGTTGTTGGGTGCTACAGACCAGTACAGTGAGATGATCCTGCCAGGCGATATGAACTGGGACTGGTTCAAACCTGCTTCAGACGGAATGAAGGGCCTTTGCAGTGAATTAAATCTCACACAATTAATTTCGTTTCCTACTCGCCCAAATTCAAAACACCCAGAGAAATCTACTTTAATTGATTTGCTATTGACAAATGCACCTCATAAATTTTCTGAAATTGGCGTGTTTGCTAATGACATTAGTGATCACTGTACGATTGCTGCAGTTAGAAATGTAAAAATTCCTAAATCCAGGCCTCGATGCATTGAAAAACGTGATATGAAACATTTCTCCTTACAAGGTTTTTCACATGATTTATTGTATTTTAATTGGGACAGCATTAGGCTTATTGATGATGTTGAATTAGCCTGGAAATACTTTCATGATGGATTTTTGCAACTTATTAATAAACATGCTCCTATGCGTAAGTTTAGAGTCAAGGGACGAGACAACCCTTGGTTTTCGACGGAGCTTAGCAAACTTCTTCATGAGAGGGATGTGGCTTGGGCAAAGGCTAGAAATTCTGGGGTGGAGGCCGATAGGATTAATTTTAGACGACTACGAAACCAGTTTACAGCAGCTGTCCGACATGCTAAATCTGAATACTATCTAGCGGCCACTACAGACAATCTAAATAACCTTTAGGACTTTTTGGAAGTCTATCCAGTCAATTTCGTTAACTAAATCTCATAATGAACTGCCTCCCCATATCATTAGGGACGATATTATTATCTCGGAAAGATCGGCAATGCTAGAATGTTTTAATGAACATTTTGTTGCATCTGGTTCTTTGTTTGACCAGTCTTTATCTCCAAAAACCTCCTCTTCTGATGGTAATGCTCCGGGAAGATGTTGTGCTGGCCAGCCTTCTTCTTTTACCTTTGCCCCGTTTTCAATTGATGATGTGCATAAAGCCCTAATGTCATTGGACATCAAAAAGCCAGCCGGCTCAGATTGTTTAGAGCCATATTTTTTAAAAATTGCTGCAGATTTTATTGCTAAACCGCTCATGTATATTTTTAATTTGTCTTTGGTTCAGAATGTTATGCCATCAATCTGGAAATCTGCTTATATCCTCCCTTTGTTAAAGGGAGATCCTACTTTGTTAAACAATTATAGGCCTATTTCCAACTTGTCTGTGCTGTCAAAGGTCTTAGAACGACTAGTAAGTGAACAACTGAAAGAATTCCTGAGTGTTAATAATATCCTATCAGAGTTTCAGTCGGGTTTCCGAAAGGAACATAGTACCATCTCTGCTTCATTGAAGGTGGTGAATGACATCATTGAGGCACTGGACAGCAAAAAGATGTGTGCAGCTCTTTTCATCGATCTTTCTAAAGCTTTTGATACGGTGAACCATTGTATTTTAAAACAGAGACTGCTCAACATTGGTCTTTCTGAGAAGGCAGTTGGTTGGTTTGAACATGATCTCTCAGATAGGACTCAGTGTGTCACCTTTGACGGTATTTCTTCAGGTTTCTTACAAGTTGCATCAGGGGTTCCTCAGGGATCGGTGCTGGGCCCACTTTTATTTACCATTTATGTAAATGATCTTGGTTCAAATGTCCATAATGCTCTGTTTCATTTTTATGCTGATGACACAATTATTTACAGTTGTGGAGAAACCCTTCACCAGACTTTTCAGTACCTGCAGGATGCCTTTGACGTTGTACAATCTTGGCTTTTTGACTCAAAGCTTGTGTTGAATGCAAATAAAACAAAGACGGTCTTGTTCTCAAATAATAGGAACTCCACAGCTATCCCTCCGAACGTTGTAACCCTGTAGGGAAATCTAATAGAGCGTGTGGCTGAGTATAAGTACTTAGGGCTTTTACTTGATGAACATTTGACTTTTAAAGCTCATATCCAAAATTTAGCCCGGAAACTTAGGTTAAAGCTTGGGTTCTATTTTAGGAAAAGGGCCTGCTTTTCTCTTGTAACAAGGAAGAAATTGGTCGAGGCTACTTTTCTGTCTCTTATTGATTATGGTGATTTTTTATATATGCACGCCCCGAAATTTTTTTGCCCCAACTGGATTCAGTTTATCATGGTGCACTGAGATTCATTACAGGGTGCAAACCCTTTACACATTGTTGCACTCTCTATGATCTTGTCCAGTGGCCCTCCCTTGCTCAGCGCAGGCTAACCCGGTGGCGATTGTTTATATACAAATCTATTATTGGGACATTGCCCCCTTATTTATGTAGGCTTATGTCCTTCAAGGCCAGCATTCGCTCTCTGCGGTCTAATGATAATCTCCACATGATTGTGCCTAGGGCCCGAACAGAGTTAGGGAAGCAAGCATTTAGAATTTCTGCCCCATCAGCGTGGAACCTGTTACAGAATGACTTAAAACTTGATAGCTTGGTCTCCTTTGGTCACTTTAAGAGGCTAGTAAAGTATCGGGAAGCAGGCACAATGGGCACCTGTCCCTGCTTCCCAAATTAGGATAAGTCTTTTGTATTGTAATTTGTTACATGTATTTCTAACTGTTGTAAGGCCATTGTATTTTTATTTTATTTTTTTAAGCGTGGCTGATTCATTGTATTGTTAATGTATTATGTCTTGTATGTTTATTGTATTTATTATATTTTGCATTTTATGTGGAACTTTTATTGCGGCCTTCTTGGCCAGGGCTCCTTCGTAAAAGAGACTTGTTCTCAAAGGATTTCCCTGGTTAAATAAGGGTTAAAAAACAAAAAAACAAAAAAAAAAAAACATGTCAACCGCATGTCCATCCACGTGCTGAAGTGAAGTCCTGTGGTCATTCATACTGTGTCCAGGCATGATGCATGATTTACTGTGACTATACGTCACTGCATCAGCAACTACACAGTTACTGTGAGTCAGATAAAGCAACATGCAGTATTACATCAGTGTTTCTCTGCTCATCCTGGACTGAAGCACAGGCTCTACTCTTCAACACAATGGTGATACACAAAACACACCATACAGAAACAATTTACATCCCAACAGAACATTCAACATTAACAGATCTCTCAAGATCTTTGCATCCTCACTTATTACAATCCAGACCTTATTTCTCTCATACTAACATTCTTATTGAGAATTAACAGAGGTTTAGAAGTTGATGTTTTATTGAAAATAATAAAGTTTGATGTCACCATGATGGAGATCAGTGTTTGCTTTAGTTGGGCTCTTGACCCTTTGGTTTTAACATTACTTTTTCTCTGGCTGCTTTAACTGTGTGTATCTGATACATATTTGTTATGGTAGGAGTCCAAGAGAAACTCAGATCAGAAGATCTTGGTCACTTATTAGTGATAACAGTTATCATTTAGTTGAATGCTTTATTGATACCACCTGAAGTGTAATATCTGATTAAGTCGTTAAATATTAGTTGTTAATTTTGCATGCCAATACTGCAATAGAAGATCATGCAGCGCTGTCATACTAAGATTTAACTAAGGCGCTGTGAGCCCAGATTCACACAGACATCAAGAATCAGCGTATGATTCACAACAATGGTGATCAACTCTGAACTACTATAAAGTCACATTAAGGCTTTGTTGATTGTCACCATTGTTGAGATTCATATGTTGATTATTGATAGCTCTATACTCCTAAAAAAAATAAACCAGCTAAAAACATTTTCTTTATAATAATATCTTTTTTTTCAGATTGTTATAAAACTGATGTTTCAATATTTCAAGGTTCATGGGGAAAATTATGACATTAATCATAGACCTTGTTTAAAACTAAAGTCCATTTATATATAATACAATCTCAACTATTATATTCAGAAATTTCACTGTCATATCAGTGAATCAGGTCACCATATGATGACTATAACATCATCAATAAATGACCAACATCATCTGATATTTTCTCCTGCATTTACAGCCATAACAAATGTGTATCAAAAACATAGTTAAAGCAGCCAGAGTATCACTAATGTTAAAACTCAAGGGTCAAGAGCCCAACTAAAGCAAACATTGATCTCAATCATGGTGACATCAAATTTCTATTAAAGTTTTTTGCACTTTATTTAAATTAGCATATTTTACTTTAATTTTATGTTTTTTGTTTGGCAGCCGTAGCTGCCAGTCATTTGACCCTTTTTTTTACGATTTTTTTACAATGAAAGTATTTGATCATAATAATGCAGAAAATACCTGTAAATAACAGTGTTTTTCAGTTTATTTAATTTAGGATGTTTTACTTTAATGTTACAGTTTTTTGGGGGGCTGCCAGTCATTTAACCATTTTATCATTTAACTGTTTTGTTACTGTTTTATTACATATTATATTTGTAATTTTACATACATTTTTATGTAATTTAAGAAAACAGAAAAAATACTGTATGAAAAATACAATACATTTTCTGTATAAAAAATGTGAATGACTGGAATTTGTAATTAATGTCACAATACCTAAAATAACAGCTGTGTTTTTATTTTACAGATATTATTTGTAATTTGACAGTGTTTTGAGTACAATTTAAAATGAAAGAAAATGATCGTCAAAAAATCACAGTTCTCTTACAAGAGGTTCTCTCGTATTGCGTAAGTTTAGCTTAAGCTACGGGTAAAGTTCATCTTTGCTCGAGATATTAAAGCCAAAATTATCCTTAATTTTGTATATATTGTCAACGCAGTGCAGCAGCTGCAGACCTAGAGCAGGCTGTCTAGCGTGCTCATTGGCTGCCTTGCGGCAACTGCAGCAGTGAGCCTGGCGTGACGTCACGCCCAATGGTGGCGCTTCGCGCCCACTACCCGTCACAGCCCGCGCAAAGGGGTGTGGCTTAGCGTATAAAAGCGGGGCTCAGAGGCTGCTTCCCTGATTTTCATCTCTTCAGCGAAGCTCTTCATTCCGCTGGATCCGAGAGAAGCCGCTGCCGTCGAAACCAGCAACTGCCAGCAGAGGAAGGTGCCTGAGGAAGCCGGTCGACTTCTCGCCGCCTTCAGCCTTCCGTGCCAGCAACGCTATCCGGCGACAAATATCCTTTTACTGCTCTTTGTCTGTTTACTGTGTCTGTGTGTGCTCGCCGCTGCGACACACACTTTTACTAAAAGAGCGCGAGCGTTCTTTTAAGAATGCCTCGCACGTCCTATGGCTCGTGCCGAGCCCTGCTCAGCGCCGGAGACCGCCACGTGATTTGCGCTCTCTGCCTGGGCCAGGACCACGCAGCCCTCGCACTTTCGTCGGGAGGCTGCATCCACTGCGAAGAGCTGTGGAGATACTGCAGGAGATTATTTAGCAGCCAACGAGCCGGCTATAATGCCCTCTCGCCTGCACACAAACGCCGTTTTTACGGCGACCCACAGAAATCCCATAAAGAGTGTATTTTCTGTTTAATTTAAACGCCGCTGGTGTTTTAAGTGTAGGAAATGTGCCCACATCCCAGTGTTCACCCTTACACACAAGCACTCAAAAACATGTGTCCCTCTGGCCCACAGAGCCCACTCTCATAAAGCTGGCAAATGCCGCTCGAGTGTTAGATGTAAACATCGCGCCCGCGAACTCGCGCTCGCGTCCATCTCATGCCCGCTCTGTCACACAGCCATTTCACCCTCAAGTAAATCAGGTTATGAGTGTAAGTCACGTGCCCACTCACAAGCGCTCACTCTTACTAACAGACACACTGTCTCCGGCGCTGCTCGCGCGTCACAGAATGTTCATGGCACGCTCCCCGTTCACGGTAACCGGGTCGCCTCATGTAAAACAGCCAGCTGTTGCTGTCAGCGAGCCGCCGCATACAGACACCCATATGAGTCAGGCTGCGATTGTAAGTCACGTGCCCGCCCCAGCGCGCTCACGCTTGCTAATAAATGCCTCGCCTCCGGCGCCCCTCACTCGCTACAAAGCTCTCAGAAAACGTTCCCCGCTCAAAGTAACCGGGACGCCACATATGAAACAGCGTGCCATCGCTGTCAGCGAGCCGCCGTGTCTAAGCACTCATACCGGTCAGACTATGAATGCATGCTACGAGCTCGCTCTCGAGAGCTCGCGTGTGCTATCAGTCGCTCCGCCTGAAGCGCCGCTCGTGCTTCAGAAAGCCATTGTAAAACGCTCTCCATTCAATGTAATCGGGTCGTTACATGCGAACCAGCACAAAGCGACCTTTCAGACGCTCCGAGCAGCTTTTCGTTTCGTTTGGCGGGCGCACCAAAGGTCTCACCGCCTCGAAACAGTTCCTATCCAGATGGATAGTGGACGTGATTTCTGCTGCCTACGCGTCAAAAGGTCTGCAATGCCCTCTGGGCATCAGGGCTCATTCCACAAGAGGCATGGCCTCGTCGTGGGCATGGTCCAGTGGAATTTCCATTCACGACATCTGTATGGCGGCGGCCTGGGCCTCCCCGTCTACATTTGTGAGATTCTATAATCTGGAAGTTCCCACCTTGCAGGCCAGACTTCTATCAGTCTAATGTGTGTATGATCTGCCCACGGCACTGGTGTGCAGGCTACCTCAACGTTAGCTCTCCTGGTTGAGCTGCACTAATATGGGTTGATATACATGTACATGCAGCCCGGCGCCGCCGCTCTGCGTTACCCATGGGTGCTTATGTTTATACAGGCGTCGGCCCGCTTGTTGGCCGCCTGCATTTCCCACTTTCACTGTTCCCCGGGTTGGGACTCATAGAGTGGATGCTGGGCGCGCACGGCATTGACAAAGTGTTCCCGTAGCGTAAGCTAAACTTACGCAATACGAGAGAACCTCTCGTAAGAGAACGTACTCGGTTACCTAACGTAACCTCGGTTCTCTCTAGAGAGGGAACGAGTATTGCGTAACCGGCCGTGCTAAGCGCCACGAGCGATTTTCGCTTCAGATCATGAAAACCAGGGAAGCAGCCTCTGAGCCCCGCTTTTATACGCTAAGCCACACCCCTTTGCGCGGGCTGTGACGCGTAGTGGGCGCAAAGCGCCACCATTGGGCGTGACGTCACGCCAGGCTCACTGGTAGGCTGCTGCAGTTGCCGCAAGGCAGCCAATGAGCACGCTAGACAGCCTGCTCTAGGTCTGCAGCTGCTGCACTGTGTTGACAATATATACGAAATTAAGGATAATTTTGGCTTCAATATCTCGAGCAAAGATGAACTTTACCCGTAGCGTAAGCTAAACTTACGCAATACTCGTTCCCTCTCTAGAGAGAACCGAGGTTACGTTAGGTAACCGAGTACGTTATTTTTTTTACAATGTATATATGCTGGTGTCCTAAAAGTGAACAGCAGAGTAAGAAGTTACTGAGTTATTTGTAGATGTATATGGTCAGATGTATATGACTGACTTCCTTGAGATCAACACAAATGATGATTTTTAGAAAAATAAGACTTATGGGTCATATAATGTCAGTAGTTGACGCTTCAAAAACCGCACAAAGTGAACACAATGGTAATCCATATAACCCCAGCTCATAAATCAATGTCTTCTAAAGCTAAACTAATATTTTAAACTTTAAACCATCACTTCCGTCCAACTATCATGCATGAATTCACTTGATGTAAACGTCAGCACATTGTGTAGCTTGATAAGCGTTTTGTGAAATCTGTGCGAGAAGTGATGCAGAAGGACAGAGGACCATCTCTACTTGTGCTAGTCTCACAACATACTTACATCACGCCTCACAACGTGCTGACGTTTGTGCGTGTGCGAACTGTGAGCGTTTTTCATTGAAGACACTCCGCTCTCGTCTGTCTCTCATCTCTAGGGAGAAGGGACAGTCATCTGTACCCCACGGTTCCGGTCCTGCTCGCGCCGAGGGTTAGGGTTAGGGTTAGGTGAGATGGGGGGATCTCAGATGGAGCTCAACGTCGAGATTGAGAGAGGTGTGAATCTCTAGCGCCCCTCAGCGGCTGACGAGGGTGAGGAAGAGCTGCCAGATGCATCCTCTGGTTCAGCGGCCAGTGCTCTGCTGGATTCAAGCCAGGATGAGCAGGAGGAGGCTGACATGGGTGAAGATGCCCCCGCCACTGGTGCTGAGCTGGTGGAGGTTATGGAGCGCGCCACCGCTAGGCTTGGGTTGCCATGGCAGTGCGTCAGAGGGGACGCCGCTTGCGGAAGGCTGGACAAGCGATTTCTCGTCAGCCTGACTGTCTCCCTGCATTTATCACATGTAAATCCTATATTGCTGACAGAGAAGGCTATACTATATACATGTGACATGAAGTGCAAGTGACATCCTATACTTAGAGTAATCTAATGTATCTAAAAAAAAAATACAATAAAGTTTCAAATGTTTCAAAAAAACCGGGGATTGAACCACCAATCTTCCGGTTTGTAGACAACCTACATGAACCACTGAGCCACTGGCGCCCCATCTCAGTGACTGGCAGCCCACGCGTGAGTCAGCCCTGCAAACCTGCTAGTGGACAGTGGAAATATGCACTCATCCCAGATGATTCCCTCTGGCAGAGGCTTTACCAGCGTCTCTATTGTGCATCCCATCCAGGATCTCCTGCTCAGATCAATAAAAGTCTACAGAAAAATGTGTTCTTCTAATGTTTTATGTATACTGTTAATTTAAAAATGTATTTTGTTTTTCTGATCTTAACCATAACTTAGTTGTAAAAAGTACTGTAAGTAAAAATATGTAGAACAATTTATTTTGTATCATTTACAAATGAATTGACATGACAAATAAATGTACAGAATAATTCCTGGTGCTGCTGGTTCCTCGTTCTATCCTTCGCGGCCCAGGGAAAGAAGGACAGTAGGCAGGGTTGCCAGGTCTGTGCAACAAAAGAAGTCGGCTCTTCTCCATCGAGCAGCTGAATTCTCCACTGGATTTGTGCATCTGAGGGATGTTTTGGGGGTGTTGAAGCCTTTGAATTGTACTTATGGGGGTGGAAATCAACCCGCAGATTTTTTTTAACCCCCAACAATTAAAATTAGCCCAATTCCAAGGGAAAACCTCAGACTTGGCAACACTGACGGTAGAAGGATCCTTTGAATTGGGACAGCCTTCGTCAAGTCAAGTCAAGTCATCTTCATTTATATAGCGATTTTAACAATGTAGATTCTCTCTACGCAAACTTTAGTTTTCGTATTGATTTCAAAATTCTCATGCTCACTTATAAGGCCTTGAATAATTTGGCCCCTCAATATTTGTGTGAGCTCTTAACCCCCTACATTCCTACACGTGCTTTACACTCTTCTGAAGCTGGTCTTTTAACTGTCCAAACAACATGGCTGAGAACTACGGGTGATCTGGCTTTTTCTTCTTTGGCTCCTAAATTGTGGAATTCCCTGCCCTCTGAGATTAGGAATGCAGAATCCCTGAGAGTTTTTAAATCGTCCCTTAAAACTTACTTTTTTAGGGTGGCTTTTATGTGATTCGTGTGATTACTCTGTTTGTTATTATATTGGCTTTTTATTTTTATTGCTTGTTTAGTTTTTACTGCTTAGACTGTTATGTGTATCCTTTTAATTTCATTATTTTTAAGTAAATTGCTTTGAGATGCTACTTTTAAAGGCACTATATAAAATAAAGTTTATTTAAAAACGCGAACCTGTGGGAACGCTGATGGCGCGCACATGTGTATTAAGAGTTCATTCTATAGGTGTGCTCGTTTGAATATATGTGACCGATCACGGAAACTAGGGACACAAGTCGGTTCTTCGGCATTTTGAGTTATTCATAGATTCTGAAAGTGTAGTCTCCAAGCTTTCCAACGATGTGTAACACGTGGAAATCTGATAATATTTGGAGAAGTTGTGGCCATTTGAAGGTAGGAACTCAAAAAAACTAAAATGGGAGAAAACGGCCTCAAAAGATTGTGCATTCTCACCTCTCTCTCCTGCTGGGAGTGACAATAGGGCTCATTTACATCTCATTTAGATAAGCCATACCCCCTGTAAAGCTCCCCCTGTGCTTTACAGCTTTTTTTTCTTTCCTGAGCTAGCTAATAACAATAGGTAGGTATGGGAAGGTCTAAACAGACTAAACATGAGATAACATGTACGTGTTCTTAGAATTAAAACAAAACGACAAACTTTAATGTTTAATGCAAACTCACCCCCAGAACCGGCGAATGCACTTCTGCCGCTCTAGGCGAAAAACAATTGTGCTGCCCCTCTATTTGCAACGTTTACCAGCAACAACACACAAACACCAATATGCCATATACATATAACGCAAAACCAGCAACAACACACAAAGACCAATAAGCCATAGGCCTACATATAACGCAAATAGTGCGCAACGCACGTGTGCCCAAAATGTCAACACTATTAAAGTTTATGCAGGAGGTAAATGCCTGCTGGCATTTTTCTTTAAGCAGTCATGACAGGAATTTTCCAAATAATCATATTTCCTCCTCAGATTACTGTTGCAAATCTCTTTACACCACTTTCTTATGTGCGTATACACACACAAATGAAATGTCCGCAAGCACATTATATCATCAGCAGGTTCAGCATCTTACATAACGACTAAGGAGCAAATAAAGCTTAACTTACGTTTCAGAAACGCGCACGGCAGGCATTCATCGCAGCAAAGGTCTTAACTGCATCCTCTATTTCGATTCTCTGTGCCAGTTCATGTTCTATGGAGATTGTTGCCAGTCCATTAAGTCTGTTCCCTGTTCACAAAACGTTCCCCATTCAAAGCAATCGGGACGTCACATATGAAACAGTTAGCCACCGCTGTCAGCGAGCCGAGCCGCCGTATTCAAGCACCGAGGGCGCGCGCGCCGCGCCCATACCTGCGGTTCAGTTTCCCGAGCCCACAAAGTGCGGCGAAAACATTTTCGGTGTAACGGCCACGGTTCAGCTCGTCTGCGACAATCTTTGCGGCATCGATCTTCATTGAATTTTGATATCAGATAGAGCCGGCCAGAGCGCTGCATAATAAGTAGCCACGCTGTTGGGGGGCGGGGGCAAAAGCGCCGGCGGCTATTCAGTATGGAAATACACACAGACAATGACACGCCCCTACTGCATGCTAGAATCTCCGAAAAACAAGCCGATTTCAACCTCAAAATGTACGCTTTTAAATATACCAATACTGTTATCTCAAACATGGAGAGGCTTCTTCATGATCTCAACTAACAGATTCTGCAAAAAAGCGGAAATCACCAATTTTGGAAAAAAACGCTTCTTTCTCATTTTGCTCGCAAGTTGTGCTGCCGACTTGTGTCCCTGGTTTCCGTGACGGGTCACATATGTGCGCAGGCATGTAGTCCTTCCCTAAAAAAACAACCCTCAACAAACTACTTGTCTGGCCTTAAAATGTATAATACAGAATTGTATCTCTTCGGCGTAGCCACGCGAACCGGAACTATCCCGACAACGATTATCTGTACAGAGGAGAAGGGAAGGAGGCCTTCACAGGGAGGGACTCGTCGCGCCGCTGTGACGCAATCGCCCTTCAAATGCGGCCCTTGGAGGATGCAGAATTATTATCGCACAGTTGAAGGAGTGCTACGAACCGATTGCCCTAAACTCAGTGTTCTTTCCCTCACTGCGCCTGCGCGAAACCAACCTTTAACCATTTTATTTTTAATGCAGCAAGTAAGAAAACAAAGGGAGATCTTTAAGTTCTGTAGCTATCAAACTATTACTGTAAATTACTGTTGCTTACCTCCAGTTCGGGTTGCAAAATGAATAAACCATATATTACTTCCGGGGGCGCGGCCTGCTGTCGACCCTGTGCTCACCGTTTGTCTGTCTGTGATTAGTTTTTACTTGCTAAAATAGCATCTTAAATATCTTGGGTAGAATCTTAAAATAGCATTTCGTCATGGATGTTATTGTTATGAAAATCGCTTTACTATGGACACTACTCTGCTTATCGGCATTTGGAATTGGGGATTGTTTATCAGGCCGTCAAGGCCGTCAAGACTATCTCACCTACACCCGTGAGCACCTGCTCTCCCTACGAGCAATCGGTGTAGCTCCACCAACCTTCCCTGTCGACTGCGTGGAAATCCGTCGGCCTGCCGAATGGTCAGAGAGGAGGAAGAAAGTAAAGAAAAAGCGAGGCTCAAGAGGAGGTGTGAGGCACCGACTTTGGAGACGTGGTAACAGATTCCCATTGCCTGTCATTACTTTGACCAACGTTCGATCGGTAAGCAACAAAGTTGATGAACTGGCATTGAGAGCAGAACATGATTGTGAATTTAGACAGAGCAACCTTGTGTGTTTGACGGAATCATGGCTTAAAGACTATCATGATACTCCAACCCTGCCCGGGTACACCACCATAAGAGCAGACAGAAATGAGCGTAGCTCACGCAAGTCAATCGGAGGAGGGCTGTGTTTATTTGTTGACAATCGCTGGGCTACACAGTATTGCGTTCGGGAGCAAGTGTGCACACCGGACTATGAACTATTGACTGTAACTTTCCGACCATTCTACCTGCCGCGAGAGTTCGGGCAAATTACTATTATTCTTGTGTATGTACCCGGACCGAACGACGTAGCAGCGGGGGAAAAAATATCAGAGAGCTATAATGATGCACTCGCCCGCTCTGCAGATCAGCCTGTGTTTGTCCTTGGGGATTTTAACTCATGTAATTTGTCTACACATCTGCCCACTGCTCATCAATATGTTGACTGTCCTACACGGTTAAATCGGACCCTTGACCGTTGTTATGGAAATATCCCTGAGGCATATAAAGCAATGTGTAGACCACCTCTAGGCAAATCCGATCACAATATAATTCATCTTTTACCTAAATACAAAGCTATGCTCAAAAGGACGAAACCAATCATCAAGCAGATACAGACGTGGTCTGGAACAAATAAAGATCAACTCAGGGACTGTTTTGACAACACAAACTGGGACATCTTCTTCGAATCGTGCCAGGATGGGAATGAACTTACGGACATTTTAACATCATATATTACATTTTGTGAGGACTGTGTGTCTGAAACAAAGTCTATTAGAATATTCCCAAATAACAAACCCTGGGTTTCCAAACAATTAAAAACCTGCCTTAATGAAAGAAAAATTGCCTTTTGTTCAGGCAATATGGAATTAGTGCAGGAAAAAAGGAAACAATTAAGGGGGGATATCCTAAAGGCAAAAATTGAATATAAAAACACAATAGAGAGTAAATTTTTTAGCGGGAATATAAAACAGGCTTGGCAGGGCTTAAATATTTTAATGGGAAAAAATTGCAATAAAAGCAACAGTCCTGTAGTGTGCAGTCAAAGTCTTGTAGATGAAATGAACACATTCTTCTGCAGGTTTGATGTTGTTGATGATAAGAGTGAGTGTGATGACATCTGTAAAAATCTTCCCATAGGTTCGCCAATGCTTATCACAGAAGATGCTGTTGCAAAAAGCCTCACTAAATTAAAGCCGAATACGGCCACCGGCCCAGATGGCCTAAAAGCCCGCTTACTTAAAGACTGTGCCCCACAATTAAAAGGTGTTTTTTTAAGGCTTTTTAACTTTCTTTTAGTTACAGGTGTACCTACATCTTGGAAATTTTCTTTAATAAGGCCGATACCTAAAAAGCCTGGTGCAAGTAAGCCTGAAGATTTTCGACCTATAGCCATCACCTCCATATTATGTAAAACAATGGAGAGAGTTCTGGTAGATCTCTTGACCTCCCAAGTAACCAGCGTGATAGATCCGCTGCAGTTCGCTTATAGAAGTAATAGAGGGACAGATGATGCTGTGCTGGTCCTTTTAGACTCTATTTCAAAACAGCTTGCACTCCCAAAAGGGCATGCTAGAGTTTTATTTATAGATTTTAGTGCAGCATTTAATTCTATGAAGTTACATATTCTCCTGCAAAGACTAGTTAATATTAACATAGATAACAGCCTGATTCTCTGGATCAGAGACTTTCTCTCTTGTCGCCCTCAGAGGGTAAGTGTAAATTGCTTTTTGTCTGGAGTGCGTACCATTAGTACAGGCTGCCCACAAGGCAGCGTTCTTTCACCTATGCTTTTTTCCTTATTTACAAATGATTTTAATATAAACAATAGCACGTTTAAATTGATCAAATATGCAGATGATATGGCCTTAGTAGGACTCTTACAAAAAACAAATTCCTTGGATGAAGCCTCTTATCTTGCACATGTAAAGGCTCTTGAAGCATGGTGCAAAGAAAGTGAGCTAGAAATTAATGTGGCAAAGACAAATGAACTAATTTTTGACAAAAAACAAGACATAATAACAGAGCCAATTTTACTAAATGGTCAAGTAGTTGAAATTGTGGAAACTTTTAAATATCTAGGTACGGTTCTTGATAACCACCTGAGTTTTACCGATAATACAGAATTTATCTTTAAGAAATGCTCACAACGACTCAGTCTTCTTAGGAGACTGAACTGCCTGGGTGTCAGTGCTCAGATTACTGAGCTAGTGTATATTACACATATTGAAAGTGTTTTAACTTTTCACCTCTCTACTTGGTTTGACTATTTAAACTGCAAGCTAAAGAAAAAGCTCAACAGGATAGTGTCAATGGCTAGTAAAATTTTAGGAAAACCACAAAAACCACTGTCCCAAATATACATTGACAGAACGAGGAATAAGGCTAGGAAAATCACTGCAGATAGTACTCACCCCCTTTCTAGCGAGTTTGAACTAATGAAGTCTGGGAGGCGCTTCAGAGTGCCTCTGGCTAAAAGTTCTTTTAGAAAATCTTTCATTCCAAATGCCATTAGTATCCTTAACCAAACAAAGTAACAATAACAAATGAGCTGCTATTTTAATGTATAAGTATTTATTCTTAACAAGATGTGTTTTTATTTTATTTTATTAATCTAGAAATGTTTCTTCATTATGTCTGAGACATTTGTATGTTTTATCTGTTTTTGTATTGTATGTTGCGGTGAGCCAAAGAAAAATTTCCACCCCGGTGGACAATAAAGATTTATTCTATTCTATTCTATTCTATTCTATATTACCCAAGCCACCTGCCATGTAGCGGCACCTGTGGCCCTTTTTATTAATTTGTTAAATGCTCATGTTAAACAAGCTGTTTTTGAAATAAAGCTGTTTTTCATTTTCATTGATGACTGATTATTGCAGTGTTCGGACATAATAATTTTAATTATAGGCCTAAAATTATTGTAATCGACCTAAATGTTCTTAAACAATTTTCAAGGAGGAGGAGTAAGCTTCTATCTAATCTTCGCAGCATGTCGGTTATGCGGAATGGGCTATAAAATTCTTGCGTGGCAAATTAATTATAATAGCCTATACATTTAATAATAAAAGTAGGCCTTCCCTAATAATAATACAAATAATAATTTAATACATACATTGGAAATGCTAAATCCTCTTGATATTAATAGCTGATGCTTGTTTTGACAATATCTCTGGATACACGATATCATGGTCTATCGGCGCAACCCAGAACAGGGGTTTATCGCACATATTTCACACGTATAGTGTGAGCAGTCAAGTCGCAGCTCAATGATCGGACCGTATAGTGTGAGCGAGCTTTGGCTTTACATCGCATGCGATCTACTTGTTTAGTGTGAGTAGGTAACCTTGCTGAAATCACACAGACATCGCACAATGTATGCCTGCCTTTACTTAAGGAACTGCTCCTCCTTTATAGAGGCATGATAGAGGAGATGATCTTGTCAGGCAAGCATGTTTGAGTATAATGTGTGTAAATGTCTACTCTTGTCAGTAATGTAATTGCAAAACTTACATGCCCACTGCATATGCATTTCCACTTCGTTTCACCTGCAAGAATGACTGATCAAAGTTAAAAGGGTATGTAACGAGTTAGCTCAAAGGGGAAATATTAAAAATAACTCATAACTTGTTCCGCCAAACATCTTGAGATTCGTGCAGCTACTTTGGGATCATCTGTGTAACGGGGTTCGTTGTTGTGGGAAGAAGGAGGCGGGAACCGGCGAACATTCAACACTTTAATAATAAAATAAACAAATACAAAATTAAATTATATGCCAGTGTAACGGGTCAAATATGTGTTTCCACTTGCTACATTTATTTTCATGTATGGCCCCTTTAAATCACACTCTCCGCCCAGAGCTGGTAGTAGGATGAACTGGTTCCGGTAGGGTCAATTAGATTCGCGCCAGCCAAGAGAGTGAATGGCTGCGGTGAGTGAGTGCTCCATGAGTAAATCATATTGTGATAAATGTATAACCATTTTATGGGTTAATACCGAGTCATACGTGTGTTTAGATGTATGTTATTTGATTTGTGTTCGTCTCACTGTTATATGTATTGTAATATTAAGTTTAATGTTCACCTCCATTATAGAATGCACGAGGGTGATTGCTGAAACTGATCACCGCTGTTCTTTGTTATTCAACAGGTACAGACCATGAGTTTAAAATTTGTTGATTTATAACTGTTTATGTAAATGAGTAATTAGATTCGCGCCAGCCAAGAGAGTGAATGGCTGCGAATGCACGAGGGTGATTGCTGAAACTGATCACCGCTGTTCTTTGTTATTCAACAGAATAAAAATCCATCTTAAAGCTTGATTCGGTGTCCGTCTTGAGTGAACACACAACACAACGCAGAGACAACACTGTTACAATGGTGCCGTGACCGTGACTCTGGAAGCAGCGTGGTGAACGAGTGATCGGAGATTTCCGGAGAAGTTCGTGCCGTGGGTGACGAGAGTTTTCGCGCCGAAGCTGTTTGGTGCAATACCGGTTTTGTCCACAAGGAGGAGTAAAGGAACACGTTTCACTGCTGAGAGCAACAAAGTTCTGGTATTGTGGTATCCATTTGAAAGCAACATCGACTTATTTTGCAATAATAACCGTTGAAGATTGAATTTTGAAGATTATATTTTTTTTGTGAACTTTAAGAAAAAGAAAAAACTTGTTTTCCCCTGATGACTGAGGTTTATTGGAAAATATTATTGGGGAGACTGATCATTAGCAAATTCATTTTGACTGGACTTTGAACTCTGAATTTTTTTATTTAAATTTTTTTTACCTCTCTCTTTTTCTGAAAGTGCTTTTCTGAAGTTTTGAAACAACAAAACACATTTTTTTTTGTAATATATATATATGAAGAGTTTGGTTCCAAAACGCAATAAATCCATTTAGATTAATTTGAGTAAAAATGTGTTTTCTTTACCAAGAAAGTGGAAAGATGAAAACCACTATTTTCTGTTTCAAACTTTCACATAGCATTTGTAGGTCATAATAACAAAAAAAATTAAAATCCAGGTTTTGATTTTCAAAGATTTATTATAAAACGGATTATTTTTTTCCCCAAAATGCAATAAATCCATAAAAAAAAAAAAATCAAAATGCAATTAATCCATTGAATCAATATAAAAGGTTTTTTTTCATATTGAAACTGTTGAAAATACACAACAACGTAAGTTTATTAGTATAATATTTTTATTAAGAACTGTAAAGAAGATTGAAAACATTTGTCCTCCTCCCGAGTGCCTCATCTTCTTAATCTCCTCACGTAAATATGATTCGATTTCGATGCCTTACGTTTCTCACCCACCGCAGAAACAACCACAGGTTCATCAATGCCTCAAAATTATTCATTTTTTTTGTTTGTTTGTTGATCGAAAAGTACAAAATCGATAAGAAAACTAGGAAGGCGGTGTATTTAAAGCGCTTCCGTTACTGTTTACATTGCGTGGAATGGTGCGTTGTGATTGGTTGAGAGCGGATATATCGCATTCTGCAGAGAAGGGAGACTGGCGTTTGTCGCGGTTTGGAAAGAAAGGGAGAAAACATGACAGAATAACACGGCGGATATCGCATTTTACTTAAAATTAAACATTGACTTTTCAATACCAACCAGATACAATACTGATTTTTGCAGTAACTAATTTTTTTTCAAAATGGCGTTTATCGCGTTTTGGAACCAAACTCTTCATATATATATATATTTTATTCTTCATTGCTACTGTCAATATATGATATGGATTCAGACAACAGTTTTGGAAGAGGTAGAGGTCTGTTCATGTTTTCTCCTATGCCATCAGTTGGGAGAGGCAGACTTGATTATACTCCTGTCACATCTACTCCAATGTCTGCCTTAGAGGCTGTACAAGATATAAATGACACTTCAAGTCTTCAACCTCCCAAGTTCAGTGAAAGTGGATTGAAACAACCCAGTTTGAGAGGGGATGAGTCAATGGAATTAATAGTGGGGATGGTAGAACGAATGGGACGCTCTATTGGGGAGAGCATCGCTTCCTGTTTAGAGTCTAAAGTGTGCAGTTCAAGTAGTGCAGACTCATCTGTTTTGAGCAGAGTTCTAAAATCTGAAATCAAGGAACCTGTTTGTTTCAGGGGTGATCGAGCTGAGCCATACACTATACATGAGTGGGAAGCAATAGTGCTGTCATATTTGCGCAAAATAGGGACGCCAATCGAAGAACAAGCTGATGAAGTCATTAGTAGGCTTTTGGGGCGGGCTCGTGAAGTTGTGAGGGTGGGCTTGCGTAGTAACCCTTTCATTGATTTGAGCAAAGGCCTGAGTCCTATTTTTGATTTGTTAAAACAACATTTCAGTGACACAGCTTGTTCTAGCATACCATTAGCTGATTTTTACGGCACACTTCCACACACTGGTGAGGATCCCTTTGATTATTGGCTGAGGCTGAATAGGGCCATGGATATGGCTGAGGACTGTCTAAAGAGACAGGACAAGAAGATTGACAATCTATCCCAAGAGCTCACTGTAATGTTTATCAGACATTGTCCTGACCCTGAGCTTTCCCTTATATTTAAATGCAGACCTGTGGAGCAATGGACTGCGGCTGATGTACACGCACGTTTGGAGGAGTATGGCAGAGAGAGACGATGTGGCTCTGTTTCTAGAGCGCCCCCTGCCATTACTCTTTTGAAACAGGAGGTTGCTGTCCAGCCTCATGAATCAAAGGTTCACAAAACTGTTAAACCTGACTCCGTTGTATGTCAAGCTCAGCCTAAAGAACCTGTTGAAGCCATGGAGCGAATCTTGGCAATGTTGGAACGTGTCTTGGAGCATGGGCAGTCAAATCGTCAGGCTGGCACAGAGCGGCATGCGTATAGGTCACAGAGAAACAGAGGGAGGCCTACCCTACCGTGTGAGGTGTGTGGAGATGTTGGCCACACCACCAATTTTCACTGCAGAGCAAATCATCTGTGTTTTCTTTGTTACAAAGCAGGACATGCACGTGCTGAGTGTCCTAAAGTCAAAGCCTGCACTGCTAATGTGATGCCTGAGACAGATGCTGTTAAACATTCGGGAAACGACTAGGCCTGCATGTGGAGGGGGTGAGTGCAAGGCCAAATGATGACCCCCCCATCGTTGTTGGATTACGACCTGGAATCTGTATATAAAAGTGTATGTGAAGAGTATAGTTTTCAATGTACAGTTGTCTTGCAAAATACTCAGAAACTTCAGCCATATGATGATCTCTACTACACTTCAGTGATTATTGGTGGAAAAGTAGAGGCAAAAGCAATGCTTGACACTGGGTCAATGGCTTGCACCATGAGCTCCAAGATCTTACCTCAATTGCTGAGTACTGGTGTGTTGTCAGACCTTTCACTTGCTCCAACAGATGTTGTTTTGGTGGGATGTGGAGGCACCAGAACAAACCCACTAGGAGTGTGCGAGCTAGATATGAATGTGTACGGCTGTCATGTCACTGTTCCAACTTTAGTAGTCAAAGGCCAGGGTGATGATCTAATTCTTGGCAGTAACCTCTTGAAACATTTGATTCTTCAGCTGAGAAGTTCTTCGGAGTTACTAATAAGTGCGTCTGAACGTGAGTGTGATATCAATGAGCAAAACAAGTTTCTTGATCTTCTAGCCAATGTGGAGAGGTGGAAGAATGGCACTGTCCCCGACTTAGTGGGATCAGTAAAGATCAAAAAGGCAGTGTCACTCGAACCCATGACTGAAAACTTAGTTTGGGGTAAACTGCAAAGCACTCATGACATCTCAGCTGGCAGTGCTGTCATTTTAGAGCCCAGTAGAGTAAAATCAAGGCCAAGGACAGTGCTGGTTGGAAAAACAGTAGCTTTGATTCGTGAAGATGTATGGGTTCCCCTTAAAGTGATAAACCCTTCAGACAAAGCAGTGACTTTGAAAAGGAATTCTACGCTTGCTGATGCTTTTCCTTGCATGGCCTTGCAGGATTTTGACTGCTCTGAGTTTGCTGATGGTTCCTCATTTGATTTAGAGCAAAAAGTTCAGAGAACAGCTGATGTCTTAACTGACAGGCAAGATAAGATGAGTGTAACAGATGTTCAAAGTTTACCAGTCAAATCTGGGCCTAACGTCTCCTGTTCTGCTGATGACACGGCAGTCTTACACGACTTGGGCTTAGCTGACTTGGATGTGGAGTCTTGTGATGTGTCTGCAGACTGCAGAGTAAAACTGGTGCAGCTTATCTCTCAGTATCACTCTATCTTTTCCAGACACAAGTTGGACTGTGGAAAGGCAACCGGCTTTGTTCATCGTATCCGCCTGAGTGACGACAAGCCCTTTCGGTTGCCGTATCGACGCCTTGCTCCGAATCAATATGACAAACTTCGGAAGGCTTTGAATGAGATGGAAGAACGTGAGATCATACGAAAATCTAGTAGCGAGTTTGCATCACCTCTTGTTCTAGTCTGGAAAAAGTCAGGAGATTTGAGAATATGCACAGACTTTCGTTGGATAAATGCTCGCACGATCAAAGACGCGCATCCCCTCCCCCATCAAGCAGATGCTCTTGCTGCGTTGGGTGGAAATGCCTATTTTTCAACCATGGACCTCACATCTGGCTACTATAATGTGGAAGTTCATGAAGATGACCGGAAATACACAGCATTTACATCACCTTTTGGGTTATACGAATATAATCGTTTACCGCAGGGCCTGTGTAACAGTCCGGCCACTTTCATGCGGATGATGTTGACGATATTCGGGGATCAGAATTTCAACAGCCTATTATGTTATCTGGATGACGTCCTGGTGTTTGCACCCAACGAAGAGCTGGCGTTGGAGCGCCTGGAAATGGTGTTTAAACGTTTGAAGACTCACAATCTTAAGCTTGCTCCGAAGAAATGTCACCTCTTGCGGAGTTCTGTAAAATTTTTAGGTCACATCATCAGTGCGGACGGTATTGCTACCGATCCAGAAAAAGTCACAGCCATTGCTTCTGTCACTGAGGATGATCTCATGGTTGAGGGTACCAATGTCCCCTGCCAGCAGAAAATAAGGTCTTTTCTGGGTATGGTAGTGTTTTACCAGCAGTTTATTGAAGACTGTTCGGCCATTGCCAGACCATTGTTCAGCCTCACAACTGGAAGAAAGGCTCCCCGTTTCACAAATTAAGGCAGGCTTTGCTTGATCAAGTCTTGTTGCCTCATCCCAATTTCAATGAGTCCTTCCTCCTCTCAGTGGATGCTTCTAGTAATGGGCTTGGTGCTGTATTGTCACAGGTTCCTAGCAATGGGACGACAGCCAGGCCTGTTGCTTTTGCGAGCAAGTCGCTTACCTATGCTCAGTCGAGATATCCTGCACATAGGTTAGAATTTTATGCCATGAAATGGGCAATTTGTGACAAATTCCATCACTGGCTCAGTGGTCAGAAATTTACTGTTTGGACTGACAACAACCCATTAACATATATCCTGTCCAAAGCAAAATTGGATGCTTGTGAACACAGATGGGTTGCAAAACTAGCACCATACCAGTTTGATATTAAGTACATTCCTGGTCCAAAAAACGTAGTTGCTGACGCCTTGAGCCGAGAGCCCTTTGTGCACCCTAGTGTACTCCATCGTCTGACAAGAGTTCCTTATGATAAATTGCTGGCTGAAACTGCAGCTGTGCACACAGGCTGTGTCCAAGATGTCTTTCGTTGATCTACTCACCCCCTTGACAGTTATTCCGATACGGGAGGAATGGCCGTTCCCTGTAATACAGTTAAAGTTTCCTTACCTGGTACAATGTCAAAGCAGGAAGTGGAAGCTGTGCTGCACTCATGTAGGCATAGTAATAACTCCAAGTCTCATGCCTTGTTACTGCCTCACCTTCCGCAAGCAATAATGCCATCTGAATCACCAGACGTTGATGTGCTGTCCCATGAATATCTAATGAAACGACAACAGGAAGATAATGTTTTGAGCAGGATGATTTGTTTTGTCGAGAGAGGACGGAGACCAAATAGAAGGGAACGAATGAAGGAGCCGACAGCTGTCTTGAAACTTATGAAACACTGGGGAAAGCTGATGATGAAGAATGGTGTGTTGTACAGGGTGTCAAAGAATGGTGTCACCAAGAGAAAAACCTACCTGTATGTTGTTCCTGACGCAGTGAAAACCATGGTACTGAAAGGCATTCACGATCAAGCAGGACATCAAGGTCAGCAGCGGACTCTGTATCTTGCTCGGCAAAGATTCTTTTGGCTTGGCCTGGAGAAGGATGTGAAGGAGTACGTAAAGTGCTGTCGTCGATGTGTGATCAGCAAGACACCTGAACCGGAAGGTCGTGCACCGTTGCAGAACATCTTTACCACAGAGCCTCTTGAACTCGTCTGCATAGACTTTTGGTCAGCGGAGGACTCTGCCAACCGGCCCCTGGATGTTCTTGTTGTTACAGATCACTTCACAAAAATGGCTAATGCCTTCTTGTGTCCAAATCAGTCTGCCAAAGCAGTGGCGCATCAACTGTGGCATAACTATTTCTGTGTATATGGCTTCCCAGGCCGAATTCACTCTGATCGAGGAGCCAACTTTGAGAGTGCCCTGATTGCGGAGCTGTTGAAGATCGCTGGAGTCCAAAAATCGAGGACAACTCCATATCATCCAATGGGGAATGGAGCTTGTGAGAGGATGAACAGGACGCTGGGCAATATGATACGTGCTCTGCCGGCAAAGACCAAGCACAAATGGCCGCAAGTACTCAAATCTTTGACTTTTGCGTTTAATTGTACCATCCACGAAACCACGGGGTATGCTCCTTTCCTGTTGATGTTTGGAAGGATTCCACGCCTGCCCATTGACCTGGTGTTTGGAACTGTTCTAGACGATCCTGATGTTGTGAACTATGACGATTACGTCCAGGCTCTTCGGAGAGATATGAAGGAGGCAATGTGCGTTGCACAGGCATCTGCCAAGAAACAGCTTAAGAGACATGCTGACTTGTACAATAGGAGAGTCAAAGGAGGACCAATTGATGTTGGTGATAGAGTTTTGCTTGCCAACAAGGGAGCCCGTGGAAAACAGAAGCTTGCTGATCTTTGGGAGGACACGGTGTACACTGTTGTTGGACTTAACGCAGACAGTCATACCTACAGAATTCAGCACAGTGGTACTGGTGTTGTGAAGACTGTACATCGCAACCTTATAATGCCAGTTAACTTTCTTCCACTTCCTGATGATGACTTGGAAGGTGAGCCGTCCGAAGACCACCTAAGTGGCTCAGAGAGTGTTGATTCTGAGGCTGCTGATGTGTCTGTGGATACTACCAATTACAGGACACGAGAGTGGGTATCACAGCACCCTTCTGATGATGCAGACTTGGACTATGTGGAGGAAACTGCAGATGGTTTTGAACCAACACAGGCTGTGGATGCGACTCAGGCTAATGAATTAGACCATCATGTGATTGACAGCTCTAACACTACCCATCTGGGACTAGAGGGTTATGAGGATGTTGAGAGTATGGACAGGAGTGTACCTGAATCCGCTGCAGAGCAAATTGATACATCTGCTCCTGTTTCTTTGAGTCTTTCAACGCCTATTGGTGGTCGTTTTGAGGAAAACAATTCAGTGTCGAATATCATTGTTCGTAACTTTCCTGCTGGAAGTTCACTAAGTCGTGTGAGATCCAGAGCTGGCAGATTGTTTAAACCAGTGACGAGATTCATTGAGATAATGAACCAGCAAAAAGTTCTGGGGTAAACGTGAATATGTTGTTTGAGTGAATATCTCATCTTTTTCTTTTCTTCTCTTCTTTCTGGTATACATTTAGCTATATTGGTTGATGCAAATGTTACTGTGACGTTTATATTGATGTTTTGAGAGATTGTGGTACATTAATTTGAGACTGGAGTGAAGTCTCGCTGCTGAGCAACTTGTGTGTTCAATTATATGAATTGTGATTGTTTAGCTAACATGTAACGGGCATGTTTGTCTAAGAGTGCCTAGGGGATTGGCCACCCCTCTTTCCACCTTAATTCCTTTGGGGAATAGTGTCTACACTGAATTGAACTGACAATTTCATGAAATTTTGAACACTTTCTATTTTTTTTCTTTCCTCTCTCTCATACTAATGTATATGGTTCTTGGGGTTATGTACCTGATGTAATTTTGTAGTCTGTAATATATATATATTTTTTTTGGTCTTATTTTAGAGCTATTCTGTGCAGAAGCAAGTGGAATTCAGCAGGGGGGAATGTAACGGGTCAAATATGTGTTTCCACTTGCTACATTTATTTTCATGTATGGCCCCTTTAAATCACACTCTCCGCCCAGAGCTGGTAGTAGGATGAACTGGTTCCGGTAGGGTCAATTAGATTCGCGCCAGCCAAGAGAGTGAATGGCTGCGGTGAGTGAGTGCTCCATGAGTAAATCATATTGTGATAAATGTATAACCATTTTATGGGTTAATACCGAGTCATACGTGTGTTTAGATGTATGTTATTTGATTTGTGTTCGTCTCACTGTTATATGTATTGTAATATTAAGTTTAATGTTCACCTCCATTATAGAATGCACGAGGGTGATTGCTGAAACTGATCACCGCTGTTCTTTGTTATTCAACAGGTACAGACCATGAGTTTAAAATTTGTTGATTTATAACTGTTTATGTAAATGAGTAATTAGATTCGCGCCAGCCAAGAGAGTGAATGGCTGCGAATGCACGAGGGTGATTGCTGAAACTGATCACCGCTGTTCTTTGTTATTCAACAGAATAAAAATCCATCTTAAAGCTTGATTCGGTGTCCGTCTTGAGTGAACACACAACACAACGCAGAGACAACACTGTTACACCAGCAGCCCCTCACGGACGACTGCTGGCCACATAAAACAGGAACAAAACACAACATAAAATCAGGCCTGTTCCTCTCTCGATCTCCACTGTCGTCGCTCCTCCTTTTATGCTTCCGCTCCTCCGTGAGAGATACGAGACCGGTGCGTCGCGCAGGTGTTGCTCATTAGCAATCACGCCACCGGCCTCGCGCCGTCCTCCCACGGCCCTCGACCTTGTCCTGCTCGCCACAATCTGGTTGAAATGAGAGGTAGAGCTGGGTGTCATCAGCATAGCAATGGTAAGAGAAACCATGTGCCTGTATGATGGGTCCCAGTGATGTGGTGTAAATGGAGAAGAGGAGCGGTCCGAGAACTGAACCCTGAGGAACCCCTGTGGTCAGTTGATGTGCTTTGGATACCTCACCTCTCCATGTGACCTTGAAGGACCTACCTGTGAGATAGGACTCAAACCAGTTGAGGGAGGTTCCAGTGATGCCCAGTGATGAGAGAGTGGACATAAGGATCTGATGGTCCACAGTGTCGAAGGCAGCAGACAGATCCAGTAGAATGAGAACTGAAGATTTGGAAGCAGATTTTGCAATCCTCAGGGCTTCCGTGACTGACAGCAATGCAGTCTCAGTTGAATGTCCTTTCTTGAAGCCAGATTGGTTGACATCCAGCTGGTTGTTCAGAGATAGAAAAGATGATACTTGGTTGAAAGCAACTCGTTCAAGTGTTTTCGCAATGAATGGTAGGAGAGAGACAGGTCTGTAGTTCTCTAGAAGTGATGTGTTTAATGTTGTTTTTTTAAGCAGTGGAGTTACCCGAGCCTGCTTGAATGCTGTAGGGAAAATGCAAGTGTGGAGGGATGAGTTGATGATGTGTGTGAGAGCTGGTAGAAGTGTGGGAGAGATGGCTTGTAGAAGGTGTGAGGGGATGGGGTCTAGAGGGCAGGTGGTTGGATGACTGGAGAGGAGATGTTTAGATACTTCTTCCTCGGTTAGCGGAGAGAAGGTAAAGAGAAGGTTTCTGGTAGTGGGAGAGGATGGTTTGGGTTCCTGTGTGTGTGGATTAGAGAACTGACTGCTGATAGAGGTTGTTTTGTTGGTAAAGAAGTTAGCAAAATCATCAGCAGTTAAAGAGGAGGTGGGTGGTGGTGGAGGTGGACAGAGGAGAGAGATGAATGTCTTGAACAGTGAACGTGTGTTAGAGGCGCTGTTGATCTTGTTGTGGAAATATGAATATTTTGCAGCGTGAACATCAGCAGAGAAGGCAGAGAGCAGAGATTGATACCTACTGAGGTCAGATGTGTCTTTTGATTTGCGCCATTTCCTCTCCGCTGCCCTGAGCTTGGTCCGGTGTTCACGAAGAACCTCAGATAACCAGGGGTTAGAGGGAGTGGTGTGTGCTGGCCTAGAGGAGAGAGGGCAGATATTGTCTAAAGAAGAGGTTAGGATGGAGCATAAAGTATCCGTTGCAGTATTCACATTCAGAGATGAGAAATGTGAGGGTGAGGGAAGAGAAGATGACACAGCAGAGGAAAGATGGGATGGAGAAAGTGAGCGCAGGTTTCGTCTGAAAGTAAATGGTGGGGAGGTTGGTGGAGCATGGGTAGTGAGTTGTAGATTGAAAGTAATGAGGAAATGATCTGAAACTTGGAGAGGTTTCACCAAAATGTTGTCTGTGATACAGTTGCGTGTGTAAACCAGGTCCAGTTAGTTGCCTGACTTGTGAGTACCGGTGGTGATGAGCCGTTTGAGATCGAATGAGGCTAGGAGAGAGATGAAGTCTGTAGCATACGCCTTTTCTAGATGAATGTTGAAATGATATATAGCATGATATTCAAATGAGTTGTTATTGCATAGAGAAGAGAGAGGTGAATATTTCCAATTGGTTGAAATGAGAAGACCAGTGCCCCCACCCCTGCCCGACTGGCGAGGTGTGTGAGAGAAAGAGAAGTTGTTAGAGAGAGCAGCAGGGGTTGCTGAGTCTTCTGGACGGATCCAGGTCTCAGTCAAGCCTAAACGAAACGATATATAAAAATAAAATAAAGTATATACACTACCGTTCAAAAGTTTGGGGTCGGTACGATTTTAAATACTTTTAAAAGAATTCTCTTCTGCTAACCATGGCAGCGCTTATTTGATTAAAAATACAACAAAAATCAGTTATAGTGTTAAATATTATTCCAGTGTAAATCAGCTGTTTTCTGTGTGAATATATAGTAAAGTGTAATTTATTCCTGTGATCAAAGCTGAATTTTCAGCATCACCAGTGTCAGTGTCTTCAGTGTCAAATGATCCTTCACAAATCAGTATAATATGAGGATTTGATGCGCAAGAAACATTTATTATTATTATCAATGTTAGTAGTATTAACATAAACCATGTGTCAAAAAAGGTGATTTATGACTTTGATTTATGGTTCTGAGGTTCCCCTGTCTCTGATTTATGATGGGTCGCTGACAGGCTCCGGTATGTCTAGGCTGCGCGACGCCATGTGACATCCTCCTGCGGTGACATCCTGGCCAGAGGTGTAAAAGAAAGGTGTCTGGCCCATGGCCTTCCGGGTTTTATTGCCCGTCTACCTGCGCGATATAGGTGTTATGTCGTTGTGTATTCTGTCTGCTGGGGAGGCCCGTTTTCACACTTCGCCAAAAGCTGCGTGTATAAATGTGTGTTGAACGCGAGCACAGTCACTGAAGCGTACTAGTGTGTCGTGTCTCGTGTCAAGCATCACCGCTGTTTATTCTCAAACTATTTTCCAAGCCATATTGTGTTGTTGGAATCGTGAGTGCAAGAAGATGGAATCCTGTTCTAACAGTGAGTGTTTTTTATTATTTAGCAACATTGTTAAGAAACATTATTTTTGTTTACGAGCGTCGCTGTTCTATTGCTTACTTAAGGCTTTATCTGCACGCTTCAGATGATGACAGCTTGAGTCTCTTCGATCTAGTAGATGAGCTTAACTTCCTGAATCCGTCAAAACTATTACTTAATGGATTAGATCTTAAAATTAGAATGACTAGAGGTAAGGATGAATTCTGCCTGATGAGGAGCAACGCTACAGCCTATAAACTAAACATCCTGTCTGCGTCGCTATTTGTGAAAAAAGTGTCTGTGTCGCCAGCTGTGAGACTGGGGCATGCACAAGCTCTACTCTCAACCACAGCCAAATACCCCATCGACAGAGTGTGTCTGAAAAACTTCTCAATACCTGCAGGCTCACGTGTCTGCAATCAAGAAAACTTGTTCTTAGGAACTCTGCCAAAATCTTTGGTTCTAGCTATGGTTGATAATGATGCATTTGTGGGTGCCTATAATAAAAACCCATTTGCGTTTAAAAACTATGATTTAGAATTTCTGGCCATTTATCTGGATGGGCAACAGTACCCAGCGAAGCCCCTGCAACCGGAATATGAAAATGGTTCTGCAGTGCGGGAGTTTTACCAGCTAGCGCTGGCTTCTGGAAGGCATCTTAAAAACCAACCTCTATGTATCGATAGAGAGGATTTTCTGCACGGCTATACACTCTATGCGTTCAATTTCACACCGGATCAGGAGTGTAGCCAGCACGTATCGCTTATCAAAAGTGGCAATATTAGACTAGAAGCCCGTTTTAGACAGCCGCTACCACGTACGATTAACTTAATTGTTTATGCATTGTTTGATAGTTTGATTGAAGTGTCAAATCGCCGACAGGTCCTGGTTGATTACTACTAATACATTCAAATGAACACTATACAGCTTACGGCCGTCATGGATAAGGTTTCATGGGATACTTATTTTCTTGGAGTTCTACCATGTGACTACCTACCAAAAACCCCTTTAAGAAAACTACCAGCAATGGTTTTGATCAATACACATCCTTCAGGACTCCCAGGGGAACACTGGTTGGCTATCTACATAAATGAGGATGGTGTAGGATGTTTTTTCGACAGCTTCGGTAATAAACCAGATTATCATGGTTTTCCACCGATTATCAAAAACTTTTTAAAGCTCAACTCTAGTCAAGTACTACATTCAACTGTGCAAGTCCAAGATTTTTCATCAGATACATGTGGACAACATTGTGTGTTCTTTCTCTACCACATGGCAAAGGGATTTGATTATGAATATGTGATGAAATTGTATACCAACGATTTTATTAAAAATGACAAAAAGGTGTCAGCATTTGTGAGAAAACTAAAACAAGCACCATGTAGTGAAAATATTTTCAAATGTGTTCAGTGTGTACAAATGGGTGAAATGTTCATGTCTCATGCTTAATATTTTAATAAAAACAACTAAAGAACGGAATTTTGTTTCTTTCTCCACACTTTTATTACACATACATCACATCATAAGTTCTCAAAAAAAAAAAGAGAGAAATTGAGAACACAATACATACAAACTGTTAGTTTAAAAACTTAACCACCGACTCGGGTCTTTCTGTTTCTTACTCCTCTTAGATGATCCTGTTATAGACGTGGTCGATTTGGTTTTGAAAGAGTTAATTACATGTCTGACATTGTGGTTTGGTACCACAGAGTATGGCAAATTTAAACTAGCAAAAGCCTCCAGAAATTCACGCCACCCGCCAGGTCTCCGCTCGTCAACAATCTTTTGTGGAGCCGTGACGCTTTTAACTAAGTCAAGCATGTGTGAACCAGGGATTGTTCTGCCTTTAAACACAAACTCTCCCGACTCAGTCCATGAAGTAACATCTTTAGTTTTAGACATTTTATCTAAAATGTAACGAACATTTTTCACACTCCTCTGTGGAATATTTTTTAAAATCTCATCTGCAAAATCACCTAAATCGTCATGGGCACGCACATGGCCTGGTGCGGGTGGGTCTTCTTTTTCAACATTACTAGGCTGTGGTAGCCTTAATGTTAATGTACCGGAATCTCTATCCCCTTGTCTAGTGAGTGTTAAAAACCGCTGCAAAACACCTGTGTACATCTTAGCTTTTTCATGGTGATCCAGATCAGACCTGTGCAAAATATTTCTTATAGTCATGTCCAGGTCATTCTCCACAACCTGTTGTATAGACTCACGGGTGTTAGAGGATTTCAGCTTATCCAACTGGTGTTGCGGTACTAAAAACATCTTCTCGGCATACTCCATCACCAAACTTATTTAGATGTAACCAAACTGGTTATAAACGGGATTGCCGCACTTAGCAAAGGTAGTAGAAATCCTCCTTGTTGGTTGATTAACCGTCTTTTACGTCTAACTCCAACCTTTTTATCTGCAACAATTTTGATCTCACTTCTTCTTCTCTTCAGTTTCTGATATTGCTGTGGTGTTAGCGGAATATTACCGTGGACTACGTTAAGAGCTACTTCACACAATGTCACAATGAGTTCGTCTGCAGCCGCCTCTAAAATAACGCGTCTTTGTTTAGGCGTGGCTTTTAATAACAATTTTAAAAGAGGTAGGTTTCTTAAAAGTCTTGCAGACATTTTCAAATCTCTCTGTCAATGTTTTCTTTTCTGAATGTACACGACTGGATGTTGTGACAGAATATCTGTTCTGAGACGGTACTGTTCTGGTGTTTTCGCTTTAAAGTCAATCAATAGATACCCGAAAGGGGTGCTGGTAGCATTTTCATAACACTCCATAAAGTATTTTGTGTTCCTGGGGTACATCTGCCGCGCTAAGACATTAATTTGGGTATTGTCTCTAGGGTTTTTAAACAATACCAAATAATTAGTGTTCAAACTGATAGTCCTACTGGATTTACCTTGAAAAAATAAGTTTTGTACGATATATATTGCACTCAAGCTTCTATGGTGCACATAGTTGGTAAACAAACGTTCAACTTCTGAATTGCTGCTAGCATCTTTCATAACATCATCCAATATCACAAAATTGGTCTTGTTGGTGGGAAACAAGCGATCATCATTCAGAGTCTGCGGTATACCTTCAATAAATTTAATATCATACAGTTTCAACAATTCATCATACATAGGTTGCCAGCAGTCATAAATGTACACAATGTTTTCAATTTTTTTAGAAATTACACTTTTAGCATTTTCCAACAACTTTTTTACAAAAAATGTTTTTCCTGAGCTAGAAGGACCGCTTAACACACATGAAAAAGGATGTTGTAATCTAAAATCAAAACCATCCGGGTCTACCACACCCCGGTGCCCAAAAACGTTGTCAGTAGCCATATGGTAGCGTAGTTAGGTCGGGTAGCAGTACACGCTTGTTGTATACGACTTTAAATTTTTTCACAACTGACTTGTTGTGCAATGTGAACTGCTTTTTGTTCCTCACTATACTGTCGGTGTACGCGAGAATGTGATTACTGTCACCCCGCCCCCTCACATATTGATCGACAAGCCCAATTAATGTGTCTAACCTAATGGTCTCGGAGTTTACAGCATTCAGTGTGATGCCTTTGGCCTTCATACAGACCTTACCCTTAGCAGTTCTGTACCCGTAACTTTTCGGACCACTTGCCGAAAATTCCACAATATGGTCTCCATCCCCAACTTCATCAGTAAGGTCACCAAGATATGGCCCCAGTGGGGGCTCATATTCACCCTCTTTAGACATGAACACAACACTATCTGTGTCGCAATAAAGCAGTCTATCACCCAACCTGTCCATAAGATCATAAAGTTCTAACCGCGCGTGGGCCGTTGTAAAAGCCCCGAGAAAGACGTTAATGTCACGAGTCTGGGTCCCTTTCCCATTTGCGTAAGCCCACTGAACGATTGCAACAGTGTCTGACACAAATGAGAAATGCTTGAGGTCATACTCAGTGCCAAAAATGTATCGGGCAAACTGTTCGGGGTCTGTTAGTATTTCGGTTGTCGGTAACTCCTCGCGCATACTGAACCTCCCCCACAAAGAGTTAAGCAGTAGCTTCATGATGGATCTACGTGCAGCATTAAACTCAATCTTGTCCAGATTCAGCTTAATCCCTTCTTTCTCAAAGTAATCTCTAACATACGATTCTTTGTCGGCGTCGGTCACAATGTCTTTTGGAAAACCTGAACTTTCCTGTTGGAACTGTAAAAATGTTTTAACATAATCACAAAACAATGTTTCAGAGCGTTGGGGAAAATGCCAGACCTCATCGATTTTTGTCACTACATAACCCTTCTCAACGGCTTTTAACAGTTCAATGCTAACCCAGCACCCATGAATTGCTCTTTTCTCATTAGTATGCACACACGGGTGTGTCTGGTTCTGCTGTTCAGCACACGTGCGGCAAAGGGGGAACATTAACTTACCCCCGGTCCTATAGCAGTACGGGGTGAAGCAACTTCCGTGGCGGAAGGACTGTTGCCTTGACGAGTCCGTAATAATCTTCAAGGTTTTGAAAATCCTTGTGTATTATTTCCGGATGCCCAATTGGGTAACATTTTCGAGCCTGACAGTAGGGATATAGTGATGTAAAGTCAACATACCTAATCCGCTCGCCCTCCGCAACTTTGTGATACAGTTTTAATGCGTTAGTTCGGCCGCCGAATAGAGCTTCACGGGGTTTCAATCTTTCAGTGTGTTTGTAAGTGGACATGAAATCCATAACTGCAACATCACTCTGTTTAGCGCTCATCCATGCACATTCCCAAATCACCTCGACCTGAAGACCGTACGCACGCTCCAAAATTTCAATCTTGTCGTCGCATTGTCTTCTCAAAACGCCATAAGGCACTTTTGATAAAGGGTTTAGGTCGTTGGGGTTATAACATCGTTCACAACCATGAAAGAAACACCCGAGAAATTCGAATGCTTTTTTCACATAGCCATCGTCGTAGAAACCATCCACATAGTATTTCCCAAATGACGCCTCACCGGTGTTTAAAGCATGTTGAATTTCTATGCCCCGTGATTTTCGGATGAATTCGAGCCATTCAATTGAAATGTTCGAATATGTTTTGTTCTGGTTGGTGTACGCATTGTTACGTGTCAGAGCTATTGTGTCTTTTGGGATGTAGTGTGTTTTATATGTGGCCATACATGTTGCTGCCAAAGTGGTGTAATTAAATGGATCAAGGCCTGTACACAAAATGAATTCGTCGCGGTACTTCATGCATGCCTCCCTCAGCAAAACGACATCGTTTTTACCATAAAGCGCGAGTTCTTTTTTAAAATTGAACACTTTGTCAGATATGGTATTGTACCAATCATCAAACGCAGCCCTGTCTTGGTTCGACATTGTTGCATACCCGTAAAATTTCTTGTCAGGGTACGGGCCTATGTAGTTGTCATTTTCAACGCGGTTAAAGTGGTGCGGAAAATACCCCTTCTCTGCATTAGTCAGATTAAATGCAACGGGTGTCTTGGCCAGACGCATGGGTATGAAGGAATATGTATCAATAAAACGTTGCTTGAAAGCTGTGTCATACATTAAGATTAGCCTGCAACCTTGCATTGTGATTTTAGGAGCAATCCCCATCTTAGTAAAGAATTCCAAAATTATGAAATTGTCAAATCCTGCTGAATTGTGCGCAAGCCATGTGTAATTAAGGTAACGTGGTTGTCTGAATTTTTTAACGAGACGATCCACACAATCGGTCCCTTCAGCCACGAATTCCTCGCCATTAAACGTGATAGCGCATACAAAATTGGCAACGTGTTTACCATTTTCATAACGGGTCTCAAAATCGTAGAAAATGTAACGATCGTTCGGCATCTCCGGCTTAACTGGTTGGATAAAACACTGATGCATACCATCGGTGACCAAACTCTCACCACAGTGCACACAACGATCTGCAGGGCATTTATGAGGTTTGGGTTTAGTACCGCTGACATGGTAACGTCTATTACATTTACCGCAATATTTAGTCACGTCGCACTGCGCGTATTGCATACCCCGAGGTGGTTTTTTATGCATCTCGAAACAATAGTCAGACTTACAGTAGCGCAGGCAGTCGCCGCAATGTTTTGGCTTTTTGGGGTGTTTATGACATTCCGGGTCATTACAGACATCGCAGATGTACCGACATCTGTGATCTCTCCTACAGGTGAATCCTCGGTGGCAGAACTCACACACGTATGGGGTGCCAATAAATGCACGTAGATTTTTAATCATAAAATAATGATTGTCATGCAGGTACAAAAATACTGTTTTAGGATGCGGATCGTCTGTGTTTGTATACTTCTCCAAAACACCCGTATCAGACCGATAGAAGACAACTATTTTAACGCTCAGCATCTGTTCAAACCGTCTGATGTCATTAAACGCTATCTTGTATTGATCACCATAGCCAGCTGACTTCTGTATTGAAGATGCTACAGACTCAAGCTCTACGTGTGGTTTCTGTGGATTTAGGAAATGTGCCAGACAGATTGCAAAACAAAGATTGTTTGAAATGTTCGTGGGACAGAACAGATTAAGTCTGTTTTTGGTAATCACTTCATTGTGGGCAAGATCACGGATCTTTCGATAAACACCGCCGTGTTTACTTCTCGCTATCGACAGTCTTAAATTCAATCTCTCATCAAACTGTACGTCAGAGTTGCTCTGCATTATTTTTTCAAGGTCGTTTATAAATAGATCTACACTATAACCATTGCTACCCGTCAAAAGTGTACTAACATCTGATGTCAAACTCGATCCCCTCAACGTGATGCTGATTAAACACCCGTCTCCGCCTAACAGTTTGGAAAACTCCACAATTTCAGAAAGTGTGTCATGTAAAAACACTGTGTAGGCTGCTAAATCTGTTGAAGATATCTCTCGCAAATTTATAAGCCTGTGGACTTCCAGACCATTGAACCGTGCTCGTGGCAGTACCGTGTACCCACTAACATCACCACCTACTGTTACAAGTGATTCTATATCTCTATCTGTGAGACCCATATTGGGCGCTTCAGGGTTGAGTGTGCGATGTGTCTGTGTACCTGGGCCCTCGCCTGACTGGTGAAAAGACACAAGATGATCAAATGCAGAATTTGGTTCTGGACGAGGTTCTAACACCTCTCCTGCTTGTTGGGTATTTACAACATGTTCAAAATCATTATTTGGGCCAGGATCCTCATCGGACATTGATCTCACGATGTTTAATAATTCTACCAACGTATCAGTTGAAGACTCAGACCTATTCATATCCTCCACAGTCTGTATTAAATAGAGCAATGTTTCTGTGTTACTGCACTGTTCGAGGGGCACCACGCTACCATCGTTTCGTCTAAACCTAGCTACCGGACCCTGATCAAAACCATCTGGCTCCCGACAACGTTTAGGCATTTTTAAATCAGATCTTTTTTATTTTATTTATTTAAATCACATGTAGCAACACCTTAAAAACTATGGATAATAAACCCTGTGTCCATACAGTAAAAAAGATAGAATGAAAAACTGTGACAAATGTTGAAGAAAAAAAAACAAAAAAACAAAAAAAAACATAGTATGCAAAATATATATATATAAAATGTTGTCAACTCACCCAAGTTTCTTTTTAAGCATGAGCACCAGTTGCTTTAACAATTCTGTAGTCAGGCCTTGTTCTCTGGCTACTTTTTGAACAGTACCACTATGCAACCGTTGCGCTGCTATGCATTGTTTAAGCCAAATTCCCTGTTGTTGTTGTGTTGACTCATAAGCATCTAAACGTCTCTCAATGGCATTAAGGTCGTTTGTCAAAACGTACCTCGAAGGCATTCAATGCGGTCTTGACAGAGTCCTGTATCAGTCTGGCTATGTGCTGATTGTCTATAAAGGGTTGTGATTCCTGTTTGTAAGCCTCCTGATTTGAAGGCAGCTGTTCAGGGTCGGATTCCTCCACGACCACGACCCGTTCGCTGGTTGGAACAGACTGCGGTGTTTCTTTAGGGTCGTTTGTAAATACACAGCCGTCCCACGATTGTATCAGACCCTCACTCCAGCTCTGAACATCATTTATATCGGGAACTACGACCACCTCTGTTAAGAAGTAGAAAAGGGTGCAAAAAAAAAAAAAAAGTTAGTACAAATGTGTTAATATTATAATGATAACAGTAATATTAATATTAACTATATTTTCTAAGACTAAAAATAAAATAAAAATCAGTCTGGTACTAATGTAACATTAAAAAACAATACGTATTGTCAAATTCTCTCTCTCTCTCTCTATATATATATATATATATATATAAACAAACAATCAAACAAGACCATGCTAATATGGAATGGCACAGCAGCCTAAAATCATCATGTCTACACTTTTTTTTTCACACACAGTTCTCCAATGGTGTAATGTATGATAACAACAGTTCTAAACTAGCGTATTGGCACATTATACATCCACAAACACATTCGACCTCTCACTATCACATTCAAATAAACAATATTTATCTTTCTGATTTAGTGTGTACAGAAAACAATCCATCAGCTTTTGTTCATTACTTACTTTTACCAGCTGATCGTCTTGGCTTTTTTGGGGCAGATGTCTGTGGTACGTCTCTCGATGACCCATCAGCAGAAGCTTTTGCGTCCGCATGGGACACCACGGCTGCTTTACGTTTCAACTTATTTTTCGCTTTCTTATCCGGTTTATTCACACATTCAGACACACCGACATTGCTCACAACGTTTGATAAACCATCTGTAAATACATGTGTTAAAGTTTTAAAACAAAATCAACAAACCATAGCAGCATAACATTGTTTGATAAAGCCAAATTACAATGCACTTACCCAGGGGAATAACTCCAACGTTAGCAGACTCGCTGCCTCGCTGTGGTCCGTGTACTAAGGCCTTGATAGTTACGCGTTTCGGCCCTGGTAAAAACAAAAAAACCCTGAGAAGATGAGATATTTTCACACAGCCACAACACTGTTTAAACACGGGTGTAACAACATTTAACAATACCTGGCACAAGTGCTTCCGTGATCGCTCGTGAAGAGGCAACAGCTTTGTGCGCAGCAGCAGATGTGCTAGGTCTAGCCACGCCTCCTGGCGAAAACAAAACAAAACATCATCCGTCACACACACGCACACAAACACACACAACATTTAAACATAATTATACGTACCACTCGCTTGATTCAGGAAGTTAAGCTCATCTACTAGATCGAAGAGACTCAAGCTGTCATCATCTGAAGCGTGCAGATAAAGCCTTAAGTAAGCAATAGAACAGCGACGCTCGTAAACAAAAATAATGTTTCTTAACAATGTTGCTAAATAATAAAAAACACTCACTGTTAGAACAGGATTCCATCTTCTTGCACTCACGATTCCAACAACACAATATGGCTTGGAAAATAGTTTGAGAATAAACAGCGGTGATGCTTGACACGAGACACGACACACTAGTACGCTTCAGTGACTGTGCTCGCGTTCAACACACATTTATACACGCAGGTTTTGGCGAAGTGTGAAAACGGGGCTCCCCAGCAGACAGAATACACAACGACACAACACCTATCTCGCGCAGGTAGACGACCAATAAACCCGGAAGGCCAAGGGCCAGACACCTTTCTTTTACACCTCTGGCCAGGATGTCACCGCAGGAGGATGTCACATGGCGTCGCGCAGCCTAGACATACCGGAGCCTGTCAGCGACCCATCATAAATCAGAGACAGGGGAACCTCAGAACCATAAATCAAAGTCATAAAACACCTTTTTTGACACATGGTTTATGTTAATACTACTAATGTTGAAACAGTTGTTGGTCTGTCAGTTGTACAGTTGTTTTTTTTTAGGATTCTTTGATGAATAGGAAGTTCAAAAGACTTTTGTAACATTATAAATGTCTTTACTGTCACTTTCGATCAAATTAATTATTCCTTGATAAATAAAAGTATTGATTTCTTTCCTCCAAAAAATAAAAATAAAATTCTCATTGACCCCAAACTTTTGAACGGTAGTGTATATATTTTACCTTTTATTAATCAAGTGGGGAGATTGAAAAATCTCATCTAAGCATCTTATCTCTGTTCACAGATGACTTTATGATATCATTTAATATCTGGTCATTTTTAAATGCTTTGTTTCTTTTCATTTTACTTAGGGAATCAAATAAATGTTTTAATTCAGAGCACAAGACAATAAAATTCAGTTTAGCAGTAACTTTAGAGTTAGAATCAATATTCTATTCAATTCACGTTTATTTGTATAGCGCTTTTCACAATACACATCATTTAAAAGCAGCTTTACAGAAAGTGCATGAGTCCACATTACAGTTTAGACTCCAAATACATAACTTATGTATAACAGTTACCTCTGATAACAGATTGCTCTAAACTTTAGAGTGATCTGTTATCAGAGGTAACTGTTATACATAAGTTATGTATTTCAGAAATGTACATATACAAAATCACAGTTAGCTAAACATTTATTAATTTAACCTTGTTTGGTATTACAAAATGATTATGAATAGACCTTATGTTCTACAAGGAAAAGGAAGGAAAAATCTGTTTCCATGACGTCACAGCTTTAGGAGAAATGCAGTTTGCTGTACTGATGTGACTCTTATTGCCTTTTTTATCTAGTAAAACAACTCCACCTATCATTAAACAGGTGACGATTATCTTCCTTATACTTCCTGATAGAGTATTGTAAGGATTATTTAATCAGATGTAGAAACTTGGGTGATATACTATTAATTAGCCTCAAATACTCTATATACGTAATATTAATATTGTTTTCCTTGATTCATTTTTCTAAGAAAATCAGATTGCCTGATTACAGAAACATATATTCTTTTCAACACATTCTTTGTTAAATATGATCCTGTTTTTATACAAAAATATATTGATTATTCCATACAAGACATGTATGAGGTGAAAAATTAACCTTAAAAGCCAATTTCCATGAATCCAGTTCCTGCTGTGGGGTAATTAGGCAATTTTTTACAGTTAAAATTACAACCCAGCAAAAACTTAAAACCACCACAACAATCAAATGATAAGTTTAGAATGAAAAATAGGGAGCATTTTCTCCAAGCATTCAATGTTTGAGCCAGTTTTGATTTTAAACACCGGGTTAAGAGTTGTGGAATCAACAGCATTGAAACCTCTGGCAGTGTAGTCCGTAATGATTGTTTTCCTTTTAATGTATTCAGTCTTGTTTTTCCAAATAAATTTGAACAAAATAGAGTCAATTATGCTGTTGCTGTTTATTTGTTGTAGGTTTCTTATAACACCAACACAGAACAGACACAAAGAGGAGCGTGCTGGAGATCATGTGCTGAAAGGGAAGCTAATCTCGATCATATTTTCCGGGAGGGTCAGAAATGAAACCAGTTTTATCACGATCACGATAGAAGCTGTTTTTGAGCTGGCAATTCCTTTTAATTGTCAATCTCTATACCTGAAGGGTGGAACAACAATAAGAAACTGATGTTAATTCTTCTGGAAGCCAGTAAAAAGTAATTACAAAGAAATGGTTAAAACCAGAGCCACCTACAGTTGAAGATTAGATTGATGCATTACATAATATACAGTAATGGAAATACTTTCGCAGAACCCAGATAGAAGATTTTTTTTTATTTGGAGAAAATCAACTGATTGAAAGAGAAATGGTCTGTAAGGTAGTGCTTTTAAGAATAAGTAACATTTCTCCTTGTTCTTTTGTACATATGCTGGTAAAAATGAGAAAAATGCAAAATCCTGGTTTCCTTAACATTTTTAGTTCATTTAAACTAAAAAAGTGAATTGATACAAAGAAAGAGCTTAGTTTATTAAACAGAAACTCTAAATATCGTTATCTGAACAGTGTGAGTGAACTGAAGCTGATTTGTGAAAAGTTTTGTTAGTGTTTCCCGTGCAGCGACAGACGGCGCTCAGTCAATGCACGGATGTAAACCGCCTATCAGAGGGAACGACAGAGCACTTAGTTATCTTGTTGAACTAAATAATGAACCAGCCGCTGATTGGGACATTTATAGGATTAGAGGAAAGGGATTTCTGGTTTTTGATGGAATACTTATATTGAAAAAACTAAAGTTAGTCCACACCACTGCGTTTTCGTTTAAAAACGGAGACCTTTTGCTACGTTTGCACCTCCCGTCCACACTAAAACGGCAAAAACGGAGACCTTTTGCTACGTTTGCACCTCCCGTCCACACTAAAACGGCAAAAACGGAGACCTTTTGCTACGTTTGCACCTCCCGTCCACACTAAAACGGGAAAAACGGAGACCTTTTGCTACGTTTGCACCTCCCGTCCACACTAAAACGGGAAAAACGGAGACCTTTTGCTACGTTTGCACCTCCCGTCCACACTAAAACGGCAAAAACGGAGAGCTTTTGCTACGTTTGCACCTCCCGTCCACACTAAAACGGCAAAAACGGAGACCTTTTGCTACGTTTGCACCTCCCGTCCACACTAAAACGGCAAAAACGGAGACCTTTTGCTACGTTTGCACCTCCCGTCCACACTAAAACGGGAAAAACGGAGACCTTTTGCTACGTTTGCACCTCCCGTCCACACTAAAACGGGAAAAACGGAGACCTTTTGCTACGTTTGCACCTCCCGTCCACACTAAAACGGGAAAAACGGAGACCTTTTGCTACGTTTGCACCTCCCGTCCACACTAAAACGGCAAAAACGGAGACCTTTTGCTACGTTTGCACCTCCCGTCCACACTAAAACGGCAAAAACGGAGACCTTTTGCTACGTTTGCACCTCCCGTCCACACTAAAACGGCAAAAACAGAGACCTTTTGCTACGTTTGCGCCTCCCGTCCACACTAAAACGGGAAAAACGGAGACCCAAAACGGAGAAGTTTAGAAACGCTGCCGATCCGTTTTGCGTTTTTTTGAATCTCCGGAGGGCGTTTTAGTGTAGACGGGTCAAGACGGAGGACTTTAGAAACGATGACGTAGTAGAGGCTCACGCTCGGCTCTATGATTGGGTGTCATCAGTCATGGCGTATATCTTTGCTAGCAGCTGTTGTACAAGTAAATTCTGCATTTTACAGCGCTATAACTGCCTACATGCGCCGGAGTCAAGCTATTATTCGAGCGATCTGTGACAATTCCCGTGTGCAGCGGCGGCGTTGACCGCACATGGAGCGTCGGTTTGGGGTAACCCAGAGCATGGTGGGATCATTTTATCAATGAAGTTGTGTTTACACCGGCGCACGCATGCCCAGTGTTGGTGAATGGTCACGTGATCCGCGTTTTCAGTCGTTTTAATGTGGACGGAGATCAATTCTAATACGCAGCTAAAACACTGGTGTGGACGGAGATCGTATTCGTTTTAATTATCCGTTTCTAAACTAAAATGCAGTAGTGTGGATGGGGCCTTAGGCTTTAATTTTTAGTAACACTGATATAGAGGCAAAGATTATCAGACACAATGACTACTTCGGGATGTGAAGGTGAAGGGTTCCCGCACTTCGGTCTGGTTTCGTGACAGAGCCGTGGCACTCCTGTATAGTCTTGTCTGTGTGCCTGGGTTACTGTTGGGAGCGTGGTGTCCGGATTCCGGCGCTCATGTTCGGCATCGGCTCTGCGTCGGGATTCGGAGATTCACGCTCCCAGTGTTTGTCTTCTGTCGTGAGCACAAGGCTCGTTCTCAGTCCGTGTGTTTTACACGCTCTGTGTTGTCATGCTCTGTGTGAACACGTGTCCTCATTAGCTGCGTGTTCATGTCTCGTTGGGTGTGAGCACATGGCTTGTCATATGTGTGTTTCATTGTGCCATTTGCTCTCCAGTCATTGTCAAGTCAAGTCAAGTCATCTTCATTTATATAGTGCTTTTAACAATGGAGATTGTTTCAAAGCAGCTTTACAGAGATAAACATATAATTTACGGTAACAGAGATTGTTTTGGCTTTATAGCGGTTCTTGAATAATGTTATTTCCAGATAAAGTTAGTTTTGATTGATTCACTTCCAACAAAATGATCAATGGTTATTACATTAGGGGCCACTAAGACGACGGCGTTCTCTCTAAACAGACTTTAAACGCGAACCTGTGACTTGCTGACTTGCATGTTTTGTCTGGATTGTCTAACCCGGCTCATCTTGTTTCCTGATTATTGGTTGATTTGCCCCACCTGTCCTCCCTCGTTACCTGCCTTGTTTGCTCTCCCTAGTTAGGGGCTGTTTACACGACACCATTTTCAACTAAAACGTAAAACTTTTTATGCGTTTTGGCCGTTCGTTTACATGACAACGGTGTCTTGGGTGCCTGAAAACGCTAACTTTTGAAAACGGCGTTCGTGTAAACAACAAAAACGCAAATCTCTGAAGGCGATGACGTCATGCGCATGCGTATTACGTGTTCAGTCTGTAGTGTTTCATCGCCCTCTAGTGGCCTGGCAGCAGAATACAGCGTTTTTAGTCGTTTACGCGGATTCAAGCATATCTTTGTCGTGTACCCCTACCGGGTAGTTTTTGTTTGTATTTTGTTTTATTTTTAATTATTAATAAAAGCCCTTCATTCCTGCAATTGAGTCCTCACTCCTTTCCCTTCAATTAACCCTGACAGAAGGATTATAGCGCAATAGAAGGCAACATGTGTAATGAGGGAATAGACCATTCAAAGCTTTGATAATTATCAGAAATTGAATACAAAAATGTAGAGACAATAGTATTGGTCTGATATGATCATATTTCTTAATTTTCGCAATCACTCGAGCTGCTGCATTTTGAAGCTTATCGATTATCCATCTAATAACACAGCAATCTAATGTCATGCATTTATGAATATGTTTTTCAGTGTCAGAGACAGACAGCATGCCAAGTCACCTTTATTTCAATAATACTTTATAATGAACAGATTGTTTCAAAGCAGCTTCACAGTAATGAACAGGAAAATAATAACCAATGATGCAAATTCATATTCGGCACAATACAGACAATAGTGTCATTATTGAGCAGAAGTCAGTGTTGCTTCAGGTCAGTCACAGTGTCAATGCTGCAAAACCCACCAATTATGACACAAAGTTGGTTCAGCGATAAGCATCTCTACAGAAGACAAAAGTGTCATCAAACAGGCTCAGTTGTATCAGTTCTCCTCTGGCCTATGTCTTAGTTTATCTACATTTCTAAGGAAAAAGGCAGTTCTGCAAACATTGGAAATATGATTGTCAAAGTACAGATTGATATCAAGCGTAACACCCAATTTCTAATGATCCGAGTTTTTAGATCCAATAACTAATGCGTCTGTTTAGTCTGGATTGAGAAGAAAAATACAAACTATTCAGTCTTTGATATCACTAATACATTCTGCTAACTTGGCAGATTCAAAGCTGAATTTAGTTGGGTTATATCTAAATATAAAGGGTTGAGTCCACTTGACCTCTTCCAGTGTAAATGACAGCATCTTGCATAAGAGACTAGTTACAGTCAGAGGATTTTTCTCAAGAAACTGTTTTATCTTGTGAAACGGCTGAACAACAGATAACGATTTTCTGCTAAATGAAATGTTGTTCTAGTCAATCATTCGCTAATTTTTATGTTTCCTCCTCCTCTAACTACAGTAAATAAATATTGGGCAGATTCAGCCTCATGGAAGCATTTTCACCAAGACAAGGTTCAACATGAATATCCAGGTAAGGACATTTTTTCCATTTCATTTGTTTTATATTTTTTTCTCGTTCTCAATTTAACAAAATACAATTATAGACAGCCTCAGCTTATCAATATATATTTTAAATATAATCAAAACAATAAATATAAAAACTTTAAAAAAAATTTTTATTTCATATACAGTGGATTCTATTTCTACTTTTAAAAAGCCCTTTTTTAACCTTTATTTATTCAATAGCCATATCTCAAATTAGATTCCATGTTTTATCATATTTTCAGATTGTCTCTACATTATACAGGACGTTTTATTTCTGGTTAACTAGTAATAATTGTCCATTCTGTGTCAACTCAACCAGAGGTCCCTGGCTAAAAATGATTTTTTTAACGCTTTATTTAAATGTTTTTCTGCTGAAAGAAAAGCTTGAAAGGAAGAAGAAAGGCACAATATTAAATGCCATGGATGAATATTTAGCTAACTGCCTCAGTGTTTGTTTTTGCTGCCTATAGATTGAAAAATCAAATGTATTTTGCACACACAGCATTTGAATCATGATGGATGATGAAGTAGAAATCGCTGTTGTTGGCATTGGATGCCATTTTCCTGGAGGTAATTGTTAACAATTTACTGTTTTACTATTTGTTCATGCTATGATTTTGGCCTAAATTGTATTTATATTGTATGTTCTCACCTATTTCAGGCGAGGGACTTGAGAACTTCTGGCGAGTCCTCCTTCACGGAGAGAACTGTGCGGTTCGGATCCCAGACGACAGGTTTAATCTCTCTCAATGGTACGATCCGGATGAGAGTAAAGCGGGAAAGACACACACTGCAAAGGCAGCCCTTATTGATGGGTAAGTCTTCAACTCTTTTGCTCTCATGAGAAGAACTTATGATGTTCACTTATGTTTGTCAAGTTCAAAAATGGTCAGAATTGGATAATACATGAGCGCCTCTGAAATGTGTGTGTGAAATGTGTAAATGATATATTTTTCTAAAGTGACACTGTCCAACAGCCAGTCAGAAACAGTGACAGTGGGAGGCAGCGTCTTTCTGGCTCAGTGGGTTTAATAACCCCTTCAAATCCGCCCGGCAGAGTTGAGCTCAAACGCTATTTAATGCATAATGCTCCTGGATCATAATCACACACTGACACTATTTAATGCATAATGCTCCTGGATCATAATCACACACTGACACTATTTAATGCATAATGCTCCTGGATCATAATCACACACTGACACTATTTAATGCATAATGCTCCTGGATCATAATCACACACAGACACTATTTAATGCATAATGCTCCTGGATCATAATCACACACTGACACTATTTAATGCATAATGCTCCTGGATCATAATCACACACAGACACTATTTAATGCATAATGCTCCTGGATCATAATCACACACTGACACTATTTAATGCATAATGCTCCTGGATCATAATCACACACTGACACTATTTAATGCATAATGCTCCTGGATCATAATCACACACAGACACTATTTAATGCATAATGCTCCTGGATCATAATCACACACTGACACTATTTAATGCATAATGCTCCTGGATCATAATCACACACAGACACTATTTAATGCATAATGCTCCTGGATCATAATCACACACAGACACTATTTAATGCATAATGCTCCTGGATCATAATCACACACAGACACTATTTAATGCATAATGCTCCTGGATCATAATCACACACAGACACTATTTAATGCATAATGCTCCTGGATCATAATCACACACTGACACTATTTAATGCATAATGCTCCTGGATCATAATCACACACTGACACTATTTAATGCATAATGCTCCTGGATCATAATCACACACAGACACTATTTAATGCATAATGCTCCTGGATCATAATCACACACAGACACTATTTAATGCATAATGCTTCTGGATCATAATCACACACAGACACTATTTAATGCATAATGCTCCTGGATCATAATCACACACTGACACTATTTAATGCATAATGCTCCTGGATCATAATCACACACTGTTGCTCGTTGGCCAGAGCAGAACTAAGCGAGGTCTGAGTCTGGTTTCTCACGAGGTTTTCTTCTCCATTCTGTCACTGATGGAGTTCTCGTTCATTGCCACTGTCGCCTTTTTCCACCTTTGTTGCCATTGGCTTTTGGCTTGCTTAGTTGAGGACATTAAATGTAACATTTAATTTAACATTCAACAATATTATTGATCTCCTGCATTGACAGCATTATATGAGAACTGAACTGAGCTGGACGATGACATCACGGTTTTCTCCAGAGTGGCTATATATAAATTAACTAAATTAATAACTTTTTGACAACAAAAATAAAAACATCACTGAATTCACTTAAGCTGGACTGTGACGCTATTTTCTTCTGGAAACTAGGGTATTACTGATTACTAGGGTATTAAAAACTTGGTTGCATTATTTTCCTGTTATCTCTGTAAAGCTGCTTTGAAACACTGTGTTGTAAAAAGCGCTATATAGATAAATGTGACCTGACTTGACTTAGCATAAACTGATGCACTGCTTTAAATTGAAAGTGAAATGTGTGATTACTTGATTCAATTATCAGTCACCTAATAATATAACATGCATTTCCACGTTTATGTGAAGTATAGAGAGAAAGCAAGTCATGTGGTTTGCCGTACGGTGTGCGTAATATATATACGCTATATAATAACATTTATAATATTTTTAACCGCTACGAAGAGCTGTGCAAGCACAAGCACAGGGATTTCGGATGTACATGAACTAGAGATTTGCACTTTTTCGCGTAGAACATGAATTTATATTGAATTAAAACAAAAAAACAACGAGGACTTTGCCTCATTTCAGAAAGCCACTGCACAAATAAACACCACATTATGATGTATGCGGTCAAGAAGACAAGTCAAATAACAGACTTTATTAAACATCCCGAACATGACTCAGGACATCACAGGAACTCAAACCCCTCAAGAACCAAGAGAACTGAACAGAACCAGGGGTAGAAACACACAGGAGACAACAAGAAAACTCAACTAGACACAGGTGGCGATAATCAGTAACTAAGAAACTAGATCAGCCTGCAATGGCTACGTTTACATGCACACCTTTTGTTTTAATCGGAATTAATTATTTCTGACTGATGAATCTGAATGTAGTGTTTACATGAAGACTAAATAAAGTTTCTGTCAGGACCACTATCGTCAAATACGATAGACAATTAGCATACAGTTTGGATTGGCCGTGTGGTTCTGTTCTGGCCGAGAACTCCCTGCGCATCCAGTCAGCCTAGCATAGATAAGAGCAGCGATAACCCTCCTCAGGGGAAACAGAACCAACATGAATGTACTGCAGATATCATAAATTCAAGATTTTAAAATACAACTATTTCGACAATTTATTCTGATTCAAGGGGAATGAGAATTAGAGTTCTCAACGGGTCGGCCCGACAAACCCGACGGGACCCGCGGGTTCGGGTCGAAAATATAAGCAAATGACTCGGGTCAGGCCGGACCTCGGGCTTAATCTTTTCCGCTCAGGAAAAAAAAACAAAAGAAACATTCATTAATCATCGCTGCTGTTCACCGTAAAGAAAGTCTGGCTGCTGCGTGAGGTTAGTGAAAAGTAAACTTGCCACAGGTGAATTCACCGTCGCTACTACAGGAGTGGGAATATCTGAGGTCTGGAAAGTGTTTGGAGTGGTGGCGGCAGGCCGGATTCGGGCAGATAATTCTTGTTGATGTGTCGGGTTACATCGGATCCGGGCTTTAAAAGCCACGGGATACAAAGTACAGACGTGACAACTGGGCTACAATAATATGTGAGAAACATGTTTGTATATTTTTGTTTTTTTGAGAGAATAACGTTTGACTTAAAAATGTTAATTCATTCATTCTTTGTAAGAAAAATAATCCTGCCTACTCATTCACATAAAACAATATATTGATTTAAATTTTGTAAGACACTTTTTGTTTAGAAAGGCCATTTGCATGGAGGCATGAATGTTCATGAATATAGATGTGATTCACACCTGAGGAGATAAAGACCCTCCCCTAAATAGCCTTTCTAAATAGAGGGAACTACAAGAAAAAAAGTGAGGATATTCTTGTTTGTAGTTTATTTAGAATATAGTAAAGCAATAAGCCCCGGGAAGCTGTGCTTTACAGTGAGTTTAGAACAGCTAAGGTGCGTTGTTAGCCACGACACGGAGCTGTTCTAAATTCACTGTAAAACACGACTTCCCGGGGCTTATTGCTTTTATAAAACGGTTAAATATTCATTTTAATATTTACTTTATTCATACAATAAACAACAGCAACAAAAATAGCGTTATAACACATTTATTCCTCCGCCAAGAAATGTAGTTCCAGAGAGGTTGCCAAGCAACACTTGCAGCAACAAAGCATCACCAACAGCAGTTGCACAGTAACACTAATGTAATGCGCTCACAGGTGTGTGTGTGTGTCTGTGTGTGTGTGTGTGTGTGTGTGTCTGTGTGTGTGTGGAGTAATTTACAACGGCCTAGAACACGGCTCAACCAATCAGAATCAAGGACCGGAACTATCCGTTTTATAATTAACAATCTAATCCAAATAAGTCAATGAGATTCAATGTTGTTTGGAACCCACTGACTTTTTAAAGTATCATCTTTCGTTTTCCGCTGAAGAAAAGAAGTCATGCAGGTTTGGAATGACATCATGTGGATGAGTGATGATGGAACTATCCCTGTTGTATCTGAACTCCAAAAGCAATAACCCCATCATTTACCTTTTATTTTGTGCAGCTTGAATGAGTTTGACCACAAGTTCTTCGGCATCACTAATGCTGAAACAATCAAAATGGACCCTCAGCACAAACTTCTGTTGCAGTGCACCTACAGGGCCCTAGAGGATGCTGGGATACCAATGGAGAAGGCCAGTGGAACGCGAACAGGAGTATTTTTGGGTAACATATAAGCTAAATAAAAAAGTAACTTTTGTTGTCTCTTAATCCCAGTGGAAAAACTATATGCACTAACTGCATGGGAAGTACCTTCGTAGCAACCTCTGGTTAAGATGCGTTGCTAAATAGCACATAGATTTTCTCAGTAATTCCCCGGTTCACAAGAGGGATCTAACTCCTCTGGACCTCAATATGTGCAAGTGTGCTTTAATTCATTTGTGTCACCGCACAAACAGCACACGAGGTGGCTACAGCTAAGGGCTGGTTCCTGAAATGTTGCTTGTCAGAGTCCTGCAACTATTGTTGCCTTGAGCAAGACACTTAACCCCAGGTTGCACTGTAATAGGGATACAGTAAGTGGCTATGGATAAAAGCATTTTGCCAGCTAACATGTCTGACAGGTTTTTTTGTTTTTGTTTTTCAGGTCTAATGAACAAAGACTTTGAGCTGGCAAATGTGAGGATTGATCCAAAAACCATAGACCACACCAATGGCACTGGTGTCGCGATGAGCATAGCTGCCAACCGCATCTCATACATATTCAACTTCACGGGCCCCTCACTGTCCATTGACTGTGCCTGCTCCTCATCCCTCGTCGCCCTTCACTTAGCTTGTCAAGCCATAAAACAAGGTAGTCTTCAAAAAATTTATGTAAACCGTGTCGATGAACTTGTTTGCACATTTTAAGAAGATTGTCAAAATACTGTATATTGTATGTGTACTAATATACAGTACTGTGCTAAAGACATAAGATGTTTAATGTGTATCTTGCTTTTGAATTAATCAAATAAATGATTAGACATTAGGTTGTCCCCAGCCCCCCATAAGTATTGTGGTTATCTGTATTCCACTCAACAGGAGACTGTGACATGGCCGTGTGTGGCGGTGTGACCTGTATATTGGAGCCGACTATTTTTGTGACTCTCTCCAAGGCAAAAATGACCTCCTCAGATGGAACGAGTAAACCTTTCAGCAGCAAAGCAAACGGATATGGCAGAGGTGAAGGATGCGGGGTCGTTCTATTAAAGCCTCTGAAAAAAGTAAACAAAAACATTTTCTCATATAAACAGAACTATGACAGCAATGTACCTGTTGATAAACTACTGCAATAAACACCCATATCTGTATTTTTACAGGCTTTTGAAGACCATGATCATATTTGGGCTATCGTCAGCAAAACGGCAGTGAATCAAGATGGCCACAGCGTTAGTCCAATCACCAAACCATCCATGGTACAGCAGGAGGAGCTGCTTAGAAAAATCTACTCAACAGAGACTGACCGGACTAGTGTCCAGTACATTGAGGCTCATGGGACTGGGACTCCAATTGGAGATCCAATAGAGGCAGGTAGCATCTCAAAAGTCATTGCCAAAGCAAGACCTCAGAAGTCAGGGCCACTCATCATTGGTTCTGTTAAAAGCAATATTGGACACACAGAATCTGCCGCAGGTGCTGCAGGGCTCATCAAGGTTCTTTTGATGATGCACCACGAAACCATTGTGCCATCATTGTTCTATTCCATGGAAAACTCCAGCATAGATGCTGAATCTCTCAATATTAAAATCCCCACCACAGCAGAAAAATGGATCAGTGACCGCAGAGCAGGGAGGTCAGCAGGAATCAATAACTTTGGGTTTGGTGGAACAAATGCACATGCAATTGTCAGACAATGTGTTCAGTCAAAAAAGCCAAGAGCTCAGCTGATCAGCAAATCCCATCAGTATTTTGTAGTCTCTGCAGCCTCCGAAAAATCAATGAAAAAAATTATTGAGGATACAGCAGAACAGATCAGTGCAGGGAAAATATCAGATCTACAGTCTTTACTGTACACATCCGCATGTAGAAGAAGTCACTTGAAACACAAATACAGGAAAGTATTTCAAACATCATCATTGGCAGATCTGAAAGAGAAACTTACTGCTGCTGTGGAGAAAAAGCTTGTACCGTCAAAGACCGACTCCAAGCTAGTTTTTGTGTTTTGTGGCAATGGTGTTACATATCAGGGTATGTGCAAGCAGCTCCTAAAACAAGAGCCAGTTTTTAGAGAGGAAATCTTGAAGATTGAAGCTCTGTTGCAAAGCTATAGAAGTTTGAATCTGACAGAGATGATGGAAAGTGAATCTGAGGGAAGTTTGAATCTGATACAGATGCTGGAAAGTGAAACTGAGAAAAGTACAGAGCCGTCTGATCCAAAGATTGTCCAGCCTCTTCTGTTTGCTATTCAGGTTGCTGTTGTCAAACTCCTGAAACACTGGGGCATTAGTCCTGATGCTGTTTTGGGGCACTCTATTGGAGAAGTTGCTGCAGCTCATTGTTCTGGTTTGCTGTCACTTGAAGATGCAGTGAAAGTCATACACTATCGCAGTTCTTTGCAAAGCACTGTGACAGGAGGGAAGATGCTGGCAGTCAGTAATATGGCTGTTTCTGAAGTCTTGAAAATTCTTCCATCTTATTCAGGAAGGGTTTGTCTGGCTGCTTATAACAGCCCTAAGTCTTGCACCCTCTCAGGAGATGCAGATGACATTGACAGGCTGCAACAGAATTTGAGCAACTCAGCCAGTGGAAAAGATTTGTTCCTTCGCATTTTAGATGTACCTGCAGCATACCACAGTCACAAGATGGATCCCATTTTATCCAAAGTGGAACAGAGTATAGGCTCATTGCAGGCACATCATTTACAGACAGAATTGTTCTCAACAGTGACAGGTGTTAGTTTGTGTTCCTCAGATTTTCTTACTGGTGAATATTGGGCAAAGAATATCAGAGAGCCAGTTGAATTTGAACAAGCTGTAAAGTCTGCAGCTATCAACAAAAGGAGTGTGATATTTGTTGAAATTGGTCCAAGAAGAGCTTTGCAGAGGTACATCACTGAGACTCTGGGAAATGACTTCACTGTGATTCCCTCAGTGCAGCCTGATAAAGATCATGAAACCATGCTTGCTGTTGTTTCCAAACTGTTTGAGCTTGGGGTAAAAGTGGACTGGGAGGCATTCTACAAAGATTTTGAGACTGAACCAATTCCCTACCCACGATACCAGTTTGATGATGTGAAGACAGATGTTTTCACTCCTAATTCACAGTTGATCAGTCCCACTGGCAACCATCCAGTAGTTACACAAATGGGTACAGACAGTTCAGTGTTCAGCTGTGATTTATCCTCTGAATCAGTGGCCTTCCTGCAGCACCACAAGCACAGTGGGGTCGCCATCATTCCTGGTGCATTTTATGCAGAGTTGGGTTTGGCAACTTACATGGCATATGCAAAACCTAAGGTTCCACTAAGTTCTCTGCAGCTCAGCATTACGTTCCAGAGTCCATTCGTTTTCACACAGAATGCCCCAGATATAAAAGTAAATTTGGATCCATCAGACCATTTGGCTGATAACACATGCAACTTCAAAATACAGTCTACTTCTGCAGTCTATGCGTTTGGCACAGTAGACGCAAAACCAGGTAGAAGTGCTGAAGAACAGTTAATTTCATTGGACTGTATTTACAAAAGATGCACATTCCACATGACTACTGAAGACCTCTACAAGCATCTAAGTCAAACAGGATTAGAGTATGGGTCTGTGTTCAGAAATAATGCAGATGTTTATTGTGGGGAAGAATTTAGAGAGGCTATATCTGTTGTGAAGGTACCAAAAGAATTACAGCCTCAATTACATGACTATCACCTTCACCCTGTGGTCTTGGATTACGTCATGCAACTTGTTCCTGCAACTATGGGGCATGACCTATCAGCAAGACCTCAATTTCCTGCACACATAGGAAGCCTGACTGTATTTGAACCATTGCAAGAGGAGATGGTTGTTTATCTGAGAGCAGTTTATGTGGGAGAAGATGATGTTGACATTTGTGCCTGCTTAGCCAACAAACAGGGTAGGGTGTTAGTTGAACTCAGACATGTGAAAATCAGAATGCTAGGAAGTCGTTTCCAAGTAGTCAAGGAGTACTTCTTCCACAACAATTTCAGTATCATCTCTGAAGTTGGCACGTTTGATACACCGATTAAGGCACTGGTCTTTTCTGACAAGGCAGGAATTTCTAAATCATTGCAACAGTACTTGGCCCCAACATCTAGATTTGTGTCTTCTTCAAACGGTAACATACTGTTAGAAGATGGAGTTGAACTTCTTTTGTCCAAACTGAAAATTTCAAGTGTAAAGAAAAACTTCCAGGAAATTTTGTTCATGTGGGGTGATGCAGACCTAACCTCTCTCAAATCAGAGAAGGTCTTGGACAGTATGGCAGGGTGTTGTGAGATTTTCAGAAAGATTGTCGGATATCTCAAGGCACTTAATTTCCCAGGTGATATCAGAGTAATAACCTATAGGTCGTCTGAGAGTATAGTGGACCACATAAACCCTGGGTTTGTTCTGTCAGGGATGACAAGATCATGTGCAGCTGAGTTGCCAGAACTTTCCTTCCAGCTGATTGACATGGGCTCTGCCACTTTTGAAGACATAAAAGCTTTGGTTCAGGTCCTCAGGTCATACCCCTGTAACAAATATCCAGAGCTAATAGTGAAGGAGGGCAAAATTCTTCAACCTGAAATCACCCACACACCTTTGCCAACCATGGCAATCTCTTCAAGAAACCTCCACATGTTGGATGAAGAAGTCTTCATCTTGCAGACATCTGACCCATACATAATGACAAATGTGTCAGCGACTCAAATGGATAATTCCATTGAACTGATTCAAGGAAAAAATATTGAGATTCATCTCAATAAAATCTGTGTTCATTCATCAGATTACTTTCCAGTCAGCATTTCTGACCTGAATTATGGTCAGACATTGTATTGGAACAAGCACACAAATGAAAACCATAAGCTCTTAGCCCTTGACTTCAGTGGCACTGTCACAGCTGTGGGTAAAGATGTCAGCAAATTTAAAGTTGGTGATCACGTTGTGTCTTGTTACCCTGTGGCTGCCAACACTAAAGTAGTTCTCCCAGCAGCTGTTTGCTGCAAAGCAAAACGGCTTTCATTCCTGAATGACATGCCTTGTGTCTCTTATATGGTACTGGCTTGGGAGATCTTGCATGAGGCTTTACCCAAGGCTAAACAGCAAAGGAAACTGGGTATTTTCTCCACTGTTCCTGATTCAGCTTTGATAAATGCATTAATTGCTATTGCAAACAGATTAGGTTGGATTGTCAGAGTGAGCACCCAGGCTGATCGGCTGTCTTGTGATTTTAGTGAGGTTGTGGGAGCTGTTCTTCTACCTCCTTATAATGTAGAAACCACTGAAATAGCTAGCAGTGTTAGAGGCATCAAAGACATTGTTCTTGTCTATGACAACCTGACAGAATTTCCATTCAATACTAGAACATTCCGAGGTACAAATGTGGAAGTCCGCTTCCATGCCCTTCTAATGTCCCAGATAATGCAAAAAGGGTCTCTGCAAATGCAAATGCCACAAATCTACCATTGGCTGAAATCCATGCATTTGGACAGAAAGTCCTTGTCTTTGGATGCGACAGCTGTTCAAAGAGTGAAATCTCAAGACATTGATCTTCTGTCTGTAAAAGAATCTGAATCATACTTCAGATGCCAGATCCTACCCATTATCATCCTGAACAGTGAAGCCAAGAACCAGCTGTCTGACATTCCAGTAATGCCCAAACACAGTCTATTCAAGAAAAATGCTGTCTATATTGTCACAGGTGGTCTAACAGGGTTAGGCTTTGAGACAGTAAAGTTCATTGCTCAGAGAGGAGGAGGAAACATTGTCATTCTGTCTAGGAGCAATCCAAACCCTCAGATGCAACAAGAGATAAGTCAGTTTAGTTGCAATTGGGGTTCTGTCATTAAGTCTCTGCCATGTGATGTTTCTGTATCTGAGCAAGTGGACCAGACAATTGTTAATATTGCAAAACTATTTCCATCCAGTCCCATCAAAGGGGTGTTTCACAGTGCGGTTGTCCTGCATGATGGGCTGATTGAACGTCTTGACAAATCTCTTTATGAGAAAGTAATGAGGCCAAAAGTAAACGGAGCGATTAACCTTCACCGTGCTACCATACAGTGCAATCTGGATTACTTTGTGTGTTATTCCTCCATCTCTGCCTTCATCGGCAATGCCTCACAAACTAATTATGCTGCGGCTAATACATTCATGGACACTTTCTGTCAGTACCGCAGAAACATTGGGCTTTCTGGACAGTCCATTAATTGGGGGGCTTTGAATCTTGGCCTTCTTCTGAACAAAGGCCATTTCCAAAGATTTCTGGAGGCAAAGGGAATCATGCTTTTGGAGATTCCAGAAATCCATGAAAGTCTTGAGCAGTGCCTTTTGATCAACAAACCTCAACAGGTTGTATGCAAATTCAACTTTAAAAACAGCTGGAATAACATCCTTAGTCAGAACAAATCACTGAATGTACGCTTGTTCAAAATAGCACATGAAGCTCTTAGTAAAGCTGGAGGGAATGTATCTAGACCTGAACAACCCAAGACATCGTCCTCGCCACGTGATTATCTGAGGTTCATGATTAGCGAAACGACTGGTGTTGAGATGGACGAGCTAAATGATGATGTTCATCTTTTCAATTTAGGCATTGACTCAATGTTAGCCATGACTCTGCAGAATCTTATCTTCAATGATAGAGGTGTGAATGTCCCTCTAGTGACTCTGCTGGATCCAAATAGCACACTGGCTACTCTCACTAAAATCCTGGAGGAGAGCTGTGTAGACGGATATCAGAGTGAAGAAGAGAGCAATTCCACATACTTCTGATTTGAATTTCTCTAAAGCAGTCTTGTAGCCTCAAAACAAGGACTTTCTTGGAAATTCATGACATTTTGTAGAGCTAGAGTTAGTAATATAGTACTTAAACAATGCAACTAAAGTTAATCTAGATTAAAAAGATTATTACAAGGCAGATATTCCAATATGACTGGAGGGAAATTTAGTGAAATGTAGTCTATTGAATTATTGACTAGAGAGGCAACTCTAACTACTCAGTTTGAACACATATCATTTACATAACAAATTGAGGTTCTACAGCCTGTAGACTTAACATTGTTTATCATTGTTTTAATTTAGGTTTTATTTTATTTTGTACTTGATCACACTAGGTTTAAACACACATTCAGCACTTCACTTCAGTTTGTAAATTGCTCTCTGTATCTATTTTAATAAACTTGAAATGCGGATGATTAAATTAAATTATTGATTATGAAATACATTTTAATTAATGAATCGATCCAAACAATAGTAAGATGTATAGAAATGTCCAATACATTATGGTTTGTATGCTGAATGATGTTTAAAATTCTGTCTACAATGACAATTGTAAAAAATGTTAATGGATTATTCAGTGCTTGTACTTATGTATCAATTAAGACTTTCTGTAGTAAATACTAATATCATAATATTTTACAAAGCAAATGTTGAATCAGATGTCAGATGTGAATCAAGCACAAAATGAGATGTCGATGTGATATGATCATTTATCAGGAAAACTACAATGGAAGGAATAACTGAGTAATAAACAGTCAAGTACTGTTGTGATTGGGAATTGGATGTGACTGTAACAGCATATGATGTGTGGGTATAAATGCAGCAACCTTGTAACCGACGGCAGATATCTGAGAAATAAAGAAATGTAATGTAGAAAGGCATCTCTTTTTATTTCTATTTCCATTATATTCATGATATTTATTTATTGCACAGCTCTCTGTATACCTAGTTCTTGTTAGCCATTGCATTCTGATTTCAGATATTTTTATACGTAAGTATGCTAAACTGTTTAATTGTCTGCTGTTTTAGGGGCTGTTTACACAACACCATTTTCAATTAAAAACATAAGACTTTTTATGCATTTTAGCTGTTAACAACGGCGTTATAGTGGCCTGAAAACACAAACTTTTGAAAACAGGTTTCAAAGTGCAAGTTTTTGAAAATGATACCATTATTGTCTCAGTGTAAACTACAAAAAAGGGAATCTGTGAAAACTGTGATGACATGCAAATGCGTATTGTGTGTTTAGTCTATAGGTGTGTAAGGATTCATGGGCGGATCTAATCCGTGGGGAATTTGCATATCATAATTAATAATTGGTAATTAATAATTATTCATACATGTTTGGATTAGATCAGTCTTACATGTTAATAAATCTCCCGATAAGGGAGGATCTGTCATTTTACCTGCATGCGTGCATGTGAATCCCTGAAATTAACCACAAGTTGATTGCAATTAATTACACGGACCACGTTTCACAAAACAGGTAAAATGAATTAGCTCAATTGTCAGGATAATATTTGTGGGGCTCCACAATATCATCTTTCTTTATAGGATTTCAGGAAACGCAATTCTCTGGCCAGAAGAATTGGGTTTCCCGCCCTATCAACACATACTCTTTAAGGTATATTTAATTTTAGTAAGCTTGTAGCAATAAGATCTTTGGCACTTAAGGGACTTGAAACTGAGCAAAGAGACAGCACATCAATCAAATGAATATATAATTAATTTAATAGAGGCATGACTACTTATGTATTTACTACGGTTACACGGGATATATATGTATTTACAAACACATGGACATCAATGAACAATACAATAAGACATCGATGAACGAGAAATGCGTAAAGTTTGGACAATGGATAACTTACACGCGTGAGCGAGTAAGAGAGAGAGAGAGAGGGAGGGAGAGAGAGAGAACATTGGCAGAATTTCATTGGCAGGAAGACATTCACCTCTCCGATTACAACACGAAACATCATCTTAAAGCTTCTTAGAAGCTCTATAAAGAGATTATACTTGCACAAGTTATGTTATGGTCTCTCTGTGTGTCGAGGCATTCCTGTACGGCCCTGTCTGGCCGCGTGAGCTGAGTCCTTTGTGTGTGAGGAAGCGTCACGTGGGCTGCTTGGCGCGCGTGTTGAACGGAGGTTCAAAGTCTTTGGGGTAACATTACCAAAGGGAAATAGTTCGGCTAAGTTCGTTTCACTTCGTGGAAGTGAACTGAGTCGACTACAGAAAACAAAACTTTGACTAACAAAAAAGAAATAAAGATCTCTACGGGGAAATCACGCGGAGTTAACGTTACATCTTTGCATGGCTGGTGAAGAAGCGTGTGTGTCTCTCGGTCCGGCGCGTCACGCGGTCACGTGCGCGTGTTTCTCCTTCAAAGCGAGCGCGCGCTCGTTTAAAGGTCCCTTGTAGATGGATTTGCTGAAGAGATATGTCACGCGGTTTTCTTTTCACTCGTCGATTGGAATTAAACACGGAGACTTATCTAAAACTGAAAAACACAAACGAAACTAGAAACAAATAAAAGAAAGGCGAAGAGCTCGCCCGGAGGCGAGACGTTACATTATGACACGAGGACAAGGGAGGAAGAGAGCGAGCGGAGGGGGGAAGCGTCATTTATCACTTTTGGAGAAATCCAGCCTCTTCCTGTTTGCTTGGCCAATTAGAGGGTTGGAATTCACAGGCGGGACTTTGGGTTTTATTTCTCTTTGTCTTGTCAGACTGCTTGTCTAATTAAATTATGACCTGTGTTAGGAAGGGTCATTTCTACTGCAGAGATGTGTTATGCACATAATCATACCTTTTACGGTGTGTTCATACATATATCTGGCTGAGTCAAGTCCAGGGCATTTTTACGATATCAAACACGACTGTTATAGGTAAACATTTACATTAAAATACATCTAGGGTATTTATAATTCACTTTTAAGTTACGGAAAAATTATAGTCATTACAATGTGACATGGGCAAATGGACACACATAAAAACACATCGAATATATCGGGTTAAATGTCTTTTAAAAAGAGAAGTTTCCTTCTCTTGAACATCAAATTCCAAGTCAGTCATAAAAATGTCTCGTAACTAGAAACCACGCTCTGTCCTGGGCAGGCTTCACTTGTGGGGGATGCGTGTGTGTGTGTGTGGGTGTAAATTTACATTCCAGGCTTTTTGGGTCTTTAGCAGGATGTATTTAGTCCTTTCAGATTCACCCTTTTAGCCCAGTCCTTACAGGTGTAAGTCAACTGAGGCGAGTTGCAGAAGAACCCATGTTCAGTTTATTAACTCTAAACATGAACAAAATAAACAAAGACTTGGCTTGACTTGGTACAAAACCTTTACTTAAATGTGGACATGAAACTCACCCACAGGGGTTACATGGACAATGCTAGACAAAGACGCATGGCAAACATGAGGGACCTGGGCCATGGAGCATGGGCGGACCTGTAGTGTGACGATGGTGAGCTGGAGTTAAATGTCTTTTTGGTCACTTTTAGACAGAAAATCTAAAGAAAATTATACATATACAGAAATATAATACAAATATAATTTCACTCACCAAGCCTATCACTTGATGCATATATCCATCCCTTCTTAGATGTCCGACTTATGCATGTATAGCCTATCTAACGGCAGATGAAGGAAAATCTTCATTATGAGTCCTAATCATTAATACAGTGCATGTTCACAAGTTTAAATAAATAAAATAATGATTTAAACTATGTTTTACTTCTGATATAAACATTTAGATTAAATATGGCATTCTCATTAATGGTGTTAAACACTTAAAACTATGAGATCAATACTAAGAAGTTAAAAATGATATTCAATAAATATAAATATTTGTTGTGGATGCAATGCTTTTGAACACTTTTCCTCTGGCATGCTGTATTTTAATGTTTTAACTACAGAGATAATTGCTTATCATGATAATAGCGGAATGTCAGAGAAAATAGTTTAATGCAAATAATGAACAAGGCCTATCTGTTTCCATTAAAAATATAAAATCAATTAAAAATACTATTTGGCCAGTGGAAAAGATAATTTTACAATATTTGATTTATTAATTAAAAAAAAGGCAAGGATACTAATAAAGTATTTTTATTAATGTAATTTGAAAGGAACATCCGTATTTCGTATTTGCCTAATGTAAGGTACCGTTAAACATGGTATCACGTGGATGAATAATCATATGCAAATGATATGCAGTTGAGGATATGCATAGTAAAACGAGGCGTTGTAATCTCCATATATGGTTATTTCGGGGAGGAGACGCATGTGTGCACAATCTTCCGGTGACTGGGATTTATAAAGTGAACTCTGCGCAAGGTCTGGCGTACGCACGGTTTTATAAATGAGGCCCCTGGGCAGTGGAGTATGGGCGAACCTGTAGTGTGGGCGGGCAGTGGAGCGTAAGCCGACCTGTAGTGTGGGTGGACCTGGGCCGTGGAGCATGGGCGGACTGTAGTGTGGGCGGACTGTAGTGTGGGTGGACCTGGGCCGTGGAGCATGGGCGGACTGTAGTGTGGGCGGACTGTAGTGTGGGTGGACCTGGGCCGTGGAGCATGGGCGGACTGTAGTGTGGGCGGACCTGTAGTGTGGGTGGACCTGGGCCGTGGAGCATGGGCAAACCTGTAGTGTGGGCGAACCTGTAGTGTGGGCGGACCTGTAGTGTGGGCGGACCTGTAGTGTGGGCGGGCAGTGGAGCATGGGCGAACTGTAGTGTGGGCGGACCTGTAGTGTGGGCAGACCTGTAGTGTGGGCAGACCTGTAGTGTGGGCGGACCTGTAGTGTGGGCAGACCTGTAGTGTGGGCGGGCAGTGGAGCATGGGCGAACTGTAGTGTGGGTGGACCTGTAGTGTGGGTGGGCAGTGGAGCATGGGCGAACTGTAGTGTGGGCGGACCTGTAGTGTGGGCGGACCTGTAGTGTGGGTGGGCAGTGGAGCATGGGCGAACTGTAGTGTGGGCGGACCTGTAGTGTGGGCGGACCTGTAGTGTGGGCAGACCTGTAGTGTGGGCAGACCTGTAGTGTGGGTGGACCTGGGCCGTGGAGCATGGGCAAAATGTAGTATGGGCGGACATGTAGTATGGGCGGACCTGTAGTGTGGGTAAACATGTAGTGTGGGCGGACCTGTAGTGTGGGCAGACCTGTAGTGTGGGCGGGCAGTGGAGCATGAACGAACTGTAGTGTGGGCGGACCTGTAGTGTGGGCGGGCAGTGGAGCATGGGCGAACTGTAGTGTGGGCGGACCTGTAGTGTGGGCGGACCTGTAGTGTGGGTGGGCAATGGAGCATGGGCGAACTGTAGTGTGAGCGGACCTGTAGTGTGGGCGGACCTGTAGTGTGGGCAGACCTGTAGTGTGGGCAGACCTGTAGTGTGGGTGGACCTGGGCCGTGGAGCATGGGCAAAATGTAGTATGGGCGGACATGTAGTATGGGCGGACCTGTAGTGTGGGCAGACCTGTAGTGTGGGCGGGCAGTGGAGCATGAACGAACTGTAGTGTGGGCGGACCTGTAGTGTGGGCGGGCAGTGGAGCATGGGCGAACTGTAGTGTGTGCGGACCTGTAGTGTGGGCGGACCTGGGCAGTGGACCATGGGCGGACCTGTAGTGTGGGCGGACCTAGGCAGTGGAGCATGGGCGGACCTGTAGTGTGGGCGGACCTGGGCAGTGGAGCATGAGCGGACCTGTAGTGTGGGCGGACCTAGGCAGTGGAGCATGGGCAGACATGTAGTGTGGGCGGACCTGGGCAGTGGAGCATGGGCGGACCTGTAGTGTGGGCGGACCTGGGCAGTGGAGCATGGGCAGACCTGTAGTGTGGGCGGACCTGGGCAGTGGAGCATGGGCAGACCTGTAGAGTGGGCGGACCTGGGCAGTGGAGCATGAGCGGACCTGTAGTGTGGGCGGACCTGTAGTGTGGGCGGACCTGGGCAGTGGAGCATGGGCGAACCTGTAGTTTGGGTGGACCTGGGCCGTGGAGCATGGGCAGACCTGTAGTGTGAGCGGACCTGTAGTGTGAGTGGAACTGTAGTTTAGGCGGACCTGGGCCGTGGAGCATGGGCGGATCTGTAGTGTGGGCGGACCTGGGCAGTGGAGCATGGGCAGACCTGTAGTGTGGGTGGACCTGGGCAGTGGAGCATGGGCGGACCTGTAGTGTGGGCGGAACTGTGGTGTGGGCGGACCTGGGCCGTGGAGCATGGGCAGACCTGTAGTGTGGGCGAACCTGGGCAGTAGAGCATGGGCGGACCTGTAGTGTGGGCGGACCTGGGCCGTGGAGCATGGGTGAACCTGTAGTGTGGGCGGACCTGGGCAGTGGAGCATGGGCGAACCTGTAGTGTGGGCGGACCTGTAGTGTGGGCGGACCTGGGCAATGGACCATGGGCGGACCTGTAGTGTGGGCAGACCTGGGCAGTAGAGCATGGGCGGACCTGTAGTGTGGGCGGACCTGGGCCGTGGAGCATGGGCGGACCTGTAGTGTGGGCGGACCTGGGCCGTGGAGCATGGGTGAACCTGTAGTGTGGGCGGACCTGTAGTGTGGGCGGACCTGGGCAGTGGAGCATGGGCCGACCTGTAGTGTGGGCGGACCTGGGCAGTGGAGCATGGGCAGACCTGTAGTGTGGGTGGACCTGGGCAGTGGAGCATGGGCGAACCTGTAGTGTGGGCGGACCTGTAGTGTGGGCGGACCTGGGCAATGGACCATGGGCGGACCTGTAGTGTGGGCGGACCTGGGCCGTGGAGCATGGGCGGACCTGTAGTGTGGGCGGACCTGGGCAGTGGAGCATGGGCAGACCTGTAGTGTGGGTGGACCTGTAGTCTGGGCGGACCTGGGCAGTGGAGCTGGGCGGACCTGTAGTGTGGGCGGACCTGTAGTGTGGGCGGACCTGGGCAGTGGATCATGGGCGGACCTGTAGTGTGGGCGAACCTGGGCAGTGGAGCATGGGCGGACCTGTAGTGTGGGCGGACCTGGGCAGTGGAGCATGGGCGGACCTGTAGTGTGGACGGACCTATAGTGTGGGCGGACCTGTAGTGTGGGCGGACCTGGGCAGTAGAGCATGGGCAGACCTGTAGTGTGGGCGGACCTGTAGTGTGGGCGGACCTGGGCAGTGGAGCATGGGCGGACCTGTAGTGTGGGCGGACCTGGGCCGTGGAGCATGGGCGGACCTGTAGTGTGGGCGGACCTGGGCTGTGGAGCACGGGCGGACCTGTAGTATGGGCGGACCTGGGCAGTGGAGCATGGGCAGATCTGTAGTGTGGGCGGACCTGTAGTGTGGGCGGACCTGGGCAGTGGAGCATGGGCAGACCTGTAGTGTGGGCGGACCTGGACAGTGGAGCACGGGCGGACCTGTAGTGTGGGCGGACCTGGGCCGTGGAGCATGGGCGGACCTGTAGTGTGAGTGGACCTGGGCTGTGGAGCATGGGCGGACCTGTAGTGTGGGCGGACCTGGGCCGTGGAGCATGGGCGGACCTGTAGTGTGGGCGGACCTGGGCAGTGGCAAAAGGAATCAATGAGTCCGCACACCAGAAAATGCTCCTAAGCGAATTTAATAGTTGCTCACCAAGTGTAACGTTTCGGGCCCAAGCCCTTCATCAGACATAAACAAGTGGGGAGACACACACCTCCATATATACAGCCATGCATGGTCGCATTATCACATACATCCATGATAGGACCAATCAAGTGAAAAAGCAATTACATCAGAAAAGCAGATAAAAATATGTAAGAAGTATATACCAACATTTATAATACAAAAAGAATCTATTAGAAATATAAAAAGAATCTATTAGAAATATATTAGGTAGCTAAAAAAGGCTTCCTGCTGGACCAAGAACTCCTTTTAGAGGTAAAAGCACCTATATTCCCCCTCATAAAATAAATGCATCAATAGATACATATTGCAGACTAGTGGAGAAGGATGTTTCCCTCCTATTGGGCAAAAAGAGGGATTATAAGGTAGCCAATAACCTGTCTAAGGATCAGAGGATGGAACTGAACTCTATAAAAAACGATAAGTCAGTGGTGATCCAAAGCGCAGACAAGGGTGATGCCATTGTCATCATGGACCGGACAGCATATGATGGGGAAATTCAGAGACAGCTGAGCAATACTATCTTTTATAATAAACTCAATCGTAATCCCACACAGGAGTTCAAACAACGTATTAGGAGTAAGTTAGATTCCCTCCTACAAATTGGAGAAATAACAAAACTAGAACATGCTTTCCTGGTAAGTAGACTTTCCTGTCACTCCAGTTTTGTATACTCTCCCCAAAATACATAAAACCTATACAAATGTACCCCCAGGACGGCCCATCGTGGCAGCTATTGGGTCTCTAACAGAGAAAATTGCAGCATTTGTGGATCATTTTCTTCAACCACTCGTCACTTCTCTTCCATCCTATGTAAAAGACTCTATGGAATTCATTAATATGATTCAATCTTTCCAATTATCAGATGAACATTGTTTCCTGGTGACTATGGACATTGAGTCTCTTTACACCAACGTACCGTTTGAAGGGGGGCTAAAAGCAGTAGAATTCTTTTTAAATCAGTGCTCCAGCTGCACCCCAAGCACTTCCTGTATTGTGGACCTCATTGAAATTGTGCTTACATCCAACTATTTTCTTTCTGGCTCTGACTTTTACCTCCAGGTGTCAGGCACGAGCATGGGAGCTAAAATGGCCCCAAGTTTTGCATCCCTATACTGCGGACTTCTTGAAAAGGAAATCATCCTGAATCAACTATGCAACCCATTCCTACCCTCAATTTCCAACTGGAGGAGGTACATAGATTTTTTTTTTTTTTCATTTGGACCGGCTCTGAGACTCGGTTAAAACAGTTCCATGATTTTATCAACGCCAATAGTAGCGATTTAAAATTCACAATGGATTTTGACAGGCACAAGATGAACTTCTTAGACCTTCTTGTTTACAGAGACTTGAATAGACTAGGCTCTAACTTATACCGAAAAAGTACAGACAGAAATTCTATTCTTCATGGACAATCTTTTCATCCCATTCCACTCAAGAGGAGTCTGCCTTTGTCTCAGTTTAGTCGCATTCGCCGGATCTGTAGTTCTGATTTCCAAGCCCAAGCAGCTGATTTGGAAAACGTTTTCAACAGAGACAATACAAACATGAATGGATTACCCAAGCACGTAATCGCTTTGAAAATACATCGCAAATTGACTGTCTCAGTAACACCAGATCCAGAACTTCTGAGTCTAGAGATAACTGTATTGTCCAATATTCACCTCTTGGCAGAGAGTTCGAATCCATCATTAAAAAACATTGGCACATTATTGACTCTGATTCAGCACTCAAATGCTTCACTACATCACCCCGCATTGTGTACAAAAGAGCACCTAATCTAAAAAATATGTTGGTGAGAGCTCATCTTCCACCATTGACTCCACCACATTTTTTGCAGTCTATTCCCTTTGGGAATTACAGATGTGGCAACTGCACTCAATGCAACTTCACACATAAAACTACCACCTTCAATCACCCATGTACTGGAAAACTTTTTGATGTCAAAGGTGTGATTACTTGTAACACAATTTTTTTTATTTATTTACTTAAATGCCCGTGCGGCTTGGCCTATGTTGGTAAAACGACCAGGCCACTGAAAATAAGAATCTCAGAACACAGATCAAACATTCGTAATCATGACATCAAAAGCCCAGTAGCGGTGCACTTTTCACAAGCCTCTCATAACATTTCTTCTCTCAGATATTGTGGCATTGAACTTGTGAAACAACCCTCCCATGGAGGAGATGTAAATCGTCTGTTACTTAAAAGAGAAGCATTCTGGATCTATACCCTGGACACTTTAGCTCCAAAAGGGTTGAATGAAGACTTTGACCTGAGGCCATTCCTGTAAATAACTTATGTCATAGAAAAAAAAAATTTGTAAGTGTTGTGTGATCGTTTTGCTGACTTGATATATAATATATGTAACACACCATTGTGGTATCCTTTCTGTATTTACATTCTTGCTCATCTATCATTATTGTTTACAGTGGTAGAGATACTTTTCCAATAAAAGGCTGTGCTTTAAGTGCTGCAGGCCTTTTTTTTAGCTACCTAATATATTTCTAATAGATTCTTTTTATTTTTCTAATAGATTCTTTTTGTATTATAAATGTTGGTATATACTTCTTACATATTTCTATCTGCTTTTCTGATGTAATTGCTTGTTCTCTTGATTGGTCCTATCATGGATGTATGTGATAATGCGACCATGCATGGCTGTATATATGGAGGTGTGTCTCCCCACTTGTTTATGTCTGATGAAGGGCTTGGGCCCGAAACGTTACACGTGGTGAGCAACTATTAAATTCGCTTAGGAGCATTTTCTGGTGTGCAGACTCATTGTTTACTTTTGCAACTACCTGTCTGCCCAGCACCCAGTTTTATTGTTTTGGATGTGTGTGCTGCACCTTTTGGACCTGGGCCGTGGAGCATGGGCGGACCTGTAGTGTGGGTGGACCTGGGCCGTGGAGCATGGGCGGACCTGTAGTGTGGGTGGACCTGTAGTGTGGGCGGACCTGTAGTGTGGGTGGACCTGTAGTGTGGGCGGACCTGGGCAGCGGAGCATGGGCGGACCTGTAGTGTGGGCGGCCCTGTAGTGTGGGTGGACCTGTAGTGTGGGCGGACCTGGGCAGTGGAGCATGGGCGGACCTGTAGTGTGGGTGGACCTGTAGAGGGGACGGACCTGTAGTGGGGCGGACCTGGGCAGTGGAGCATGGGCGGACCTGTAGTGTGGGCGGACCTGGGCAGTGGAGCATGGGCGGACCTGTAGTGTGGGCGGACCTGGGCAGTGGAGCATGAGGAGACCTGTAGTGTGGGCGGACCTGGGCCGTGGAGCATGGGCGGACCTGTAGTGTGGGCGGACATGGGCAGTGGAGCATGAGGAGACCTGTAGTGTGGGTGGACCTGGGCAGTGGAGCATGGGCGGACCTGTAGTGTGGGCGGACCTGGGCAGTGGAGCATGAGGAGACCTGTAGTGTGGGCGGACCTGGGCCGTGGAGCATGGGCGGACCTGTAGTGTGGGCGGACATGGGCAGTGGAGCATGGGCGAACCTGTAGTGTAGGCGGACCTGTAGTGTGGGCGGATCTGGGCAGTGGAGCATGGGCGGACCTGTAGTGTGGGCGAACCTGTAGTGTGGGCGGACCTGTAGTGTGGGCGGACCTGGGCAGTGGAGCACGGGCGGACCTGGGCCGCATGTGTGGGCGAACCTGTAGTGTGGGCAGACCTGGGCAGTGGAGCATGGGCGGACCTGTAGTGTGGGCGGACCTGGGCAGTGGAGCATGGGCGGATCTGTAGTGTGGGTGGAACTGTAGTGTGAGTGGACCTGTAGTGTGGGCGGACCTGGGCAGTGGAGCATGGGCGGACCTGTAGTGTGGGCGGACCTGGGCCGTGGAGCATGGGCGGACCTGTAGTGTGGGCGGACCTGGGCAGTAGAGCATGGGCGGATCTGTAGTGTGGGTGGAACTGTAGTGTGGGCGGACCTGTAGTGTGGGCGGACCTGGGCAGTGGAGCATGGGTGGACCTGTAGTGTGGGCGGACCTGGGCAGTGGAGCATGGGCGGACCTGTAGTGTGGGTGGACCTGTAGTGGGGACGGACCTGTAGTGTGGGCGGGCAGTGGAGCATGGGCGGACCAGTAGTGTGGGTGGACCTGTAGTGTGGGCGGACCTGTAGTGTGGGTGGACCTGTAGTGTGGGCGGACCTGTAGTGTGGGTGGACCTGTAGTGTGGGTGGACCTGGGCAGCGGAGCATGGGCGGACCTGTAGTGTGGGCGGACCTGGGCAGCGGAGCATGGGCGGACCTGTAGTGTGGGTGGACCTGTAGTGTGGGCGGACCTGGGCAGTGGAGCATGGGCGGACCTGTAGTGTAGGCGGACCTGGGCAGTGGAGCATGGGCAGACATGTAGTGTGGGCGGACCTGGGCAGTGGAGCATGGGCGGACCTGTAGTGTGGGCGGACCTGGGCCGTGGAGCATGGGCGGACATGTAGTGTAGGCGGACCTGGGCAGTGGAGCATGGGCAGACATGTAGTGTGGGCGGACATGTAGTGTGGGTGGACCTGGGCAGTGGAGCATAGGCAGACCTGTAGTGTGGGCGGACCTGGGCAGTGGAGCATGGGCGGACCTGTAGTGTGGGCGGACCTGGGCCGTGGAGCATGGGCGGACCTGGGCAGTGGAGCATGGGCAGACATGTAGTGTGGGCGGACAAGTAGTGTGGGTGGACCTGGGCAGTGGAGCATGGGCGGACCTGAAGTGTGGGTGGACCTGGGCAGTCGAGCATGGGCGGACCTGTAGTGTGGGCAGACCTGGGCAGTGGAGCATGGGCGGACCTGTTGTGAGGGCGGACCTGGGCCGTGGAGCATGGTCGGACATGTAGTGTAGGCGAACCTGGGCAGTGGAGCATGGGCAGACATGTAGTGTGGGCGGACCTGTAGTGTGGTTGGACCTGGGCCGTGGAGCATGGGCGGACCTGAAGTGTGGGTGGACCTGGGCAGTGGAGTGTGGGCGGACCTGTAGTGTGGGCGGACCTGGGCAGTGGAGCATGGGCGGACCTGTAGTGTGGGCAGACCTGGGCAGTGGAGCATGGGCGGACCTGGGCAGTGGAGCATGGGCGGACCTGTAGTGTGGGCAGACCTGGGCCGTGGAGCATGGGCGGACCTGTGGTGTGGGCGGACCTGTAGTGTGGGCAGACCTGGGCCGTGGAGCATGGGCGGACCTGTAGTGTGGGCAGACCTGGGCAGTGGAGCATGGGCGGACCTGGGCAGTGGAGCATGGGCGGACCTGTAGTGTGGGCGGACATGTTGTGTGGGCAGACCTGGGCCGTGGAGCATGGGCGGACCTGTAGTGTGGGCAGAGCTGGGCAGTGGAGCATGGGCGGACCTGTAGTGTGGGCAGAGCTGGGCAGTGGAGCATGGGCGGACCTGGGCAGTAGAGCATGGGCGGACCTATAGTGTGGGCGGACCTGGGCCGTGCAGCATGGGCGGACCTGTAGTGTGAGTGGACCGGGGCCGTGGAGCATGGGCGGCCCTGTAGTGTGGGCGGACCTGGGCAGTGGAGCATGGGCGGACTAGGAAGCCTCCAGGGCTTTGCCAGCAGGCTAGGAGGCACCTTCAGGGCAACATCGGCAGTGCAGGGAGCCAGAGAGGTGCAGGCAGTTGCCAAAGAGAAGCGACCTCCGTGGCCTTGACAAGGGACCTATAGCCCCCCCCAAAAACATTTCCTGGGAGGCGCTATGGAATTATGGGCTGGAGCGGACTCTGGACACTGGTCAGGGGCTGAAGCTAGAGGTCTACACGGGTTAAAAAAATGTGTCTATTCATCTAGACCCGGACCATCTATTAAATTAAAAGCTGGACCTGAACCCGGTCTGGAAGACACAGACCTGACTGGACCCGATTGTCACATATACCACAGCAAATTGTTATTAATAAGTCAGTAAACAAGTTTTCGTCTTACCTAATGTTAGTAACCTTCTCCTTTGTAGTGATGCATACAATCCTCCTTGCCAAGAAAGTTCCATCCATGCTATTCCTCTCTTATGGAAGTTTTTTCCTAACACAATTCAAATAGTCAAATAGTCAAAGTCTCATAGCAGCTGATCAAATGCTCAAATGCAATTTGATTTCCTCATTCGGGAAAGCATGAACTCTAACAAAAATCAAATTAAAACTAATTTGTATTTGATTTTTAATTTTCATTATCAACCCAGTATAAACCTGTCATAATTAAATATATAATTTAAATGCTCAAATGATAAATCAAATGCTGAATTATAAATTAAATGCTCAAACCAACATCGAAAATGCAAAATCAAATGCTCAAACGACATTGCAAATGATAAATCAAATGCTCAAACAGAAACTCCAAACGGCAAATAATAAATCAAATGCAAATGAGGAGTGTCAATCAAGTAGCGTGGGCGGAGCTTTGAGACGGAAGAGATCAAGATCTGTGACAATGAGCACTACGGTTTTTCAAGCCAAGGTGTAATTGTACATTTGCATGCCCTCTCCCAAGATGTGTTCTTGGGAAGATTTAATGAAACGGAATGAACGGGAACCTCAGCCACTGTCGAGTGTTTGCCTATCGACGGCATCAAGTTTTTCTATATAAAATGGACAAAAATTTGATAAAACTTTTAAGGGATGCAGCAAAACTCATTACTGATAACCGGCCCTCCTCCGCATTCGATGACGTATTTGATAAACCTATTTAATAGAAGTATTTAATTTAATTTGATTTATGATTTGAGCATTGAATTATATATTTAAGACAGTTTTATACTTGGTTGATAATGAAAATACAATTGAGTTTTAATGTGATTTTTGATACAGTTCATGCTTTCCTGAATGAGGAAATAAAATTGCAATTGATTTATCATTTCAGCAGCCATTTTGTGAGTTTGATTTATCATTTGAGCAGCTGTTTTGAGACTTTGATTTATTATTTGATATTTTTAAGCATTTGAATTCTCACTTGAATTTTGTTAGGAAAAAACTTCCATAGGTTTAGGTTCAGCTAGATCTGCCTATGCTAACCTTAACCCTGGTAATGCAGAGTTCCGCTAGCTAAGGGTTAGGTTAGGGTTAACCCTAACAGACAGTCTGGCAGACCTGGATCATCAGGTGTGTTTGATTCGGGCTGGTGGAGATAAACTCAGGGTCCCATTACTCAACAACCGTGAGTTTTACCTTTCCGTTATCCAGGTACAGATGACACCGTTGTCGAAACGATCCCCATTCGCACAGATCCACGTAATCGAATATAAACGCTGTATTCTGCTGCCTGGCCAGTAGGTGGCGTAAAGTACTTCTCGCACATATAGACTGAACACAACACACTATCACAGTTTTCACAAATTAGTGTTTTTGTGTTTTACAGAGATGATAACGGTATAGTTCAGGCCCACAAAACCTTGTTGGTGTGTAAATGAACGATCAAAAAACACAAAAAAGTCGATTTTTAGTTAAAACTAAGAGGCTCCTAACACTTCCAGCAGCAGGATTGGACACCCATCAATGATCAGAGGGTAAAAGATGAAAGATCACAGTTCTAAACACTTTTGCAAGGTTAGTCCCATCAAATCTGTGAAAGAGTTTTAAGACGGAGGAGTTTCTATCCACAGTAGTGAATACATCACCCCAAAACATCATGAATGAACAGAACAAACTTAGTGATTGCTTTACATACCGGTATAAGGCGGCAGTTTTTGCCCAGAATGCCATGTTTTATGTCCATAGATGAACCATGCGCACGTTTCAGATTTATACATGCTGTTATTGTTCACATATTCTGTCATAGGAATCAATAAACTCAAATCATATAAACATTTATTTTTGCTCTTTTATAGCAGTGACAGACTTGACATGTATCATCATCATCAATCAATCATCTTTCTTTATTTGACAAAATCTGAAAAAACCACCATCCACCTTCCCATCATGAACTGCTTAAAATCCATTTACAGAATAAATAGATGAAATACAACCATTATAAGTCCCGTCCTCAGTCAGAAAACCCGGTCAAACAGAAGTCCACTGGACTCGGGTCAGGAGCCGGAAAGCACATGTTTATTCTGTAGAGTCTTGATCCTCCACACCGTGTGTGTGTGTGTGTGTGTGTGTGTGTGTGTGTGGTCCGGTCGAACAGAAGTCCACTATGTCTACTGTGACTGAGGACTCGGGTTAAGCACACGATTCCCCAAGCCATGTTTATTCTGTAGAGTCTTGATCCTCCACACCATGTGTGTGTGTGTGTGTGTGTGTGGTGTGTTTGTGTGTGGTCCGGTCGAACAGAAGTCCACAATGTCTACTGTGACTGAGGACTCGGGTTAAGCACACGATTCCCCAAGCCATGTTTATTCTGTAGAGTCTTGATCCTCCAGGACTACAATAACAACCAGCTAAACCTAGCAGAGACAGGAAGTGATGTTCTTCTCTTGTGCGTGTGTGTGTGAGGGGGGTTAACGGTCATCTGTGTAATGTGTGTGTGTGTGTGTGTGTGGTTAACTGGCCTCCTGAGGGTCGGTTTGGGGGACTGCTGAGGACATCACTAGGGTCACGGCACCACCGGAGGCTTTAAACGAGCAGGTCGAGCAGATGTAGTCCTCGTTCTCCGCCATCTCACACGTCACTCCCACACACACCTGATGAAACCACTCGTCACAGCCGCCGTCACACTGGACCCAGTCCACCTGAACACAGACACCAGAGTCACACACACACAGCAGTGGACATGAGTTACGCCACTTTAGCCTTTCTGCTACTCTCATCACAGTATTAGAAGATTGGTGTTAGTAGTGTGTGAACATGTTGAGAAGCATCACAATAAAGAGTTAGCAGATATTACGCATCAGTCTACTAATACTCTAACGACTGCTAATTGACATGGAGTTACAAAGTAACATAGTTATATCTAAAGAATACTATCAAAATAAAGTGTCACTCCTCATATGATGATCTATGTGAGAAATATAAGTCATCATTCACTGAATCTTCTGAAGCACCTCTCAAATCACTAGGGATGGCTGATATAGAAAACGATATTAGAGCGGGGGAAATTATTTGATCCCCTGCTGATATTTTAAGTTTGCCCACTTTCAAAGAAATGAAGAGTCTGTAATTTTGATGGTAGGTTTATAGAGACCAACCAAGAAAATCAACCAAAAAATCCAGAAAAACACATTATATAAAGGTTATAAATTGATTAGCATTTGATCGAGAGAAATAAGTATTTCCTTCCCCTCCTTGAACTGCCACCTTAATGTGGTGGAGGGGTTTGAGTACCCGAATGACCCTAGGAGCTATGTTGTCTGGGGCTATATGCCCCTGGTAGGGTCTCCCAAGGCAAACAGGTCCTAGGCGACGGGTCAGACTAAGAGCGGTTCAAAAACCCCTTATGATGGACAACAATTCAAGGACTGTGATGTCGCCCGGTATGGCGCAGCCGGGGCCCCACCCTGGAGCCAAGCCCGGGGTTGGGGCTCGTATGCGAGCGCCTGGTGGCCGGGCCTCTCCCCACAGGGTCCTGCCGGGCTCAGCCCGAAGGAGCGACGTGGGACCGCCTTCCCGTGGGCTCACCACCTGCAGGAAGAGCCATAAGGGAGAGGAGAGGATGGACTCCTTGAGAGAGGATGGACTCTTCACCACTCTGGAGTTGCCCATGGTGAGAGGCGACTGGCTGGTGTGGGTTTGCTTATAGCCCCCCAGCTCAGCCGCAATGTGTTGGAGTTTACCCCAGTGAACGAGAGGGTCGTTTCCCTGCGCCTACGGGTCGGGGATAGGTCTCTCACTGTCGTGTGTGCCTACGGGCCGAACGGCAGTGCAGAGTACCCGGCCTTCTTGGGGTCTCTGGGAGGAATGCTGGAAAGTGCTCCGACTGGGGACTCCGTCGTTCTACTGGGGGACTTCAACGCTCACGTGGGCAGCGACAGTGACACCTGGAGGGGCGTGATTGGGAGGAACGGCCCCCCTGACCTGAACCCGAGCGGTGTTCAGTTATTGGACTTCTGTGCTAGTTACAGTTTGTCCATAACGAACACCATGTTCAAGCATAAGAGTGTCCACCAGTGCACGTGGCACCAGGACACCCTAGGTCGTAGGTTTGATGATGGACTTTGTGGTCGTTTCATCTGACCTGCGGCCGTATGTCTTGGACACTTGGGTGAAGAGAGGGGCGGAGCTGTCAACTGATCACCACCTGGTGGTGAGCTGGATCCGATGGCGGGGGAGGAAGCTGGACAGACACGGCAGACCCAAGCGTACTGTAAGGGTTTGCTGGGGACGTTTGGCCGAATCTCCTGTCAGAGAGATCTTCAACTCCCACCTCCGGCAGAGCCACCACCAGATCCCGAGGGAGGCTGGAGATATTGAGTCTGAGTGGACCATGTTCTCCACCTCCATTGTCGAAGCGGCTGCTCGGAGCTGTGGCCGTAAGGTCTCCGGTGCCTGTCGAGGCGGCAATCCCCGAACCCGGTGGTGGACACCGGAAGTAAAGGATGCCGTCAAGCTAAAGAAGGAGTCCTATTGGGCCTGGTTGGCTTGTGAGACTCCTGAGGCAGCTGACAGGTACCGGCAGGCCAAGCGGACTGCAGCCCGGGTTGTTGTGGAGGCAAAAACTCGGGCCTGGGAGGAGTTCGGTGAGGACATGGAGAAGGACTATCAGCTGGCCTCGAATAGATTCTGGCCAACTGTCCGGCGACTCAGGAGAGGGAAACAGTGCCCTACCAACGCTGTTTACAGTGGAGGTGGGCGGCTGTTGACCTCAACTGGGGATGTCGTCAGACGGTAGAAGGAATACTTCGAGGATCTCCTCAATCCCGCCGTCACGTCTTCTATTGAGGAAGCAGAGGCTGAGGGCTCAGAGGTGGACTCGTCCATCACCCTAGCTGAGGTCACCGAGGTAGTCAAGAAACTCCTCGTTGGCAAGGCACCGGGGGTGGATGAGATCCGCCCTGAGTACCTCAAGTCTCTGGATGTTGTGGGGCTGTCTTGGCTGACACGCCTCTGCAGCATCGCGTGGCAGTCGGGGACAGTGCCTCTGGGATGGCAGACCGGGGTGGTGGTCCCTCTTTTTAAGAAGGGGGACCGGAGGGTGTGTTCCAACTACAGGGGGATCACACTTCTCAGCCTCCCTGGGAAAGTCTATGCCAGGGTACTGGAGAGGAGAATACGGCCGATAGTGGAACCTCGGATTCAGGAGGAACAGTGCGGTTTTCGTCCAGGCCGTGGAACACTGGACCAGCTCTATACCCTCTACAGGGTGCTGGAGGGTTCATGGGAGTTTGCCCAACCAGTCCACATGTGCTTTGTGGATTTGGAGAAGGCATTCGACTGTGTCCCCCGAGGCGGCCTGTGGAGGGTGCTCGGGGAGTATGGGGTCCCGGGTCCTTTGCTAAGGGCTGTCCGGTCCCTGTATGACCGAAGCAGGAGCTTGGTTCGCATTGCCGGTAGTAAGTCAGACTTCTTCTCGGTGCATGTTGGACTCCGGCAGGGCTGCCCTTTGTCGCCGGTTCTGTTCATAATTTTTATGGACAGAATTTCTAGGCGCAGCCAGGGGCCGGAGGGTGTCAGGTTTGGGGACCACGCGATTTCGTCTCTGCTCTTTGCGGATGATGTTGTCGTGTTGGCCCCCTCACACCAGGACCTTCAGCATGCACTGGGACGGTTTGCAGCCGAGTGTAAAGCGGCTGGGATGAGAATCAGCACCTCCAAATCCGAGGCCATGGTCCTCAGTCGGAAAAGGGCGGCTTGCTCACTTCAGGTTGGTGGAGAGATCCTTCCTTAAGTGGAGGAGTTTAAGTATATTGGGTTTTGTTCACGAGTAAGGGAAGGAAGGAACGGGAGATTGACAGACGGATCGGTGCAGCTTCTGCAGTAATGCGGTCGATGTACCAGTCTGTTGTGGTGAAGAAAGAGCTGAGCCGTAAGGCAAAGCTCTCGATTTACCGGTCAATCTACGCTCCTACTCTCACCTATGGTCATGAGCTTTGGGTCATGACCGAAAGGACAAGATCCCGGATACAGGCGGCCGAAATGAGCTTTCTCCGCAGGGTGGCTGGGCGATACCTTAGAGATAGGGTGAGAAGCTCGGTCACTCGAGAGGAGCTCAGTGTAGAGCCGCTGCTCCTCCACATCGAGAGGGGTCAGCTGAGGTGGCTCGGGCATCTGTTTCGGATGCCTCCTGGACGCCTTCCTGGGGAGGTGTTCCGGGCACGTCCCACTGGGAGGAGACCCCGGGAAAGACCTAGGACACGCTGGAGAGACTATGTCTCCCGGCTGGCCTGGGAACGCCTCGGTGTCCCCCCGGAAGAGCTGGAGGAAGTGGCTAGGGAGAGGGAAGTCTGGGCATCTCTGCTTAGACTGCTGCCCCTGCGACCCAGCCCCGGATAAGTGGAAGAAGATGGATGGAAATAAGTATTTGATCCCCTACCAACCGGCAAGAATTCTGCCTCCCACAGATTGGTCATGTGCCCATGTGGAACACAGATCAGTCCTGTCACTTTAAGAAAGTACTCCTAATGTCAGCTCGTTATGTGTATAACCACCAGCATGGGCAAGACCACAGAGCTGTCACGCGTCAGGGACCTGCACAAGACTGGGATGGGCTACAAGACCATCATCAAGAAGCTTGGAGAGGAGGAGACAACTGTTGGTGCCATTATTCAGAAATGGAAGAAATAAGTAACAATCCATTGCCCTCGGTCTGGAGCTCCATGCAAGATCTGGCCTCGTGGGGAATGAATGATCATGAGAAAGGTGAGGGATCAGCCCAGAAGCACACAGGAGAAGCTTGTTAATGATCTCAAGGCAGTCGGACCACAGTCACCAATCAAACCGTTGGTAACACACTACGCCGCAATGGATTAAAGTCCTGCAGCGCCCGCAAGGTCAAGAAGGCACATGTAGAAGCCCATCTGAGGTTTGCCACTGAACATCTAATGATTCAGAGAAAGCTTGAGAGGAAGTGCTGTGGTCAGATGAGACCAAAATTGAGCTCTTTAGCTAGCCTAGAAATCTAGACGCACCCTAGCGGCAGCTAATTTTATTTTGCAGCCAAGGTGGTCAAGCTTAACATGACGACAGAGTTACGACGGTTCCCTGCTACTTGAAAACAAAGAATGGCTGCTGCTGCTGGCGAACAGCGGTCTTTCGAATCGGCTTTGGCCACGACTCTGGAGGACATGGAGTTAAGCTTTTCTTTGGGAAAAGAACAAAGAACGTCACTTAAGTCATTCTTAAAAAAGGAAGATGTGTTCGTAGTTTTGCCGACCAGATACGGTAAAAGTTCCAGGCAAAATAGAATAGGAAAATGTGTTTATATGTTACTTTGTACACGAATACATATTAATAAATTACATTTGATGGTTGAAAGTCTAGGTTTTGATATAAATTCAGATATACATTTAATTTAAAAATAATGATCCATTTTCAAATATTTCACCTGTCAATACAGAACGAAATATTATGTAGTCTATTTTGCTGTCAATACTGCTGACAGTGTCTTTATCAGTAGGCTTTATATTTATGCTTAACATGAAGTATAGGGCTTCCACAATACGTCCTCCCTGTACGTCACCTAGCAGCAGCAGCGCCGCTTCAGACATGTTTATGGTGTTCAAAGACACAGAAAACGCGACGCAGCCGCCACGCAACAGAAACGCCACGCTCACGCCATGCAGCCAGTGTGTCCACGGCCTAAGGGTACAGGACGACTTCACTTTTTTGAGGGGCCGGTGGACGGGGCCATGTACCGTAACCGCATCCTTCAGCCAGAACACTGAAGATGGGTCGTAGATGGGTCTTTCAGCATGACACTGACCCAGAACACACCGCCCAGGCAACAAAGGAGTGGCTCAAGAAGAGGCACATTAAGGTCTTGGAGTGGCTAGCCAGTGTCCAGAAATTAATCCTACTGAAAATCTGTGGAGGGAGCCAAAACTTTGAGTTGCCAAGCGACAGCCAAGAAACCTTAAGGATTTCGAGAGGATCTGTAAAGAGGAGTGGACCAGAATCCCTCCTGAGATGTGTGCAAACCTGGTGACCAACTACAAGAAACATCTTACCTCTGTGCTTGCCAACAAGGGTTTCTCCACCAAATACTAAATGTTTTACTTGGGGATCAAATACTTATTTCACTTACTGAAATAGAAATCAATTTAAAACCTTTATATAATGTGTTTTTTTCTGGATTGTTTGGTTGATATTCTGTCTCTATCCGTTAAAATAAACCTACCATAAAAATTATAGACCCTTCATTTCTTTGTAAGTGGGCAAACTTACAAAATCAGCAGGGGATCAAATAATTATTTTCCCCACTGTATGTTCTATCATTAAATAGTGTCTGATTATTTTCTCACTCTCTTGTAATTGTGTAACTTATCTGAAAACATGGTTTGGGCTTTACTGCTTGCACAATTTTTTGCCACTGAGTATACATACAGAATCTGTGTTAACATTTCAAACTTGTAATTGATTTAAATTATCACTGTGTGTAATTATTATTACTGTGTAATTGTAATTACTACTAGTGCTCACTGCACTTTTACAGAATCAAAGTATATCTGCAATTTGTCCATTTCTGGAAGGCAAACGTATTAACTGGTCAACCACTAGATGGCGATGTACACCAGTGGTGTAGGTGAGATCACCTGTTCATATCACATGATACCTATTTCCCACGTGTAGCGTCTGGACGAAATCACGATGACTTATTCATTCTAAGCTTCAGAAAGCTTTTAATCTATTGGACTCATTCATGTAAATCACAGGCCTAGCGCCGATGAGTCTGGATCAAATTGCCCCATTGTCACTTTAGTGGCATGGCAGAGGCTAAACAGAAACGCCTCCAAACTCCGTCGTGAGCTTCAAAAAGATCGTAATCAACTCCACTGTCCATGGACGGGCAGCTGAGAGACGCCCCAATACACACACACAAACAATCTTTCCATTTAACTCATAATATGTCATTCCAAAATGTATATGATATATTCCTGTGTGTATGTATGTTTCCCACCTCATATTAGCCTAGTTATGACTTTCTAGTCGTGTTAGTTGAACTCTAAGTGCTTATATTCAAGTGTAAGAATGTATCTCTACTTTTGTATCTTCCAGACATATCTTTCTTGGTACCGAATTAAACCTCTCGGTTTGCCTTAGCTAAATATATATAGTAGGTTACAATAAAATGTATTATACTATGTTTACCATCCTTTGGAGTGAAAATGACCAATTCTGACACCCTCATAAACCATGCAAATTAGGCGGTCAGAAGGAGACAAAGAAACTCTCCCGCTAAAAGTTTTCTAAGTGCTATTGGTCAGTTCACCCAAAATAGGTGTGGACTCAGTTTGCCTTAAAGGCCATTCCTTTCTATCTGGGAACTTTGCTTTCAAGTAAACCTTCTAAACTTCCCGCGGACGACGTGGTCTCCGGAAGAACCGAGAGAACGCTTCAAACTCACGGACACAGCGAGGATCATCACACACACACAAGCATTCTTGCTCAGCACCAAAGATCCATGCAAGTATTATTTCTATTGAGATATAGATGCGTTTAAGATTGTTTGCCCCTGCTTTAAGGTGATTTGATTCTTTGCTGGCTCTCAAAGGTTAACTGTTTGTGATATTTGCCATTCTGAGATCTACTCGCTCTTACTTTCTTTACTTTCGTTATTCTGTTTATATGTATTCTTGGTTTAAGTGTAGTCGTATGTATTTGTAGTTTCATTTATTAAAACCCATTATACGCTTGATTGCCTCTGTCTCCTGCTCATTTAACAAAGTCTCTTAAATGTGAGATCTTAAGCTACAAGTTATTATATTGTTGAGTACTTTTCATGACCAGAAGAATAATCTTCCTTGAGAGTTGATAAGAAGATCGTACTGTCGGTTCGGTGACTCACCTTGTCCCTGCAGGGCCTCTGGAGAACGCTGTGGCTCAGAGTGAATAAAGGAGGAGAAAGGAGGGAATGAAGGTGGAGAACGGAGGGAATGAAGGTGGAGAACGGAGTGAATATAGGTGGAGAACGGTGTAGGAGACTCACCTTGTCCCTGCAGGGCCTCTGGAGAACGCTGTGGCTCAGAGTGAATAAAGGAGGAGAACGGAGGGAATGAAGGTGGAGAACAGAGGGATTGAAGGTGGAGAATGGAGGGAATGAAGGTGGAGAGCGGAGTGAATGAAGGTGGAGAACGGTGTAGGAGACTCACCTTGTCCCTGCAGGGCCACTGGAGAACACTGTGGCTCAGAGTGAATGTGTGAAAGGTGGAGAACAGAGTGAATGAAGGTGGAGAACAGAGTGAATGAAGGTGGAGAACGGTGTAGGAGACTCACCTTGTCCCTGCAGGGCCTCTGGAGAACACTGTGGCTCAGAGTGAATGTGTGAAAGGTGGAGAACAGAGTGAATGAAGGTGGAGAACGGAATGAATGAAGGTGGAGAACGGTGTAGGAGACTCACCTTGTCCCTGCAGGGCCTCTGGCAGCTGCTGGCGGAGCACACGGCGTTCTCGTCGTTGGAGTCCTCCGCTCCGGACCAGTCGTACTTGGAGGGAATGTCCAGGATCTTGCGGGTCTGGGTCTTCTTCTCCAGCGCCTCCTCTCGGGCGGCTGCCTTCTCCTTCCTCTTGCGCTCCTTCTCCTGCTTGGCGATCCGCTTGGCCAGCGCCTTCAGCTCGCGGGACCGGTCCGGGCTCAGCTTCAGCTTCTTCTTCCTGGGCTTGAGCTCCAGAACCCTGGGCTTGGGCCGGGCCTCCATCAACAGCTGCTGCTCAGCTCGCTCCAGCTTCCTCTTCCTCTTCTTCTCCACGTCCTTCAGCTTCAGCTTCACGGGCTTGTCCAGCACCGAGTCCTCAGGCTGCGGGAGGGAGGAGAACCACAGGTTAAACACCTCAATCTGTCACCAGGACAGGGCTGCTGCACACACTCTTTCTAAAGACAAAATGAAGGCTTTTTAACAACTGAAGAAATAAAAGTGAATGCAACACTGACAAAAAATTATATCTCAATATTTACAAAGCTTTGCTGATAATAATTAGATGATATTTTGCCGAGTGTGTTTTTGTGCTGGTACCATGGCTGGTTTAGACAGCTGACTTATTAAGGCATTCATATTCTATGCAGTTGTCAGTTCACAGCACTGACAGAAATTAACTGTTTCATTAAGGAGAAATATTTGCTACTATAAATTGATTTTCAGGGGCATTGTTACCTATACAAGGGCATTTAAAAAAAACCTCATTAGATGTATGCATCATCTTTTATGTCAAATTCTAAAATTCAAATTAAATTATATTAGAATAATAACAGAATAGGGCTTTTACCAATTAAATTAAATCATTAAATCAGTGTCAGTGTGAGTGACCGGAGCAGTGTGAGTGTAAACTCCACTAGGAGAGGAGGAAGTGGGTGCTTCTCAATATCCCTCCTCGTCTCCTCGCTCCTCCGTCCTCCATCCTATGACCCGGAAACCAATCGAGCTCTGCCATCTTGAAGGACATCTCAATTCTCTAATTGGACCGCGAGGAGGCGAGGATCGAGGAGTGAGGAGGCTTCCAGAGGAGCTATGAGCGAGGATACACAGGTGTACCCTTTGCGGAAGAGTTTTATCGACTAAACATGACGCACGTATCAATTTTCCTCCCCCTTCACATCTGTCACAATCATTTGAATTTATACTTTACTTTTGTAGTTTACATAAACCACACAACTCACATATTTCAACAAGGTATCTTGCTTTATTATTATTTATTATCAATTTCTTAAATAAAAAAACTTTAACAACATAAGGGCAGATCCTTTGAGCGCTGCTGATGACGCAGTGAAGTGACGCTCGAGTGATCAAGTATTCCAATGTATAAAAAAGCTTTCCTTCGATTCCTCCGTCCTCATTTTTTTCCTTGCAGCCTTCCCTCGCGTCCTACAGGGGGTGGAGCTGAGACGCGAGGAAAGGAAGCAAGGAAAGGAAACGAGGATGCACAAATAAGAAATGAGAAGCACCCAGTGTCTCTGACCTCCATGGCCTGCAGGAACCGGTCCTCTGCGGGCGGGTGCGTGGCCTGCAGGATCCTCCAGATGTGCTGGGTTTCGTCGAGCGACACCTCCAGCAGGTCGCCCTCCATCATCAGCTCCTCCAGCTGCAGCGTGGCCGGCGGGGACAGCTCCAGCACCGGGGGCTCCAGGCTACGGGGAACCAGCGGGGTCTTCCTCGGCTGCTTGCGGGAGCCGGCCGGGTCTGAGGAGGACAACAGGAGATCAGGAGAACAGGAGGTGTGTATGTGTGTGTGTGTGTGTGTGTGTGTGTGCTGGAGTCTCACTCTGAGGAACAGACTTCGAGGCGGATGAGTACGCGTGCTCGGCACAGAACGACGGGGTCGTCGGCCACATGTGGCTCACCACCTCCTCAGACTTAACTGGGATCTCCTCATCACAGAACAAGTACGGCTTCACCTCTCCCGTGTCCTGAGGAGGGAAACACTGAGATGACAGAGGAACTGCACCACATGTTCACCATAAACATCCTGACAGCAGCACTACATCAAAACACTCATGCACAAGTCTCTATGCTATTCCGGCACAACTGCATGTGAACGTCCTCAACAAGACACTCGTTTAGGGGAATCATTCATGTCTGGACTCATCCTACTCTGAACTCTGAGTGTTAAAGGTTTGAGCACTAGCGATGTGAGCTTCATCACGTACCTTGACATCATAGCCGTAGGTCTCTCTGATGTCCTCGTCGGAGTCGGTCTCCTCATCATCGTAGTCCCCCGAGGGCCGTGGAGACGTGGCCCTGCTGAAGCCGGCCTGCTGGAAGGTCTGGATGTGGCCCTGTAAGCGAAACAGAGTTAGTCAGGGCTCACTCGTGCACTCAGACAAGGCGTGTGTGTGAGACGGCACATGCCTGCAGGTCGGGGTTGGCGGCCGCCTTCTGCAGCTCGGCGGTGATGATCTTCTCGGTCTTCTCGCGTGCGGCCAGCTCCACCATGCGCTGGCTGAGCACCGAGAGCTTGGCCAGGGCGGAGGACAGCTCGTCTGTGGCCAGGGCCTGTCGAGCGCGGTCCTGCCAGCCCATGGCTCTCTCCGTCAGGCACTGCAGCGCCTCGCCCTCCGGCAGCCGCACCGGCAGCTTCTGCAGAGACACCAGCAGCGCCAGGATGGTCTCCAGCCGGGGCCGGCGCGAGCGCTGGCACAGCGGGCACAGAAACTTGGCCTCCTTGCTGGCCGCCAGCCTCTTCTGCGAGCCGGCTTTAGGCAGGGGCACGCAGGCGCCATGGAACCAGTCCTTGCACAGCTCGCACTGCAGCATGAAGCCGCCGGCCGGCTTGCGGCACAGGCAGAACTTCGCCTCCTCCGTGCGCTCCAGCAGGGCCATCTTGGCCAGGTTAGCGGCACGCAGTGAGTGGATGGCCTGCACCTCCTGCTGCTCGCGGGCCTTGAAGGCGGCCACGACGGTGGCGGGATCGCGCACCTCCTCCACGCCCTCCTCCGGGTCGCTCGCTCCCTCCAGATCTAGGCCCGCACGCTCCTTCTCCAGTAGCTCCTTCACACGCTTGCGCTTGCTCTTGCTGGAGCCGTACACGCCGACATCCACTCGCGGGCTGAGCACCTGGAAGAATTTGAGCGCAGGTGAGTGCAGATCAACACCACACCTTACATCAACATGCAGCTACTTCTGAAGAAAACTCACATTCATTTCTATAGCGCTCTTCACAATACACACCTTTCAAAGATTTTCATGCAGTTAGCTAGAATCCTGTGTTCAAGGCAGAAAGTGTGCATGAAAGTGTGCGTTTCTCAGAGAGTGCTGAACGCTTGACTGGTCAAATTGGCATGACTTATAAAGATGCTCTAAATATACGCTGTGCTACTGGGTTATGGTGCAATGTGGTGATTTGAAGCTGTTTGCACAATTTGAGAGAGAAAGAGGGAGAGAGCTGTTTGTGAAATCACTTCTCACAAGAAGTTGTCAAATTACTGATTTGTCAAAAGTTATTTAATAAAGATATCTGTATTGTATCGGTCTAAGTTTCTGAGATCGGCATGAGTTTCTGAGATCGGCTTCTGAGTTTCTGAGATCGGCACCTGAGTTTCTGAGATTGGCGCCTGAGTTTCTGAGATCGGCGCCTGAGTTTCTGAGATCGGCGCCTGAGTTTCTGAGATCGGTCTGAGTTTCTGAGATCGGTCTGAGTTTCTGAGATCGGCTTTTGAGTTTCTAAGATTGGCTTCTGAGTTTCTGAGATCGGTCTGAGTTTCTGAGATCGGCGCCTGAGTTTCTGAGATCGGCGCCTGAGTTTCTGAGATCGGCGCCTGAGTTTCTGAGATCGGCTTCTGAGTTTCTGAGATCGGTCTGAGTTTCTGAGATCGGTTTCTGAGATCAGTCTAAGTTTCTGAGATCAGCCGGAGTTTCTGAGATCGGCGCCTGAGTTTCTGAGATCGGCGCCTGAGTTTCTGAGATCGGCGCCTGAGTTTCTGAGATCGGTGCCTGAGTTTCTGAGATCGGTCTGAGTTTCTGAGATCGGCGCCTGAGTTTCTGAGATCGGTGCCTGAGTTTCTGAGATCGGCGCCTGAGTTTCTGAGATCGGCGCCTGAGTTTCTGAGATCGGTCTGAGTTTCTGAGATCGGCGCCTGAGTTTCTGAGATCGGCGCCTGAGTTTCTGAGATCGGCGCCTGAGTTTCTGAGATCGGTCTGAGTTTCTGAGATCGGTCTGAGTTTCTGAGATCGGCTTCTGAGTTTCTGAGATCGGCTTCTGAGTTTCTGAGATCGGCTTCTGAGTTTCTGAGATCGGCTTCTGAGTTTCTGAGATCGGCTTCTGAGTTTCTGAGATTGGCGCCTGAGTTTCTGAGATCGGTCTGAGTTTCTGAGATCGGCTTCTGAGTTTCTGAGATCGGCTTCTGAGTTTCTGAGATCGGTCTGAGTTTCTGAGATCGGCGCCTGAGTTTCTGAGATCGGTCTGAGTTTCTGAGATCGGTGCCTGAGTTTCTGAGATCGGCGCCTGAGTTTCTGAGATCGGTATGAGTTTCTGAGATCGGTATGAGTTTCTGAGATCGGCTTCTGAGTTTCTGAGATCGGCTTCTGAGTTTCTGAGATCGGCTTCTGAGTTTCTGGGGTTCTGAGATCGGTTTCCAAAATCATAATGAACAATCGTTACGGTTCTCTTTCTCAGTAAGGTATTTATGTGTGTGAGAGAGTGTGTCACCTGCAGTAGGGTGTGGTTGGAGTTCTTCTTCAGGAAAGTGCGAGTGGTTCTCTCTCTCAGTAAGGTGTGTGTGTGAGAGTGTCACCTGCAGTAGGGTGTGTGTGGAGTTCTTCTTCAGGAAAGTGCAAGTGGGTTCCCTCTCTCAGTAAGGTGTGTGTGTGTGTGTGTGTGTGTGTGAGTGTGTGTGAGAGTTTCACCTGCAGTAGGATGTGTGTGGAGTTCTTCTTGAGGAAGGTGCGAGCGGTTCTCTCTCTCAGTAAGGTGTGTGTGTGTGAGTGTCACCTGGAGTAGGGTGTGTGTGGAGTTCTTCTTCAGGAAGGTGCGAGTGGTTCTCTCTCTCAGTAAGGTGTGTGTGTGTGTGAGAGTGTCACCTGCAGTAGGATGTGTGTGGAGTTCTTCTTCAGGAAGGTGCGAGTGGTTCTCTCTCTCAGTAAGGTGTGTGTGTGTGTGTGAGTGTCACCTGGAGTAGGGTGTGTGTGGAGTTCTTCTTCAGGAAGGTGCGAGCGGTTCTCCCTCTCAGTAAGGTGTGTGTGAGTGTCACCTGGAGTAGGGTGTGTGTGGAGCTCTTCAGGAAGGTGCGAGCGGTTCTCTCTCTCAGTAAGGTGTTTGTGTGTGTGTGAGTGTCACCTGGAGTAGGGTGTGTGTGGAGCTCTTCTTCAGGAAGGTGCGAGCGGTTCTCTCTCTCAGTAAGGTGTTTGTGTGTGTGTGAGTGTCACCTGGAGTAGGGTGTGTGTGGAGTTCTTCTTCAGGAAGGTGCGAGCAGTTCTCCCTCTCAGTAAGGTGTGTGTGTGTGTGAGAGTGTCACCTGGAGTAGGGTGTGTGTGGAGTTCTTCTTCAGGAAGGTGCGAGCGGTTCTCCCTCTCAGTAAGGTGTGTGTGAGTGTCACCTGCAGTAGGATGTGTGTGGAGCTCTTCTTCAGGAAGGTGCGAGCGGTTCTCTCTCTCAGTAAGGTGTTTGTGTGTGTGTGAGTGTCACCTGGAGTAGGGTGTGTGTGGAGCTCTTCTTCAGGAAGGTGCGAGCGGTTCTCCCTCTCAGTAAAGTGTGTGTGTGTGTGTGTGTGTGTGTGAGAGTGTCACCTGGAGTAGGGTGTGTGTGGAGTTCTTCTTCAGGAAGGTGCGAGCGGTTCTCCCTCTCAGTAAAGTGTGTGTGTGTGTGTGTGTGTGTGTGTGAGTGTCACCTGGAGTAGGGTGTGTGTGGAGTTCTTCTTCAGGAAGGTGCGAGCGGTTCTCTCTCTCAGTAAGGTGTGTGTGTGTGTGAGAGTGTCACCTGCAGTAGGGTGTGTGTGGAGTTCTTCTTCAGGAAGGTGCGAGCGGTCCTCTCTCTCCAGGCTCGGGCCGACCCCACCTGTGCCTCCACCTGTGGCAGCGCCTCCAGCCTCACTGGGACGGAGCGACCTCGAGCCAGAAGAGCCTCCAGCTGCTCCAGGTAGGCATAGCTGCTGCCGTTCTGTTCACGGAGACAAGGGTCACATGACGGGCTAACACTACAGCGGAGTCAGCATGTGTGAGTAAACTAGCGTGTCCGGGTCACTGCGGGACACACGGTCACCTGAATGGCCTCCACTCGGGCCGTCCACTCCTTGGCTCTGAGCAGGGCGTCTCTGAGGGCCAGGACGTTGGGCAGGTGTGCTGGGATGTTCCTGGCCTCCGTCACGATGCTCTCCAGCGTCAGCAGGCTGTGGCGAGGCCTGCAGAAGAGCAGAGACCCCCCGTCACATGGGGAAAACGACACACACTCGACAGAGCAAAGTCCACTGTACAGGGGAGGGCTTCTGCAGGATCATCAATCTATATTCAAGACTTTAAGACCTCTTTAAGACCAAATAAAGGCAATAAATTGCAGGGAACACAATATGTTCTCTATGTGTAAAAAAACATCCCTCTCTTCACAAAATTGCACTGGTTGCCAGTTGCCGCTGACGTTTGCCTACAGAACAACCACTGGCTCTGCTCCCTTTTACCTAAACTCATTACTTCAGACTTATGTGCCATCCAGAACCTTGCGCTCTGCAAGCGAATGTCGTCTTGGGGTACCATCTCAAAGAGGCACAGAATCTCTCTCTCGGACCTTCACCATGACTGTTCCTGCTGGAGGAATGATCTAACTCAACCAGAGCTGCGGAGTCAGTGGCCACTTTCAAGAAACTGCAGAAGACGCATCTTTTTCAGCAGCACTTGATCCAGTAAAACAAAGTATTACAAGTACAAGTACAAAGGTCAATTTGAGTGAAAATGCAGTGGAGTAGCAAATATATATTGTGTTTAATATATAGACAAATACCAAATACCTTTGAACAAATACCAAATCTAGTGCATACAAATGCATATCTGTCTGTTATGATAGTGAGTAGAGATGCGCGGATGGGCTATTATTTCATCCGCAACCGCATCACAAAACTCATCATCCGTCCGCCATCCATCCGCACCAACGTTTTTGACCAATTTTCAAAACCGCACCCGCCCGCCATCCGCTGATACAAGGCGCTGCTGATGACAGCCGAGAGACTAGAAACTGCCCGAATTTAATTAAAATATTTTTTTTCGTCACGTCATTCGCCTGATCCGCGGTTTATCCGCGGAGTCCGCGGCTATAACCGCCAACCGCGCATCTCTAATAGTGAGATCTCTCGGCTCGATTTTCTCACAAAAGTGTCCAGGCAGATTAATGTAGCACTAGTCTCCCGGGAGAAGCACTGATTCGAAACGCCTACAACAGAGGAAAAAGACCGGAGAACAGGTGTGTTTCTGTCTTACTATAGCCGCGTTTCCACCGCAATTACCAGGAACTATTTGTCCCAGGAACTTTTTTCATAGGAACTTTTTTTGCCCCAGACCGGTTGCTCACTGCGTTTACACCGTGGACTAAAGTACCGGGAAGATTATGTTGACGTTGAACTGCGTGCGACTGCTCCTCCCAGTCTGCGCGTTTGTTTTGAGTTTTAAGTATTGAGGAGATTCAAGCTGTGCTGCTTTTGTGTGCGATCTATTGGTTTACTAACGAGGTAATTAACAAAACGGTAGAAAAAAGACGAACACTAATACCAAAGCGTATTCAGAAAGCTCGTAATGCTAGATATAAAAGTAGACGTTTGTAAAATAAACGTTAAAGAAATAAACGTTTGTTTTCAGCTATAGCGGACATGACCGTGAGATGGATGGGACGAACGCGCGCCATCCGGCAGAGAGAACAAGGTAAGAAGTCCCACCCCGAAAGTTCCTGAACTCTGAAAAAGTACTACCTCGCCAGCAGGGACTTTCTGGGGGGGAAATTTTTACTCGGAACTTCATTTAGACCCTGGTTCCTGCGGTGTAAACACACGGAGTACCACCCCCAAAGTTCTTAGTTCCTGGGGAAAGTTCCTGCGGTGTAAACACACGGAGTACCACCCCAAAGTTCCTAGTTCCTGGGGAAAGTTCCTGCGGTGTAAACACACGGAGTACCACCCCAAAGTTCCTAGTTCCTGGGGAAAGTTCCTGCGGTGTAAACACACGGAGTACCACCCCAAAGTTCCTAGTTCCTGGGGAAAGTTCCTGCGGTGTAAACACACGGAGTACCACCCCAAAGTTCCTAGTTCCTGGGGAAAGTTCCTGCGGTGGAAACGCGGCTTATATCTACAATGAACCTTTCTGAGGTTTTCTTTTGCAAAATGTTTATTGCATATCTAGACAGAAAACCACATTAGCACTTCACTCTCTCCAGGATAGGGGAATCTGCCATCATATGTTGCTTTTTACACTTTTTCTACATCGGACGCGTGCGAAATGACTAAATTAGTGAATATGTCTACAGTGAACAAGTCTATTTCTTTCGCTCTCCATAAATTAATGAGAACATTTCATTTAATTTGTCTGTCCAAAATAATAATTTGGGCACTGCATACGTCACAGGCTAGTTAAGAAGCAATTATATATTGTTTGTTTTGTTCATTCATTATTACATTAACAGTTAAGCTGACTGACTGAACGCACTGGAGAAGATCCAGCAAAGCCTGAAACTGTTCTGTGGTCGAGCAGAGACGACACTGAACACTATTGACCAGAACATGTCACCGCTGTCTTATAAACACCTCAGGAACTGTGGACACTTGTGGAAGAGTTCAACATGATGAGGAGATGATCAGTGTAACTCCACAACAACTACAGAAATGTCTCCGCTAACATTCAGAAACGTGTAAAAGTGAAGCTCTCCCTGAGTCTCTCCGTAAGGCTGCACTCGCTGCCGGTTACTCCTGACTCTGGATCAGTGAGATTGGGCTGTGTTGTTATTGCCGGAGTCTCTGAAGCTCGTGTGAAGGCTCCGCCCTCTTCTGAACAGAGGCGGAGCTAAAGCTCATTTGCATTTAAAGAGACACACAAGTTCACACAAGGGGCAAATTTGACAAGCTATAATAAACGATCTGGTATTTTGAGCTGAAATTTCACAGACACATTCTGGGGACGCCATAGATTTATATTATATCTTGAGAAAAGGAGCATAATATGTCACCTTTAAATTTCAAAAAGTCAAATTCAAGCAGCTTGTATGAACCCTGAAGATCACTCTTTGTGCAGTGACCCCTGATTAAAGAAGAGCGTGCAGAAGCCCTGATGTGTGTGTGTGTGTGTGTCACCTAGCCTGCAGACAGGCGCGCGCCCGCTCCTCCCAGTGCTCGGACACCGTCAGCAGCTCCTGCAGCTCGGCCATGGCCTTCTCCACGGCGTGGTGCGGCGCCAGGCCCACTCCGGAGTCGATGAGCCGCTTCATCAGCTCCAGCGTGAGGCGCGGCGGCTCCGCTAGCGTCAGCCGCACCTCGTCCAGCCAGCGCGCCTGCGTCAGCTCCTGCTCCAGCCGCGGCAGCTCCGGCAGCTCCAGGTCCAGCCCCGAGCCCAGGGCCAGCAGAGCCGCCAGCTTCCCGGAGTCCGGCGTGCGGTCCGCCAGCGCCGCCTGCGCCCGCTCGTGGAAGCCCTGCACGCTCTCCAGCAGATCCTGTGAGGACACACACACACTCGCGTGAGGACTCGCTGCGGGGTCAGGCGGTGCAGGGGTCAGAGGTCAGACTCACCTTGACCTGTCGGGCCTGGCTGATGACGCAGGGCAGGCGGTACAGCTGCTCCACAAACACCTTCAGCTCCTCCACCGTCAGTTTGCTGCGAGCCTTCTGTGCAGTGCTGTCAGGACGCTCCTTCCTGAACACACACACACACACACACACACTCATGATGGGGTGGCCACACATGTGTATATAACACCGGACAGCTTGTTTGTTGCTGAGCCACAGACGAGCACACACACACACACACACACCTGTGCCTGTGCTTGTTGCTGAGCAGCAGCTGAGCCACAGACGAGCAGGTCTCGGCCTCCTTCACCGTGTCCCTCAGGCTGCGGAACAGGAAGTTGTTCTCCGGGTACTTCCTGTCCTCCGCGTCCTCCATCAGCACCTTCAGCTCAATCAGATCTGTGGAGCACCAGAGACACGTGTGTGTGACCCACAGCAAGCCCGTCATCTGATCTGGCAGTCACTCGTACAAGGGAAAAACTTGCCTGTCCGGAATTTCTTTTTTTGTGTTGTAAATATAATTATGAGGCGGTTATTTATGAGTGAGTCATTGAATCTTTGATATGGCCGTGTTGTGTCTGACCTTTCTTGCTCCTGCTATCGGCCGCCAGTGCCTCCGAGACCCTCCTGGCCCAGGTGTCGTAGGACTGCGCTCGCGACTTCACCCCGTACAGCATCACAGGGAACTCGTCCTGATGGTACCTGAACCTGCAGCGCACACACACACACACACACACACACACACAGGTCATCAGCTCCTGCAGCACACACACACACACACACAGGTCAGCATCAGCGGGTGCGAGGGGTGTGTGTGGGCCGGGCTCTCACCGCAGGCACTTGTCTCTGGCGGAGCAGCTGCACAGCTGAGCGGCATGACGCAGACACACCAGGCGCTGAGGGCTGCACACACAGGTGAGCGCTGACAAGAAGCAGGTGGTCTTACACTTCCAGCACTGCCGCTCGTCATCCGGCACCAGCTCAAACACCTCCTGCTCCGAGGACAGCACCCCCTGCAGGACCCGAGGAGATCAGCGTCACACACCACATTAATAGCAGCATTCGGCTCATAACTGTGATGATTACCTGATAAATGATCATGTGAAAATGTCTTTCACTCACACAGCTTCTTTTATACCTATAGTAATATAATGCAATCATTAAAGTAGCAGTTATTCACCATTAAAATACGTCAGTTCTAGTCCTTGATTCTGTCAATAGCTGTGTGAACATTGCATTGATGCCTATTTTGGGCTTTAATATTAGTATTGTGTGGAAACCGTTTTATAAAAGCAAAAAGGTACTGGAGGCTAGTGCTGTATGGTGAATAAACCACGGCTGACTCCGCTTCACATCGAGCCTAACCACGCCCTTCAGCCGTGACTTATTCACCATACAGCACAGCCTCGGGTACATTATTGCTTAGTTTGAACACTTTTGTCTTCTCTCCAGTTTCTGAATGAAGAACGTTGCTGTTAGTTTGAAAAACCTCAAAAGCCATTTGCTGTTTAATTGTGTCTTTTTCACTCTGTGCGACATTGATTTGAATGAGTCATTGAATCGTTCACTCAACCAGTTTGTTTAAAGTGGCTGATTCATTCAGTAAGGAAACACCACTACTGTGTGTGTTGCCTGGAGATGTTCTGTTTAAAACGGTTTTGGGTGGAGCAAATATGTCTAAAATGTAAGTGACTAACATTTGCCTTCTTGTCATATTGATTTTATGCAACAATTGCACATTTTCAATGGTCCTGATTGTGGTGTTATGTTGTCCCGTGGTGTGTGAGTTGAGGAGTGTGTTCCTAACCATCTCCTGCACGGCGTCTCTCAGCCGGCTCTCCTCCTCCATCATGTCGCTGAGCTCTCGAACCACGGCCGCCGCCAGCTCCACGTCCAGGCTCTCAGGGTCGGCGGCCATCTTGCACACCAGCTCCTCGTGCGAGAACACGCAGTAGCGCTGCAGACGCCGGTAATGCGCCACACACTGCCTCCCGACGGGCAGCTGCGGACACACACACAGGTCATCACACACACACAGGCAAGGCTTCACGACGAGTAAGCAGGTGTGTAAGACGTACCCAGTCTGCCGTGCAGAAGTTCACGGCTTCAGCAAAGTTGTAGCCCTGGTTGAAGCCGCTGTGATAGGCTCTGGGGAAGGTGACCACGAACTCCCCCGCGCACTGGTTGGTCCGGTACACCTGTGTGACAGTGAGATGATGATTACACACCAGCAGACTCAGCAGCTTCTCTGTTAGAGCGGGACGGGTGGAGGAGTACCGGGACGCCGTGCTCCATCAGGAGGTTGGGGTTCATCAGGGTGACGAGCTGATGCAGGAGATCCGGCTGCGAGTCGAACAGCTCCGGGGCCACTGTCTTCATGACGGTCTCCAGCTGCTCTGCGGCGTGTGCTGGGACCCCGTACCACGTCTTGGGCTCGCCCCTGAAACACACACGTTTTTGAAGTTTACACGGAGATAACCTTTTTTAAAAAAAAATCTAAAATTGCATCTTGGAACCTGTTTCAAAGTTTGCGTTCTCGAGCCACCAAACACTGTTGTTGTGCAAATGAACGGCCGGAACACATTAAAAGTTTTCTGTTAGAGCGGTGTCGTGTTAGCGGCCCCATAGTTAATAACTAATGAGCTTTGCAACGGAAGTGAATCAATCAAAACTAACTTTAGCTGGACAATAACTTCATTCTAGAGCTGCTGTAAAGCCTAAACAATCTCTTTTACTGTGATTTACTATTATCACTGTAAAGCTGCTTTGAAACAATCTATATTGTTAAAAGCGCTATATAAATGAAGGTGACTTGACTAGGGATGGGCATTGAAAACCGGTTCCACTCGAGAACCGGTTCTAAGTTTTACGATCCATCGATATTGTATGCCCTCGACGTTAACGAGTCCTCTTATCGATGCTCCTGCTCTGAGTCAGCCTTAGTATGTAGGCTACAGACCGTGAACTTGTCCTTTATCAATCACCATAGCACGGCGTCCAAAGCGAATTTTTGTACCGCCAAAGTCTTATTTGATCGGTGAGTAATGTAGATGAACTGCTGCGCTTGTGACAGGGCGCATGTTTAACCGAACGAGCAGAGAGAGAGAGAGAGAGAGAGCGCCCCGGTCGCGCGCGCGCACTCTCTCTCTTCGGAGCAAAGCGAAAGTAAGGGTTCACCGTATCAAAACTAAGCGCTGTCTTCCTCTCTCCCTCGCACATATTAATCAAAATAAACGACACAATGGTAAGGTCGGGAGACTAAAGTTTCATGTGGAGCATTCGGAGATTTGTTTTTCCTGAATTAGGCTACCGCTGGGTGTGAATTGTGCTAAAATATGTTGCCTTTATCGGAAAAGCGTTTCGCACATTCGGCTGACATAAACCACACTTTAAATAAACGGAAAAAAAAACTATCCAGTGATGAAACGTTTTCTGTGATGACACAAATCTTGTGGGATGTCCCAACCGCGGGATAATCACACAACGCGCACACGTCCGAAAATTACAAGTCCGATTCGCGAACTAATGACTCATTTGAACCGATTCGTTTTAATGAATGGTTAAATCAACTGATCTTTCCAACACTGAACTCACGGGACATTTTTAATCGGTGTATAACTAATCGGTAACACTTTACAATAAGGTTCCATTTATTACATAAATTACACAAGTACAGTTTGCTCAAGTGTAAGCTTTAAAACAAATAAAACCACTTGTTTTTCCCCCGAAAAAGCATATGACTAGCCTACTTTTTTCCACACAGTGCAGTCTGTGCTATCAGGAATCGATAAGAGAATCGTTAAAGAATCGGATCGATAAGCAGAACCGTTAGTGGCATTGATATTGATAAAATCTTATCAATTCCCATCCCTAGACTTGACACACACACACACTCACCAGTGCAGGAAGTTGATGGAGTAGCTCCAGTGGTCCTCGATGTGCCAGCAGAAGGAGGAGAAGCACATGCCCACGTACAGCCAGGGCAGCTTCATGCCGCTGATGTCTCCGCTGATGTGCGTCAGCACCGACTGCTCCAGCACCGGCAGGTTGTTCAGGTTCCAGCCCGAGTTCGCATATTCCTGCACACATTCATACGCAACACATGAAGAGGGACAAAAAAAGATTCAGTATTCCTCAAAATGAAGAAATCAGTGGAATGCAAAATCAGAATACTACGCGAACATCCAATAAGTAAATATGTTAAATAAAACAAATATTTTTATGTATTTAATCTGTCTTTTATTGACCAATGTCTTGCTGCTGCTGACCTTCGATGATTGAGTGAAACCACAAGCAAAATGACTTTAGATTTGTTTTATTGGTGAAGTAAGTGTACCAACCAAGCCTCTTAAAGCTACATCGATGCTGGTGGGTAAAGCGAATTCGGCAGCCAGTCAGGCTTGCACATGATGTCTATATTGCAAGCATATTAGCCTGCTAAGGGACCTGGATGAGAGTGAGGAAGTTAGTGCTGACAAAATTATACAAGATAGATCCGTTATAATGGACATTCTGCTCTTCTGGCCTCTTTGGCTACTCTGTCAACACGGTTGTTGAGAGGTTTCAGGAGTGGAAGAAACAAGCAGCAGCGTTTCAGAAGTGTCTTCCTCGCCGATCTAATGTCCCTGAGACTGCTGTGCGGGAGCTATGAGCTCCTCGCAGCACAGAGTGCAGCAAAAACACAGCGTCGCCACTCGGGCTCCTCCACAATAAGGGGGTCTGGCAGTCGCAGTCGAAGCCTTCAAGAGACAGGCAAGATCTGAGGACTGACATTATCTCCAAGGTGGCTCCGACAAAGAAGAAGGCCTGACGCCGATTCCACCTCATTATACGGTGCCCATTTCTCCTCTAGGCCCTCCAGGGGGCGATCCTCCGAGGAGGGCAGCAGTGCTACGGTGGTGGACCCCGAGCAGGCTCTGGTTATGGAGCAGGATACTGGAGCAGATTCAGTCCGAGGACTGGTTTGTCATGATAGATTTGAAGGACGCATAGTTCCATGTAGCCATCCATCCTCATCACAGGAAGATTCTGAGGTCTGCTTTCGGTGGCTAAGCGTACCAATATCGGGTTCTTCACTTTGGCCTAAGTTTATCACCCCGCACTTTCACAAATTGCGTGGATGCAGGTCTGGTTCCTATGAGACTCCAGGGCATCCGCGTGTTGAATTATATATTGAATTATGTCGTTTTGTCTCACATAAGCAAGTTGGGGTTGAGGCTCAACGCCAAAAAGAGCGTGCTCCTTCCAGCTCAGAGGAACACTTTTCTAGGGGTAATTTGGGATTCGACAACGATGCAGGCACAACTATCCCCTGCTCGTATAGCATCGATTCTCTCAGATGTAAATGGGGTAAAACTAGGCCAGTCACTTACTGTGAAAGTTTCAAAGACTGTTGGGTCTTATGGCAGCAGCGTCCAACGTAATAACTTTTGGCCTTCTGTACATGAGACAAAATGTGCTTGTCCGCACTGAACAACACATCGGTGGTCTCTTAAATCAACCATCAGGGGGGTCTGAGGTCACATCACCTATGCAAACTGGCTCATCAGATCCTCCTATGGGCCCAAGGGAAATTACTGTCTCTCAGGGCAGTATATATCCCTGGGCATCAAAATCAGGGAGCTTAGGCCCGGGGAATGGAGACTTCACCTCAAGGCGATGAAGCGCCTATGGGAGAAATTCGGTCAAGCACAAGTCGACCTATTTGCATCTTCAGAGACAACTCACTGTCCCATGTGGTTCTCCCTCACGTATCCAGCTCCCCTGGGGGAGCTCCCATCTGTTACTAGTAGCCCCGTTCTGGCCGGCCCGAGTGTAGTTTTCAGACCTGGTGTCCCTTCTCGACGGCTCTCTGATGGAGATTCCGATCAGGAGGGACCAATTGTCCCAAGAAGGGTGCACGATTTATCACCCTCGCCCGGAGTTGTGGAAACTGTGGGCTTGGCCCCTGAGGGCCCCTTGGCCCCCGAGCTCCCTCCATGAGAAGACTGTATGTACTGAAATGAAGACTATTCTCTTCTTGGTATATAGAACGTCAGTTGGACCCAGTCAACTGTATTATGGGTTCAGCGCTGGAATTTTTGCAGGAACGTTTCTCTGCTGGATTATTTCCTTCCACCTTGAAGGTGTATGTGGTAGCTATATCTGCTAACCACACTCCTCTGGGTGGTGCATCTTTAGGGAGAGATCCTCTAATTACTTGTTTTCTTAGTGGCACTCCGAGGCTGAGGCCTGCACTACGCACAAGAGCGCCGGCTTGGGATTTGGCCGTTGTATTGTAAGGCCTGGCTTTGGCTTCCTTCGAGCCTATTGAAGAGGTTTTAGAAAATTTCCTCACACTAAAAAGATTATCTCTCCTTGCCATCTCTTCTATCAAGAGAATTGGAAACTTACAAGCTTTGTTGTTGCTCTTTCGTGCCTAGAATTTGCACCTGTTATGGTGAAAGCCTTCCTTTACCCTAGGATGGGGTATGTTGCTAAGGTCCCAACTAATGTTGCAGGTCCCATTGTGCTGCAGGCCTTCTGTCCTCCACCTATCTTATCATCAGATCAGGAAAATCAATCTGCAACGCCCTGTGAGGGATTTGGATGCTTATGTCCACAGATCTGCCCTGTGGCGAAAGTTGGATCAACTCTTTGTCTGTTTCGGGTCACCTAGAAAAGGTTACCCCGCATCTAAGCAGAGGATGAGAAAGTGGGTTGACGAGACTATCTGAAGCGGTGGGTCAGCCTTCACCTATGGCTATCCGGGCCCATTCTACCAGGAGTATGGCTGCCTCAAAATCTTTATTGTCGGGAGTCTCCCTTCAGGAAATTTGTGATGCGGCAGGCTGGTCCTCTCCGCACACCGTTGTCAGATTCTATAACTTGGATCTAGGCTCCACTCCGGGGTCTATGGTGCTTGTGTCTTAGTGTGCGCAATGATTTCACACAGACAGGCATTTGATTATTATGGCGTTGTGGGTATAATGTTCCCACAGCGTCTCGACGCAGCTCGAGTTCCCTTGAAAGGGAACGTCTCAGGTGAAGACTGTAACCCTGGTTCCCTGAAGAGGGAACGAGACACTGCGTCGCCCTGCCATACTCCCTGCATGCCTGGGATCGACTTGCTTCAGCCTATCAGAAGCTAGCGCGGTCTGTTTCTGGGTATGCTTTATAGTTTCCTGGTCGATGACATCACCCGCCTATGGCGTTCTGTCTGGCCATTGGACTGATTTCACATGTGCTTCATGACCCAATCACGCAGGGGCATTCCCACGGCGTCTCAACGCAGCTCGAGTTCCCTCTTCAGGGAACCAGGGTTACAGAAGTAACCTGAAACGTTCAGTGATGGTTCATTTCTGTTGTAAAAAGTTATTCATTTAGTTAATTTATATATATAGCTGCTCTGGAGAAAACAGTGATGTCATCGTCCAGCTCAGTTCAATTCTCATATAATGGTGTCAATGCAGGCAGATCAATAATATTGTTGAATATTAAGTGTCCCCAACTAATCATCATCTTCTTCGTTAATAATAATAATAATAATACATTTTATTTGTCATGCGCCTTTCTCAGACTCAAAGCGCTACAGTACAGAACAAAACAATCAAACATGAGGATAAAATAAATAAAGAAATAGTAAAAAGAAGTACAACAAAATAATACAATTATAAATTGAAAGCTTGACTAAAAAGATATGTCTTAAGAAGTTTCTTAAAACAATCCAGAGAATCAGCATCCCTAATAGTTGTAGGTAATGTGTTCCATAATTTTGGTGCGTTGTAGGAAAAGGCCCTTCCCCCCATTCGTTGATGTTTTGAGAGGCAGCTTGCAACGTCACTAAGTTGAATACACATGAAGTAGTAGTAGTAGTCTGGTTTATTAGAAGCAGAGACCATTCTTTGTTATAAGAGAAGTGAAATTGGAACAAATGGAGGACCACGAGTATTACTTAGCACAAGAGCCGACAGAGCGTGAATCTTCGTCCTTTAAGGGAGTACCACAGTATTGTAAAGCGTAAGGTTCCTCAACACTGCTCACACCACATTAGAGGACATTATATTGTATATAATTACAAATAACTGACGTTTACTTGTAATAAAGTGAAAGATTAATGAGAATAGTAAATCTTACGTCCTCGTCGCCGATGAGCTTCCTCTTGCCGTCCCGCACTGGGAATCCGCTGCCCACGTCCTTGGAGCTGATGTCAGCACCATACTCCACGATCACGTCCTCCTCGATGCTGCTGACCAGACGCCAGAACTCCTTCTCCACCAGCTCCGTCGGCACCATCTGACACACACACACACACACACACACACACTGAGTCTGAGCCGGCTGTGGACCCTGAGAAGCCTGCAGGTGCGACTCTTACGTGAACGGGCATGTTGAAGTAGTCGGACTTGAAGTGGTCGGCCATCTCGCCGAAGCTCTGGAGTGTGTACTCGCGCACGGCCTGCTCGAAGCCGAACGCCTCCCGAGGCTTGCTGCACTCCTGTGTGTGTGAGCACATCATCACCATCACTGAGTGTGAGTGTGTGTGTGTGTGTGTGTGTGTGTGTGTGTGTGTGTGTGTGAATATAGGTGTGTGAGTGTACTCGCACAAGGCCTGCTCGAAGCCAAACGCCTCCCGAGGCTTGCTGCACTCCTGTGTGTGTCAGCACATCATCACAGCGCCAGTCTCCTTTGGGCACGTCCTGCAGGTGTGTGTGTGTGAGTGTGTGTGTGTGTGTGTGTGTGTGTGCAGTACCTCCGCCACACACTTGGGGCAGCGCCAGTCTCCTTTGGGCACGTCCTGCAGCGGCGGGATGAGGCAGAAGGTGTGGTAGCTGTCGTCACAGCCATCACACAGCAGGAGGCGGTCCTCCTCGTCACCCCGCCCACACGCCATGCACATGTACAGGTCGATCTGCGGACACACACACACACACACACGAGAACTCAGTTTCACAAACACACAAGCACTGGGGTCTGAAGAAGCCTGAGCAGTTGCATGTTTCACAGAAGAGCTGCTCCGGCCAATGAGACCGTAGCGCTGCTGCTTTCAAGAGGATCCATTATTACACTCACATTATTATCTATTCAGCAGATGTTTCAGCCAAGTAAACAAGTAAACAACCAGCAAAAAGCGCCCACATATGGATTTATCAGCATGTTTTGAGAGAATAAAATGATATAAATATCTTTGTTCATTGAAACAAATGGTCTGAAAGAACCATCTGTGAAAACAAGTCAGATGTCACATCACTAGTTTCCTGTACATTCATTCCTTTTAAAGCACTGCTGCTGTTGAAACAAGTAAAAAAAATTACAACTAATAAAACAATATCCAATGCATCATAACTCATACTCACATAATTAACCTCCAGCACCTCCTTGCGTGGACGCATTTTAAAAGCGAACGCCTGAGCCTTCATGTGCTTCTGTTTCCTGAGGAAGCCATCGTCATCTGGACACACACACACACACACAGTCTGTACACGCTTGATGACCAAAACTGATGTCTCTGTGTAATAACAAGCCGAAGAAAGTCTCACCCGCTGCCATGATGTCCAGGCACCCGCCGAACACCTGTATGGCTTTGGGCTCTGTGTTTTCCCTCTAAGACACAACACAAGGGTCAGAGGTCAGCTCTGATATCACACCAGCATACACACAGGCACAGTATGACAAATTATTTAACCCATTTTCCTGGGTCAGAGAGAGTCTTTGGTGGAAGCACTCTCAGTGACTGGAGAAGTTTGAAGGGGCAGGACTTAAGCACTCTCAGTGACTGGGGAAGCTTGAAGGGGGAGGACTTAAGCACTCTCAGTGACTGAGGAAGTTAGAAGGGTCAGGACTTAAGCACTCTCAGTGACTGAGGAAGTTAGAAGGGGCGGGACTTAAGCACTCTCAGTGACTGAGGAAGCTTGAAGGGGCAGGACTTAAGCACTCTCAGTGACTGGAGAAGTTCGAAGGGGCAAGACTTAAGCACTCTCAGTGACTGAGGAAGTTAGAAGGGGCAGGACTTAAGCACTCTCAGTGACTGGGGAAGCTTGAAGGGGCAGGACTTAAGCACTCTCAGTGACTGGAGAAGCTTGAAGGGGCAAGACTTAAGCACTCTCGGGGGCTGGAGAAGCTTGAAGGGGGAGGACTTAAGCCAGGGGTAGGCAAGTTCGGTCCTAGAAAGCCGCAGTCCTGCAGAATTTAGTTCCAACCCTAATCAAACTAATCAATGTCTTCAGGATTACTAAGGCTATAAGCAGGAGAGGTTTTTTTCAGTGTTGGAGCCAAACTCTGCAGGACAGCGGCTCTCTAGGACCGAACTTGCCTACCCCTGACTTAAGCACTCTCAATGACTGGAGAAGCTTGAAGGGGCGGGACTTAAGAACTCTCAGTTACTGAGGAAGTTAGAAGGGGCGGGACTTAAGCACTCTCAGTGACTGGAGAAGCTTGAAGGGGCAAGACGTAAGCACTCTCAGTGACTGGGAAAGCTTGAAGGGGCAGGACATAAGCACTCTCAGTGACTGAAGAAGCTTGAAGGGGCAGGACCTAAGCACTCTCAGTGACTTAGGAAGTTAGAAGGGGCAGGACTTAAGCACTCTCAGTGACTGGGGAAGTTATAAGGGGCAGGACTTAAGCACTCTCAGTGACTGGGGAAGCTTGAAGGGGGAGGACTTAAGCACTCTCACTGACTGAGGAAGTTAGAAGGGTCAGGACTTAAGCACTCTCAGTGACTGAGGAAGTTAGAAGGGGCAGGACATAAGCACTCTTAGTGACTGAGGAAGTTAGAAGGGGCAGGACTTAAGCACTCTCAGTGACTGGAGAAGTTTGAAGGGGCGGGACTTAAGCACTCTCTGTGACTGGAGAAGCTTGAAAGGGCAGGACTTAAGCACTCTCAGTGACTGGAGAAGCTTGAAGGGGCAAGACTTAAGCACTCTCAGTGACTGGGGAAGCTTGAAGGGGCAGGACTTAAGCATTCTCAGTGACTGGAGAAGTTTGAAGGGGCGGGACTTAAGCACTCTCTGTGACTGGAGAAGCTTGAAGGGGCAGGACTTAAGCACTCTCAGTGACTGGAGAAGCTTGAAGGGGCAAGACTTAAGCACTCTCAGTGACTGAGGAAGTTAGAAGGGGCAGGACTTAAACACTCTCAGTGACTGGAGAAGTTTGAAGGGGCGGGACTTAAGCACTCTCTGTGACTGGAGAAGCTTGAAGGGGCGGAACTTAAGCACTCTCTGTGACTGGAGAAGCTTGAAGGGGTGGGACTTAAGCACTCTCTGTGACTGGTAAGCTTGAAGGGGCAGGATTTAAGCACTCTCTGTGACTGGAGAAGCTTGAAGGGGCGGGACTTAAGCACTCTCTGTGACTGGAAAAGCTTGAAGGGGCGGGACTTAAGCACTCTCAGTGACTGGGGAAGCTTGAAGGGGCAGGACTTAAGCACTCTCAGTGACTGGAGAAGCTTGAAGGGGCAGGATTTAAGCACTCTCAGTGACTGGAGAAGCTTGAAGGGGCAAGACTTAAGCACTCTCGGGGGCTGGAGAAGCTTGAAGGGGGAGGACTTAAGCCAGGGGTAGGCAAGTTCGGTCCTAGAAAGCCACTGTCCTGCTGAATTTAGTTCCAACCCTAATCAAACACACCTGAACAAGCTAATCAATGTCTTTAGGATTACTAAGGCTATAAGCAGGAGAGGTTTTTTTCAGTGTTGGAGCCAAACTCTGCAGGACAGCGGCTCTCTAGGACCGAACTTGCCTACCCCTGACTTAAGCACTCTCAATGACTGGAGAAGCTTGAATGGGCGGGACTTAAGCACTCTCAGTGACTGGAGAAGCTTGAAGGGGCAAGACGTAAGCACTCTCAGTGACTGGGAAAGCTTGAAGGGGCAAGACTTAAGCACTCTTTTAGTGACTTAGGAAGTTAGAAGGGGCAGGACTTAAGCACTCTCAGTGACTGGGGAAGTTATAAGGGGCAGGACTTAAGCACTCTCAGTGACTGGGGAAGCTTGAAGGGGGAGGACTTAAGCACTCTCAGTGACTTAGGAAGTTAGAAGGGGCAGGACTTAAGCACTCTCAGTGACTGGGGAAGTTATAAGGGGCAGGACTTAAGCACTCTCAGTGACTGGGGAAGCTTGAAGGGGGAGGACTTAAGCACTCTCACTGACTGAGGAAGTTAGAAGGGTCAGGACTTAAGCACTCTCAGTGACTGAGGAAGTTAGAAGGGGCAGGACATAAGCACTCTCAGTGACTGAGGAAGTTAGAAGGGGCAGGACTTAAGCACTCTCAGTGACTGGAGAAGTTTGAAGGGGCGGGACTTAAGCACTCTCTGTGACTGGAGAAGCTTGAAGGGGCGGGACTTAAGCACTCTCTGTGACTGGAAAAGCTTGAAGGGGCGGGACTTAAGCACTCTCAGTGACTGGAGAAGTTTGAAGGGGCGGGACTTAAGCACTCTCTGTGACTGGAGAAGTTTGAAGGAGCGGGACTTAAGCACTCTCAGTGACTGAGGAAGCTTGAAGGGGCGGGACTTAAGCACTCTCAGTGACTGAGGAAGCTTGAAGGGGCAGGACTTAAGCACTCTCTGTGACTGGAAAAGCTTGAAGGGGCGGGACTTAAGCACTCTCAGTGACTGAGGAAGCTTGAAGGGGCAGGACTTAAGCACTCTCAGTCACTGGAGAAGCTTGGAGGGGCGGGACTTAAGCACTCTCAGTGACTGGAGAAGTTTGAAGGGGCGGGACTTAAGCACTCTCTGTGACTGGAGAAGCTTGAAGGGGCGGGACTTAAGCACTCTCTGTGACTGGAAAAGCTTGAAGGGGCGGGACTTAAGCACTCTCAGTGACTGGGGAAGCTTGAAGGGGCAGGACTTAAGCACTCTCAGTGACTGGAGAAGCTTGGAGGGGCGGGACTTAAGCACTCTCAGTGACTGGAGAAGCTTGGAGGGGCGGGACACAAAAATCACAATAACACCAGATCGGATCAGATACTCAGACACAGGGAGAAGCATCACACACACATAATAACAGATCAGATCAGATCCTCCTACAGCATCACACACACCTCGTCCTTCAGCCGTCGAGGGGAACGTCGCTCCGGCCGTCTCTCCTTCTCTTCATCCTCCTCTACGGCCTCTTCCTCTGTTCCTCCTATCCCTTCATCCTCAGCGTCAGAGGCTTCTGGGTAAAGCCTGTGGACGACTCCCTACACACACAAACACACAGTCAGCAGCGGAGCGAGGCACACACTCGTCTCATGGAGGAGTCGCACTCACCGTCAGAGACGCTCCGGACTGGAAAACCTCGTAAGGATACAGGATCCGCTCGAAGTGAGAGCGCAGCAACGATCCCACGCCTTTCCCAGCCGGAAAACCCATCCGACTGCTGATCCTGGACCAGCGCTTCTCCTTACACACCAGCTCGAACCCTCCCTCTGCACACACCAGCTGGAGACACACAGAGTCAAGCGTCAAACACACACACAGACCACCTTGAAACCTCCTTCTGCAGACACAAGCTAGAAACACATAGCAGTGTATATAAACACAAGCTCTAGCAGCTCGTGGCTTCAGCGTAACACTCACACACACCTTGCTCAGCAGGTACAGGTCCAGCACGCACTCACACACACACACACACACACACACAGACCTTGCTCAGCAGGTACAGGTCCAGCACTGACACACACACACACACACACACATACACTCACTCACACACACACACACCTTGCTCAGCAGGTACAGGTCCAGCACTCTTCTCTCCACGTGAGGAAAGCGTAGCTTGCAGCCCTGAAGCTCCCAGAACTTGGAGATCTGGTCCAGGAAGTTGAGCTTGACTCTGGTGAGGGCCTGAAGGCAGGACAGGAGGTGAGGAACACACACACACACACACACACACACACACACACTCATTCGCGGTGAGATGATGAGACTGACCTCCAGCTCATTGAGCCGCTGGATGCGTGGAGTGAAGCGGAAGCTGCGCACGTCACAGGCGAAGGGAGGCTGCCAGCCCTGAAAGACAAAAAACACACACACACGGTCACCACGGTAACCAGCATCAGCATCAAACACAGTCACCACGGTAACCAGCATCAGCATCACACACACGGCTACCACGGTAACCAGCATCACACACACGGTCACCACCATCACACACAGGGTCACCACGGTAACCACCATCACACACACACGGTCACCACGGTAACCAGCATCAGCATCACACACAGTCACCACGGTAACCAGCATCAGCATCACACACACGGCCACCACGGTAACCAGCATCACACACACGGTCACCACGGTAACCAGAATCAGCATCACACACACGGTCACCACGGTAACCAGAACCAGCATCACACACAGCAGAGCGGATGAGAAGTTGACGAGTATGATGAGTAGTACTGATCTATTATTATAGTGTTTATGTTTACAGTATTGAGCGTCTGATCTGTTATTATAGTGTTTATGTTTACAGTATTGAGCGTCTGATCTGTTATTATAGTGTTTATGTTTACAGTATTGAGCGTCTGATCTGTTATTATAGTGTTTATGTTTACAGTATTGAGCGTCTGATCTGTTATTATTATAGTGTTTATGTTTACAGTATTGAGCGTCTGATCTGTTATTATAGTGTTTGTTTACAGTATTGAGCGTCTGATCTGTTATTATAGTGTTTGTTTACAGCATTGAGCGTCTGATCTGTTATTATAGTGTTTATGTTTACAGCATTGAGCGTCTGATCTGTTATTAGTGTTTATGTTTACAGCATTGAGCATCTGATCTGTTATTAGTGTTTATGTTTACAGCATTGAGCATCTGATCTGTTATTATAGTGTTTATGTTTACAGTATTGAGCGTCTGATCTGTTATTATAGTGTTTATGTTTACAGTATTGAGCGTCTGATCTGTTATTATAGTGTTTATGTTTACTGTATTGAGCGTCTGATCTGTTATTATAGTGTTTATGTTTACAGTATTGAGCGTCTGATCTGTTATTATAGTGTTTATGTTTACAGTATTGAGCGTCTGATCTGTTATTATAGTGTTTATGTTTACAGTATTGAGCGTCTGATCTGTTATTATAGTGTTTATGTTTACAGTATTGAGCGTCTGATCTGTTATTATAGTGTTTATGTTTACAGTATTGAGCGTCTGATCTGTTATTATAGTGTTTATGTTTACAGTATTGAGCGTCTGATCTGTTATTATAGTGTTTATGTTTACAGTATTGAGCGTCTGATCTGTTATTATAGTGTTTATGTTTACAGCATTGAGCGTCTGATCTGTTATTATAGTGTTTATGTTTACAGCATTGAGCGTCTGATCTGTTATTATAGTGTTTATGTTTACAGCATTGAGCGTCTGATCTGTTATTATAGTGTTTATGTTTACAGCATTGAGCGTCTGATCTGTTATTATAGTGTTTATGTTTACAGCATTGAGCGTCTGATCTGTTATTATAGTGTTTATGTTTACAGTATTGAGCGTCTGATCTGTTATTATAGTGTTTATGTTTACAGTATTGAGCGTCTGAGTGTTTATGTTTACAGTATTGAGCGTCTGATCTGTTATTATAGTGTTTATGTTTACAGTATTGAGCGTCTGATCTGTTATTATAGTGTTATGTTTACAGTATTGAGCGTCTGATCTGTTATTATAGTGTTTATGTTTACAGTATTGAGCGTCTGATCTGTTATTATAGTGTTTATGTTTACAGCATTGAGCGTCTGATCTGTTATTATAGTGTTTATGTTTACAGCATTGAGCGTCTGATCTGTTATTATAGTGTTTATGTTTACAGCATTGAGCGTCTGATCTGTTATTATAGTGTTTATGTTTACAGCATTGAGCGTCTGATCTGTTATTATAGTGTTTATGTTTACAGCATTGAGCGTCTGATCTGTTATTATAGTGTTTATGTTTACAGCATTGAGCGTCTGATCTGTTATTATAGTGTTTATGTTTACAGCATTGAGCGTCTGATCTGTTATTATAGTGTTTATGTTTACAGCATTGAGCGTCTGATCTGTTATTATAGTGTTTATGTTTACAGCATTGAGCGTCTGATCTGTTATTATAGTGTTTATGTTTACAGCATTGAGCGTCTGATCTGTTATTATAGTGTTTATGTTTACAGCATTGAGCGTCTGATCTGTTATTATAGTGTTTATGTTTACAGCATTGAGCGTCTGATCTGTTATTATAGTGTTTATGTTTACAGCATTGAGCGTCTGATCTGTTATTATAGTGTTTATGTTTACAGCATTGAGCGTCTGATCTGTTATTATAGTGTTTATGTTTACAGTATTGAGCGTCTGATCTGTTATTATAGTGTTTATGTTTACAGTATTGAGCGTCTGAGTGTTTATGTTTACAGTATTGAGCGTCTGATCTGTTATTATTATAGTGTTTATGTTTACAGTATTGAGCGTCTGATCTGTTATTATAGTGTTTATGTTTACAGTATTGAGCGTCTGATCTGTTATTATAGTGTTTATGTTTACAGTATTGAGCGTCTGATCTGTTATTATAGTGTTTATGTTTACAGTATTGAGCGTCTGATCTGTTATTATAGTGTTTATGTTTACAGTATTGAGCGTCTGATCTGTTATTATAGTGCTTATGTTTACAGCATTGAGCGTCTGATCTGTTATTATAGTGTTTATGTTTACAGTATTGAGCGTCTGATCTGTTATTATAGTGTTTATGTTTACAGTATTGAGCGTCTGATCTGTTATTATAGTGTTTATTTTTACAGTATTGAGCGTCTGATCTGTTATTATAGTGTTTATGTTTACAGTATTGAGCGTCTGATCTGTTATAGTGCTTATGTTTACAGTATTGAGCGTCTGATCTGTTATTATAGTGTTTATGTTTACAGTATTGAGCGTCTGATCTGTTATTATAGTGCTTATGTTTACAGTATTGAGCGTCTGATCTGTTATTATAGTGTTTATGTTTACAGTATTGAGCGTCTGATCTGTTATTATAGTGTTTATGTTTACAGTATTGAGCGTCTGATCTGTTATTATAGTGTTTATGTTTACAGTATTGAGCGTCTGATCTGTTATTATAGTGTTTATGTTTACAGTATTGAGCGTCTGATCTGTTATTATAGTGTTTATGTTTACAGTATTGAGCGTCTGATCTGTTATTATAGTGTTTATGTTTACAGTATTGAGCGTCTGATCTGTTATTATAGTGTTTATGTTTACAGCATTGAGCGTCTGATCTGTTATTATAGTGTTTATGTTTACAGCATTGAGCGTCTGATCTGTTATTATAGTGTTTATGTTTACAGTATTGAGCGTCTGATCTGTTATTATAGTGTTTATGTTTACAGTATTGAGCGTCTGATCTGTTATTATAGTGTTTATGTTTACAGTATTGAGCGTCTGATCTGTTATTATAGTGTTTATGTTTACAGTATTGAGCGTCTGATCTGTTATTATAGTGTTTATGTTTACAGTATTGAGCGTCTGATCTGTTATTATAGTGTTTATGTTTACAGTATTGAGCGTCTGATCTGTTATTATAGTGTTTATGTTTACAGCATTGAGCGTCTGATCTGTTATTATAGTGTTTGTTTACAGCATTGAGCGTCTGATCTGTTATTATAGTGTTTATGTTTACAGCATTGAGCGTCTGATCTGTTATTATATTGTTTATGTTTACAGCATTGAGCGTCTGATCTGTTATTATAGTGTTTATGTTTACAGCATTGAGCGTCTGATCTGTTATTATAGTGTTTATGTTTACAGCATTGAGCGTCTGATCTGTTATTATAGTGTTTATGTTTACAGCATTGAGCGTCTGATCTGTTATTATAGTGTTTATGTTTACAGTATTGAGCGTCTGATCTGTTATTATAGTGTTTATGTTTACAGTATTGAGCGTCTGATCTGTTATTATAGTGTTTATGTTTACAGTATTGAGCGTCTGATCTGTTATTATAGTGTTTATGTTTACAGTATTGAGCGTCTGATCTGTTATTATTATAGTGTTTATGTTTACAGTATTGAGCGTCTGATCTGTTATTATAGTGTTTATGTTTACAGTATTGAGCGTCTGATCTGTTATTATAGTGTTTATGTTTACAGTATTGAGCGTCTGAGTGTTTATGTTTACAGTATTGAGCGTCTGATCTGTTATTATAGTGTTTATGTTTACAGTATTGAGCGTCTGATCTGTTATTATAGTGTTTATGTTTACAGTATTGAGCGTCTGATCTGTTATTATAGTGTTTATGTTTACAGTATTGAGCGTCTGATCTGTTATTATAGTGTTTATGTTTACAGTATTGAGCGTCTGATCTGTTATTATTATAGTGTTTATGTTTACAGTATTGAGCGTCTGATCTGTTATTATAGTGTTTATGTTTACAGTATTGAGCGTCTGATCTGTTATTATTATAGTGTTTATGTTTACAGTATTGAGCGTCTGATCTGTTATTATTGTAGTGTTTATGTTTACAGTATTGAGCGTCTGATCTGTTATTATAGTGTTTATGTTTACAGTATTGAGCGTCTGATCTGTTATTATTATAGTGTTTATGTTTACAGTATCTCAACCATTTGCAATGCTCGTTTTCTCCGCAATGATACAGTATTGTGTGTCTGATCTGATGTGTCATTATTGTGTATTGTGTTATTATTGTGTGGTTATTGTGTGATTATGTTTACCGTCGGGGGTCTGATCTTGCAGATGCCCGTGTTCTCTGCGATGTCTCGGATCTTGTGGATAAACCCGAACGGGTCGCTGAAGTCCTGCCAGCTGGGCTCGAACACCGGACACTCCGGAGGAGCCACGAACTCACCGAGCTGAGACATCATCTGATACACACACACACACACACACACAGACCGCTACGCCACGCGCATCATCCGACCGTGTTTACATCGATGAGGCGATCTTCAGGCGTTGGTCCCCGTCAGCTCCTCATCTCTGACGGCTGTCCTCCAGATGCTGCGGGGACACACGAACACGAGCCCCGGGACTCGTTAGCTCGATGCTGGAGCTGAAGAGTTTTTTGTCCTAGGGTCGAACAAAAGCCTCCGCCGCTTCCGGGTCCCTTCACCGCGTCTCCGCGCGCATTCCTTCCCGGTTCACACCCGTCCTCCTTCAGCCTTCAGCGATCTTACCCGTGAGCCCCTCGAGCGACCGATCGGGTTTACTCCTGCAATAACAGACCCACGGCCACACAAACACGGTTAGCTTCTTCCGCTAGCCTAGCCTCTGCTCTAGTGTTTCCGGATGTGTCACCTTTCACCTCGCCACGGCTCTACTTCCGCTTCACTCTGATGGTTAGCGCGACCCGGGTCAAAATAAAGTATACCGAATGCACTAAATACGGTACAAGCCAGTACAGTTGTAAAAGTTATACACTATAAATACACTTATTAAAAGAATATTTCTACATCAGCAGTGCACAAAAATATACTAAACCACTAATACTTAAAATAGATTTTGCATTGAAAGATATAGCACACACGTCTGGCCAGATTTTTACAAAGCTTTTGATGCTGTTGAGCATCCTTTTATTTTGAAAACCTTGCATCATTTTGGTTTTGAAGTAAAATTTATAAATGTAATAGAAATGTTATAATGGAATCAATAGCTCTGTAGCTCTGGAACCTGCTCGAGATTTCCAGTTAAAAGAGGGATTCGTCAGGGATGCGGTAGCTCTCCATTATTATTTATAATGGTTGCAGAGTTATTATCTACCGCTATATTGATTAAAAATAATGGTATTGAAGGTAAAGCTAGTGTTGGATATGTAACAGGTACATTTGTACTGTTAAATGTGTATAGTTTATTAGAATTCTCACAAAATTGTTTGTTTACATGTACCTGATATTACTGCCTAAGTGAAGTTGAGTGTCTTTCCCTTTAATTGATGTGATGTCACGAGTCAATGTAATTTCCGGTGTCCCCTCCTCTTCCTCTTTACATTGGTGATGCAGTGAGAGGTGAGGCTCCATAATCATCTTTAATCCTAATTTTAATTGTTGCTTTTATGTATATATTTTCACTCTAATTCCTGTGTATAATATTATTTTACATATCTGTGTGGCGATTTTTGTAATTTCATCACGATTAAGCGATATTTTTGCTTATGGGCCTAAATGTGAAATGAGAGCACACGTGATAAGTGTACATCACATTTGTTTTATAGAGTTATTTCGAGGGCGACTCTCACACACTGAGGCTGATTACATTTGTTTTATATCAGGCAAGGCATTAAAGATTTGTGAAGCTGCCGAATGCCGTCCTGTTCTTAAGTCAACAAAAACACAACGCAGACAACAGACCAGTTACAGATAGACATAATTAGTCAATTTGCTGACGATACAACATTGTTTCTAAAAAGTGAATATCAAATTCCACTAGCTTTACATTCTATTAACCAGTTTTCTAAAGCTTCGGGGCTACATTTAAACCTGAACAAATGTGTAATGCTAACATTGCATGAGTTCCCTTTGCAGTCATTATCTAATATACAAATTAAAAGGGAAGTTAAATATTTGGGGATTACTATTTCTAAAGATAAAGATGTTATGGAGAATAAAAATGTGTTGAATAACATATAAATGTAAGTCCATATTGAATAGATGGCTGCAGCAGAGTGATCTTACAATATTTGGAAGGGTTCTTTTATCTAAAATGGATAGTTTGTCCAGACTCATCTATCCAGCCTTCTCCTTGCCCATATCGACACGAATGTGTATCTTCTCTTTTTTTCCAGTGTCGATTGCCATAAGTATCAATCTAACAGTCATCCTGTATGCCTGATTTGCCATGTATATTGATTAAAAAAAATACATATTGCCATAAGAATGCTTGATAATAAATCAATACATTTTAATTTGTACAGGTTTTCTTCTTTTTCTAATTTTGTGATTCTGTGAGCAGCTAAATGATCCCCAAAGGCTCTTCTAAGTGCTCTTCAGCCTGAAGGGGGGTCGCACACCGGACAAGAAGTGCAGCGTCGCGTCTAGGACAACTCGAGGTATCACACATCGGACGCGCACTTTCTCAGTTTATGGCCAGCAAGATTGTTATGTTTAAGGACTTTATGGAATTAAGAGAATGTCTGTAGGCTACTACGTTATGATTGTACTGTACAATTGAATACAATCGTTGCTGAGTCTGCAGTCTGAACACTTTACCTCAGGGCGTCTGTTAATAATAATAATAATACATTTATTTTATATAGCACCTTTAAAAGTTGCTTTCTCAAAGCGCTTTACAGGCAAACATAAAAAAGTACACACTTCAATACACAAATAAAACAGGTAAAATGAATAATCAACTAAAAGCAATTCTAAAATAACATGTTTTGAGACGAGATTTAAAAGTCTCTAAGTTAACTGAATTCATTTGAGAATATCATCTAAAAATCTGATTACATCTGCAATTTTTATCCATGCATCTGATTTCTGTAGATGAATGTAAAACTCAATGTATCTTGCAGCACAGGGTGAAGTCAGTAGAGTATGTACATTAACGACGACTTGAGACAAATATAATGTAAATTGAATATAAAACTATGTAAATGGCGCTCCGTGGCACAGAAGGATTGTGAACAGGGTCCTGTTGAGAAGCTGTCGCTGCCGGGTGTGTGTACACTAGAGATGTGATGGTGAGGAGGATATGTTCCCTCCGGTAAATCGACGTGTGACAACACCGGTATCACCGGCAGGGCTCTTTAAACCGCTTATTCGTCCGCACGGGCATTCACCATGGTTTTGTTGATGTGTTTTTCATTAAGAATAATAGGCTAATGAACCCACCATTCAAGTTGAAATTTGAAGTAAATTCGCTTAAATAGGCGCTTTAACATTTTGCTTTGACACCAAATATTCCGCAGTCACCTTATTGGTCAGCTCCTTGCTCTCGTGATGAATGAGATCTGACTCCTGCTGCTGATCTGTGCTGCGACTTGTTCATCTCACGACTTGTAAAGCAGACTCGTTCAGCTGTTGCTTCTGAACACGGGTAAGGGCCGTTACATAGTCAACGCGAGCGACGCGAGCTACACGCTCCTTTTCATAGTACACAAGCAGACGCAAGCGTCACCGGCGATGCGCGAAATGCAATACACCGATCGCGCAGCAGGGGGTAGTAGAGTCTAGAGTCGGGTCATGTGATATTCAGATCAAAATGGCAACTGAAGAAGAGTGCATATTGCCGATTTTACATCGGCGGCAATAAAACAAGCTCACATAACTTTTCCTCTTCGCCCGCCATTGTATTCAAATCTTCTTCTTCTGTAAACATAATAATATACCTTTTTATGTACATTACTTGCAATGTCGCCCCCACCGACAACACACAGTATTGCGTGCATCGGCGTGTCGCGTATCAAAAACTAGGATGACACATTTGGCTACGCATCGACGCATAATGGCGGCCGAAGCGTAGCGATGTGTAGCCTTGCGCACGCGTATGCGTACCGATGCGTTGACTATGTAAGGGCCCTAACACCGTCAACACTGACTAGCGTAGCAAGCCCAGAGTACACTCAGAGAACATAATGCGTTCGAATGTTAAAGACGTGACGCTGCGCTTCTTGTGCGACCCCCTTAAGTGTCTTTAGCTATGCAAATATATTGTTAGTCAGACACCTCAGTATTTTGGTTTAAATCAATTAAAGCTACATCATGTTAGAGTCATCAGTAATGTTTTAATAAAGAAGTTTAAGGGATGGTTCTTTAAAAAACTACCTACATCCTGCATTTGTGATTTGCCATGTTCACAACATATCATTGATGAAAAACTTATTTTAATTTGTACAGACATATGCAATATCTGTTCAGTCATGTTTCTTCCATTTTGCTTTTGTGTCAACAGCTGCTAAATAAACCCCCAAATCTCTGTGTGTTTATCCATGTAAGTATATTTGGGAGACACTTTAGTATTTGGGTTTTACTTCTTTAAAGCTAAATCATCAGCGATGTCTTAACAGCTGGAGATGTTTCCCTTATTTGCACCTATGTTAGCGGTCCATGTTAATGTTCATTTACCTGCCTTCAGTTTAAAGTTTTGCAAAGATGAGAAACATGGACATAATTAATGCAGTTTCTCGTGTTACCATAACATTAAGCTGTCTAGTCAAAAGATAAATACAAATCCATATTATCCTGTACCACAATTTCAGATTTTAGAAGAGGAGGATATCAATGATGGAAGCATAGATAAGGAGGAGGAGGATATCAATGATGGAAGCATAGATGAGGAGGAGGAGGATATCAATGATGGAAGCATAAATGAGGAGGAGGAGGATATCAATGATGGAAGCATAGATGAGGAGGAGGAGGAGGATATCAATGATGGAAGCATAGATGATGAGGAGGAGGAGGATATCAATGATGGAAGCATAGATGAGGAGGAAGAGGATATCAATGATGGAAGCATAGATGAGGAGGAAGAGGATATCAATGATGGAAGCATAGATGAGGAGGAAGAGGATATCAATGATGGAAGCATAGATGAGGAGGAGGAGGAGGATATCAATGATGGAAGCATAGATGAGGAGGAGGAGGAGGATATCAATGATGGAAGCATAGATGAGGAGGAGGATATCAATGATGGAAGCATAGATGAGGAGGAAGAGGATATCAATGATGGAAGCATAGATGAGGAGGAGGATATCAATGATGGAAGCATAGATGAGGAGGAAGAGGATATCAATGATGGAAGTATAGATGAGGAGGAGGAGGAGGATATCAATGATGGAAGCATAGATGAGGAGGAGGAGGATATCAATGATGGAAGCATAGATGAGGAGGAAGAGGATATCAATGATGGAAGTATAGATGAGGAGGAGGAGGAGGATATCAATGATGGAAGTATAGATGAGGAGGAGGAGGATATCAATGATGGAAGCATAGATGAGGAGGAGGAGGATATCAATGATGGAAGCATAGATGAGGAGGAGGAGGAGGATATCAATGATGGAAGCATAGATGAGGAGGAGGAGGAGGATATCAATGATGGAAGCATAGATGAGGAGGAGGATATCAATGATGGAAGCATAGATGAGGAGGAAGAGGATATCAATGATGGAAGCATAGATGAGGAGGAGGAGGATATCAATGATGGAAGCATAGATGAGGAGGAGGAGGATATCAATGATGGAAGCATAGATGAGGAGGAAGAGGAGGATATCAATGATGGAAGCATAGATGAGGAGGAGGAGGATATCAATGATGGAAGCATAGATGAGGAGGAGGAGGAGGATATCAATGATGGAAGCATAGATGAGGATGAGGAGGATATCAATGATGGAAGCATAGATGAGGAGGAGGAGGATATCAATGATGGAAGCATAGATGAGGAGGAGGATATCAATGATGGAAGCATAGATGAGGAGGAGGATATCAATGATGGAAGCATAGATGAGGAGGAGGAGGAGGATATCAATGATAGAAGCATAGATGAGGATGAGGAGGATATCAATGATGGAAGCATAGATGAGGAGGAGGAAGAGGATATCAATGATGGAAGCATAGATGAGGAGGAGGAGGATATCAATGATGGAAGCATAGATGAGGAGGAAGAGGAGGATATCAATGATAGAAGCATAGATGAGGAGGAGGAGGATATCAATGATGGAAGCATAGATGAGGAGGAGGAGGATATCAATGATGGAAGCATAGATGAGGAGGAGGAGGATATCAATGATGGAAGCATAGATGAGGAGGAGGAGGAGGATATCAATGATGGAAGCATAGATGAGGAGGAGGAGGAGGATATCAATGATGGAAGCATAGATGAGGAGGAAGAGGATATCAATGATGGAAGCATAGATGAGGAGGAAGAGGATATCAATGATGGAAGCATAGATGAGGAGGAAGAGGATATCAATGATGGAAGCATAGATGAGGAGGAGGAGGAGGAGGATATCAATGATGGAAGCATAGATGAGGAGGAGGAGGAGGATATCAATGATGGAAGCATAGATGAGGAGGAGGAGGATATCAATGATGGAAGCATAGATGAGGAGGAGGAGGATATCAATGATGGAAGCATAGATGAGGAGGAGGAGGAGGATATCAATGATGGAAGCATAGATGAGGAGGAGGAGGAGGATATCAATGATGGAAGCATAGATGAGGAGGAGGAGGAGGATATCAATGATGGAAGCATAGATGAGGAGGAGGAGGAGGATATCAATGATGGAAGCATAGATGAGGAGGAGGAGGATATCAATGATGGAAGCATAGATGAGGAGGAAGAGGATATCAATGATGGAAGCATAGATGTGGAGGAGGAGGATATCAATGATGGAAGCATAGATGAGGAGGAGGAGGATATCAATGATGGAAGCATAGATGAGGAGGAGGAGGAGGATATCAATGATGGAAGCATAGATGAGGAGGAGGAGGAGGATATCAATGATGGAAGCATAGATGAGGAGGAGGAGGAGGATATCAATGATGGAAGCATAGATGATGAGGAGGAGGATATCAATGATGGAAGCATAGATGAGGAGGAGGAGGAGGATATCAATGATGGAAGCATAGATGAGGTGGAGGAGGATATCAATGATGGAAGCATAGATGAGGAGGAGGATATCAATGATGGAAGCATAGATGTGGAGGAGGAGGATATCAATGATGGAAGCATAGATGAGGAGGAGGATATCAATGATGGAAGCATAGATGAGGTGGAGGAGGATATCAATGATGGAAGCATAGATGAGGAGGAGGAGGATATCAATGATGGAAGCATAGATGAGGAGGAGGAGGATATCAATGATGGAAGCATAGATGAGGAGGAGGAGGAGGATATCAATGATGGAAGCATAGATGAGGTGGAGGAGGATATCAATGATGGAAGCATAGATGAGGAGGAGGATATCAATGATGGAAGCATAGATGTGGAGGAGGAGGATATCAATGATGGAAGCATAGATGAGGAGGAGGATATCAATGATGGAAGCATAGATGAGGTGGAGGAGGATATCAATGATGGAAGCATAGATGAGGAGGAGGAGGAGGATATCAATGATGGAAGCATAGATGAGGAGGAAGAGGATATCAATGATGGAAGCATAGATGAGGAGGAGGAGGATATCAATGATGGAAGCATAGATGAGGAGGAAGAGGATATCAATGATGGAAGCATAGATGAGGAGGAGGAGGGTATCAATGATGGAAGCATAGATGAGGAGGAGGAGGAGGATATCAATGATGGAAGCATAGATGAGGAGAAGGAGGATATCAATGATGGAAGCATAGATGAGGAGGAGGAGGATATCAATGATGGAAGCATAGATGAGGAGGATCTCCTGTCTGCCTCGCTGCCTGCTGTGTGTTTGTTTGCTTCGAGGTTGTAAGCTCCGCCTGAGCCTCGTATTTCTTTATGTTTTGAGCCATCATTTACTATCTAGTTGTTTATACTACTAAATACAGCTTACCCAACATCTCAGATTAACCTTACATCTCTAGCTTCCGTTATTGTTAACACAGCACGCTAGTAACTCGCTAACTCGCAACGCGCCACCCGTGCGCTCATTAATATATTTATTTTCTCTCGCGCGCCCGCGCCTTTGAGTTCATAAAGTCCAGGTAAGTAAGAAATCAGTCAACAAACACGGTGAGTAATGTCTTCTTGTCCTGTTATTGTCACCTGTGTCACATGTCATATGTTTAGTATAGCCTTCTCCGATGGCAATATAGGATTTATATGTGATAAATGCAAGGAGACAGTCAGGCTGACGGAGAAGATTTCAGAACTAGAGACACGCATCCAAACTTTAATTGAGGATGGTAAGAATGCTAGATCTTTAGATAGTGTTTTGGATGCGCCTAGCATACTGAACTCCTTACATGATTCGGTTCCGGCTGAAGTAGAGCCCGTGCAGCATGGCAGATGGATGACTGTCAGAGATCGTTCTAGTCGCGGATCAAAGAACCACTCTTCTGTTCCGATTCCCCAAAACAAATCGATTTGCCCCACTCAGTGAAACACCCACTGAGAATTCTGTTGATTGTGCCCTGGTAATTGGTGATTCGATCACACGGAACGTGAAAATAGAGACACCAGACACCATAGTCACATGTTTGCCGGGAGCCAGAGCGCCTGACATCAAAGCAAATTTAAAAGTGCTGGCTAATGCTAATCGTAAATTCTCTAAGATCATTATTCATGTCGGCACTAATGATGTTCGACTCCGCCAGTCGGAGATCACCAAAATTAATATTAAAGAGGTGTGTGAACTCGCAAGTATGATGTCAGGCACTGTAATTTGCTCTGGCCCCCTTCCTGTACGCAGGAGTGATGAGATAGTTAGCCGATTGGCCTCACTGAATGGTTGGCTGTCGAAGTGTTGTCCGCAAAATAATGTAGAATTCATAGACAATTGGAAAAGTTTTTGGGGCAAGCCTGACCTGTTGAAAAGAGATGGTATCCATCCCTCCTGGGCTGGTGCTGCTCTTCTCTCTAGTAATTTGGCTCATAGTCTTAGAGCTAAAACATGACAATCTGGGGCTCAGGTCAGGAAGCAGACAGACTGGCTAAACCGACCGTCTGCTAGCGGCCTCACGTCACCAAGGTCAGATAAATCCCATCACATAGAGCCTCTTTCACCTAGATATCATCATATAGAGACTGTGTCTGTTCCCCGAATTTGGAAATCCAAAAAACGTCAGGTTAAAAATTTAATTGATGTTCAACAAATAAAAAACAGATATAATACAGATGAGCAAATGATAAAGCTTGGGTTGCTGAATATTCGATCCCTTACTTCAAAATCTCTCATAGTTAATGATATGATTTCAGATTATAATCTTGATATGCTGTGTTTGACAGAAACCTGGCTAAAAACCAAACGATTACATTATTTTAAATGAGTCAACCCCACAAGATTACAGTTATAAAAATGAACCTCGTCTGAAAGGCAAAGGGGGAGGTGTTGCTGTAATTTACAGTAATATTTTCAAAACCACTAAGAAATGTAGCTTTAAATATACTTCTTTTGAAGTATTGGTGCTTAATGTAAAAATATATAGTGTAAACGATAAATCACATTTGAGAATTCTGCTGGCTACTGTATACAGGCCACCAGGGCACCATAAAGATTTTATCAAAGAATTTGTGGACTTTCTATCAGATTTAGTATTGGCTGCAGATAAAGTACTAATTGTTGGTGATTTTAATATACATGTAGATAATGAAAAAGATGCTTTGGGATTGGCATTTAAAGACATTGTAAACTCAATTGGAGTTAGACAACACGTGTCGGGACCTACTCATTGTCGTAATCATACTCTAGATCTAATATTATCACATGGAATAGATATTGATGCCGTTGAAATTCTGCAGCAGAGCGATGACATCTCAGATCATTATCTAGTCTCATGTAAATTACATTTAGCCAAGGCTGCAAAGCCGACTCCGTGTTATAAATACGTTAGACCTATAACTTCTGCCACTAAAGATTGCTTTATCAATAATCTTCCTAATCAGTTTCATCATCTCATCCCAGATAGCTTAGAAGAACTCTATTGCAACAGAAACGTTTAACTCTCTCTTTTCCAGCACTTTAGACGCAGTTGCTCCGTTGCGCTTAAAGAAGATTAAAGAAAATAGCCGTGGTATAGCGAGCACACTCACACACACACTCAGGCCCTTAAGAGAGCAGCCAGAAAAATGGAGCGCAACGGGAAGAAAACTAAACTAGAGGTATTTCGGATTTCGTGGAAAGAGAGGTCAATTGCTTACAGAGAGGCTTTAAAAGCTGCTAGATCTGCTTATTTTTCAAACCTATTAGAAGAAAATAAACATAATCCTAGGTTTTTATTTGAAACAGTGGCTAAACTAACGAAAAAGAAAGCTTCAAGCTCAGAAGTGTCCAAGCAACACGGCAGTAATGACTTTATGAACTTCTTCACTTATAAGATTGATAATATCTGGGACAAAATTATAACTATGCAACCGTCTACCACAGTATCGCATCAGGAAGTGCATTGTAGTCTCCCTGAGGAAAAATTTGATTTATTTGTTGCTATATGAGAGGAAGAATTCTGCAAACTCGTTAATTCATCTAAATCGACAACTTGTATGTTAGATCCTATACCGACTAAGCTACTGAAAGAGATGTTTCCAGAGGTCATATATCCTCTTCTTAATATCATTAATTCATCTTTGTCTCTAGGATACGTACCAAAAACCTTTAAACTGGCTATGATAAAACCGCTTGTTAAAAAACCACAACTTGATCCTACAGAATTAGTCAATTACAGGCCGATCTCGAATCTGCCTTTTCTGTCAAAGATATTAGAAAAAGCAGTATCTTCACAACTATGTTCCTTTCTAGAAAGAAATGATATCTGCGAGGATTTCCAGTCCGGATTTAGACCGTACCATAGCACTGAAACCGCTCTCATCAGAGTCACAAATGATTTGCTCTTATCATCCGATCGTGGTTGTATCTCTCTATAGTGTTACTCGATCTCAGTGCTGCATTTGACACCATTGACCACAACATTCTTTTAAATAGACTAGAAAACTATGTTGGCATTAGTGGAGTTGCACTAGCATGGTTTAAATCACACTTAACTGACCGTTATCAGTTTGTAGCAGTAAATGAAGAGATGTCTTATCGATCACAAGTTCAGTATGGCGTACCACAAGGCTCAGTACTAGGACCGCTGCTGTTCACTCTGTACATGCTACCATTAGGAGATATCATTAGGAAACATGGAATTAGTTTTCACTGTTATGCCGATGATACTCAGCTGTATATTTCTTCAAAACCCAACGAAACTTACCAATTCACAAAATTAACGGAATGCATAGCTGATATAAAAAATTGGATGACTAGTAATTTCCTACTACTAAATTCTGAAAAGACAGAGATTCTAATTATTGGACAAAAAACTTCCACACGTAATAACCCAGAATACTGTCTAACACTTAATGGCTGCTCTGTCAAGTCTTCGTCGTCGGTTAGGAACCTGGGTGTGCTATTTGATACCAACCTTTCTTTTGAAAGCCACATGTCTAGTATCTGTAAAACTGCATTTTTCCATCTTAAAAATATATCTAAATTACGCCATATGCTCTCATTGGGAAATGCGGAACAATTAGTTCATGCGTTCATGACATCAAGGCTAGATTATTGTAATGCTCTACTGGGTGGTTGCCCTGCACGCTTAATAAACAAACTACAGCTAGTTCAAAACACCGCAGCTCGAGTTCTTACCAGAACCAGGAAATATGACCATATTAGCCCGGTTCTGTCAACACTGCATTGGCTCCCTATTAAACATCGTATAAATTTTAAAATATTGTTGATTACCTACAAAGCACTAAATGGTTTAGCTCCGCAGTACTTGAGCGAGCTCTTAACGCATTATAGTCCTTCACGTCTATTGCGATCTCAAAACTCCGGCCAGTTGATAATACCTAGAATATCTAAATCGACTGCTGGCGGTAGATCCTTTTCCTATTTAGCACCAAAACTTTGGAACAGTCTTCCTACCATTGTCCGGGAAGCAGACACACTCTGTCAGTTCAAAGCTAGACTAAAAACACATCTCTTTGACCTAGCATACACATAATACATTATAGACTTCTATAAATTCAATGTTAGGCTGCATAGATTAGGTCAGCCGGAACTGGGAACACTTCCCTTAAATCTTGATGTACTCGCTACATCATAAGAAGAATGGCATCTACGCTAATATTAGTGTCTTTGTTTATCCCGAGGTTTTCCCGCAGCCTGCCGGATCCAGACCGTGTCCAGATCTGATGAGGGAGCTTTTCCTGGACCCGATGACAATGCAGTGCTGAAGTATCCACTATCCTCTCCGTATGGAGGATCCCTTTCCCACTCTACAGATAAAGCGCTGTGAATTCCGGCTCGCGTACCCCGAAGTGATAAAATAAAACAAAATTCTGTATCAAAATTTATAGGCAAGAAAAGTAGTTTGTTTAGGCTGGGTTGTATGAATTACAAACCTGCGCACATTTTAAAAAGCACATAACTATAGAATTCTGAATGAGCATGTGAACGCCGTCAGCGTTAATCACAGGTTCGCGTTTAAAGTCTGATCATTTCGACGGAGGTGAATCAATCAAAGTTAACTTTAGCTGGAAGTAACATTATTCAAGAACCGCTATAACGCCAAAACAATCTGTTACCTTAAATTACAGGGCTCCAGACTAACTTTTCCACTGGTTGCACTGGTGCTACCAACTTTCTCAGTTGGTCACACCTTTTTTTTTTTTCTTTTTTTTTTTTTGCTACATGCCATGGGATTAATCAATGCATGCTGATGAATAGTGGTTTTAATGGACCAAGGCTAGCAAAGGCTTTCTGGGTTGCAGCAGAAATACCTGTAATATATTAATTATCATTGCCAAATTTCAGGATTTTCATGGATTTTGGACAGTAATTTTAATCTGTAATTTTAAGCATTTTACATTTGAATTATATACAATCTATCTATTTACATTTGAATCATATTCTATCTATCTATCTATCTATCTGTCTATTATCATCTTTCTATCTTTTAAAAATCATTAAACATTCAAATGTATGCATTACATTTTAAAAGATTAGAGTATTATAATAAACTGATACAGATTTTTCGTTATCAAAGTTTATAGTTGTAACAAAAAGCAGAAATCTCACACTCCTTACCTTCTGCATTTTATAATAATATCCTTTTCCTCTGTCGAGCGATCATGAGAGTCATCGCTCGACAGAGGAAAATATAACCGCTGAAAAGACGTAGGAGGAAGGGGCTCTGTGTTTCGTGAGACCATTTTTATCATTTTTATATGTATTAACCCTCTGAGACCTAAGGGTATTTTTAAAATAAATTTTCCGTCTGGTGTTATTTACTAAAAAAGCTTGTAAAACATCAACCCTTTTGTGCACAGACAATTGACACACCTCTTTTTTTTCAGGACAAATTGAACTTTCAGCATATTTGTGTTGCATTGATGTCACCTGAATGTAAAATAAGTTATGGGACCACAAAGACAAATGAAAAAATAAAACGGAAATTGAATCACTCAAACATTTATTGAAATCACACACAAATAAATAAAAGCTAAGCAAATGTCCTCTGGAAAACAGTTTGTTCATGTCTTTGGAGTCCTGGAGCACAGGAATAAACATTATAACTTGAACAGAACCAAAACTATTTACATTTTTCCAAAAGAAGTCCAGGCGTTTTGGGCCTCATGAAATTCACTGATGCCAAGCCTCAAAACAGTTCCTATCAGGAATCACACAGAGGGCCACATCACAGGCTTTGCATTTCCAGGGGGTGGCCTGTTTGACCATATTTAGAAAATGTATATTTTATTATATTAGTTTTTTTTTATATATACTTTTACAGACAAACTATGGCAGACAAAGTGTAATCCACAACTCTGTAACAAACATAGAAAAACGAAATACTACTTTTACAGAACTTATTTTTACATATTTAGAAAATGTATATTTTATCATATTAGTGATAATATGATATTGATATATCATAGAATAGTGATATTCACTTTTACAGTAAATAAATAAATGGAACTTATTCTTCAGCAGGGTCTAAGACCATCCAGGTAATCTAGTTCCTCATCAGTCAAAAAGCTCTTTTCTCCAGAAAATCCATTATCCTCCATGGGATCAAAAAAGACCAGCGCTTGATTTAGATCCATGTTTCTCAATCTGACGATCCATTATTCAAAACTCGCGTCTCTCTGTGCGTCTCTCTCTCCACAATATCAGCCTTGGTTCATGCGTAATGACGCACACCAACGTGGATGACGGATCAGCCTGTCATTGGTCAACAACCTCACGCAACGCATGACGTGTTATCCAAAATGGCAGCTAGCATCGAGCTAGCGGCAAAAATGACGGATAATGTATAAATTATGGACATCAAGTCGATAAAACTTGGATATAAGCGTTTGGATTTATTGCTGAAACACTCTGAAAGGATGCACAAGTTCCAGGCTGGATAGAAAACCTTCTGTAAAGGCTAGAAAGACACGAAAGACACCCCCGTGACGGCTAGCTCGTTAGCTTTCTGCTGCAAAAAACGGTAAGAAAATCGATCAAATTTTCATCAAATAATATAAATATTTATCGGAGGAGTCGTGTGGCGTCGTGGACGATGCCGTCGGGTTCAGCGGGTTAATTCGTGAATTCGTAATTGGCGCGTTTCACCTTCAGTGTGCAATGCGCGTGACGTCTACGTTCGTCAATAAATAAACTGCACGTGTCTTGCGGAAGAACATTGTAGACGGAACCGTTAATGTCTATGGCGAGTCACGCAGGCACTGGGCTACTCCGCAGCCGAGACGACCCCGGGATAAAAAAGTCCGAATATAAACACTTATTATAGGCGTACCGTAGTGATTCAGAATAAGTCAAAAACACGGTTTGGAAAATGGATTCATGATGTAGCCTACTCGTTCATTTTGAACATAAGTTACGGACTGCAGCAGCTGATACAACGGCGTTCTGTTGCTCGAGCGTCCAGTCGCACAAATGCGACCACATAACATTTTAACTCGCACATTCTCAAAAAATGGTCGCAGTCTGGAACCCTGAATTATATGTTTATCTCTGTAAAGCTGCTTTGAAACAATTCATTGTTAAAAGCGCTATATAAATGAAGATGACTTGACTTGACTTGAGGAGGAGGATATCAATGATGGAAGCATAGATGAGGAGGAGGAGGATATCAATGATGGAAGCATAGATGAGGAGGAGGAGGATATCAATGATGGAAGCATAGATGAGGAGGAGGAGGATATCAATGATGGAAGCATAGATGAGGAGGAGGAGGAGGATATCAATGATGGAAGCATAGATGAGGAGGAGGAGGAGGATATCAATGATGGAAGCATAGATGATGAGGAGGAGGAGGAAATCAATGATTGAAGCATAGATGAGGAGGAGAAGGATATCAATGATGGAAGCATAGATGAGGAGGAGGAGGATATCAATGATGGAAGCATAGATGAGGAGGAGAAGGATATCAATGATGGAAGCATAGATGAGGAGGAGGAGGAGGATATCAATGATGGAAGCATAGATGAGGAGGAGGAGGATATCAATGATGGAAGCATAGATGAGGAGGAGGAGGATATCAATGATGGAAGCATAGATGATGAGGAGGAGGATATCAATGATGGAAGCATAGATGAGGAGGAGGAGGATATCAATGATGGAAGCATAGATAATGAGGAGGAGGATATCAATGATGGAAGCATAGATGAGGAGGAGGAGGAAATCAATGATTGAAGCATAGATGAGGAGGAGAAGGATATCAATGATGGAAGCATAGATGAGGAGGAGGAGGATATTAATGATGGAAGCATAGATGAGGAGGAGAAGGATATCAATGATGGAAGCATAGATGAGGAGGAGGAGGAGGATATCAATGATGGAAGCATAGATGAGGAGGAGGAGGATATCAATGATGGAAGCATAGATGAGGAGGAGGAGGAGGATATCAATGATGGAAGCATAGATGAGGAGGAGGATATCAATGATGGAAGCATAGATGAGGAGGAGGAGGATATCAATGATGGAAGCATAGATGAGGAGGAGGAGGAGGATATCAATGATGGAAGCATAGATGAGGAGGAGGAGGAGGAAATCAATGATTGAAGCATAGATGAGGAGGAGAAGGATATCAATGATGGAAGCATAGATGAGGAGGAGGAGGATATCAATGATGGAAGCATAGATGAGGAGGAGAAGGATATCAATGATGGAAGCATAGATGAGGAGGAGGATATCAATGATGGAAGCATAGATGAGGAGGAGGAGGATATCAATGATGGAAGCATAGATGAGGAGGAGGAGGATATCAATGATGGAAGCATAGATGAGGAGGAGAAGGATATCAATGATGGAAGCATAGATGAGGAGGAGGAGGAGGATATCAATGATGGAAGCATAGATGAGGAGGAGGAGGATATCAATGATGGAAGCATAGATGAGGAGGAGGAGGAGGATATCAATGATGGAAGCATAGATGAGGAGGAGGATATCAATGATGGAAGCATAGATGAGGAGGAGGAGGATATCAATGATGGAAGCATAGATGAGGAGGAGGAGGATATCAATGATGGAAGCATAGATGATGAGGAGGAGGATATCAATGATGGAAGCATAGATGATGAGGAGGAGGATATCAATGATGGAAGCATAGATGAAGAGGAGGAGGATATCAATGATGGAAGCATAGATGATGAGGAGGAGGAGGATATCAATGATGGAAGCATAGATGAGGAGGAGGAGGATATCAATGATGGAAGCATAGATGAGGAGGAGGAGGATATCAATGATGGAAGCATAGATGAGGAGGAGGAGGATATCAATGATGGAAGCATAGATGATGAGGAGGAGGATATCAATGATGGAAGCATAGACGAGGAGGAGGAGGATATCAATGATGGAAGCATAGATGATGAGGAGGAGGAGGATATCAATGATGGAAGCATAGATGAGGAGGAGGAGGAGGATATCAATGATGGAAGCATAGATGAGGAGGAGGAGGATATCAATGATGGAAGCATAGATGATGAGGAGGAGGATATCAATGATGGAAGCATAGATGAGGAGGAGGAGGATATCAATGATGGAAGCATAGATGATGAGGAGGATGATATCAATGATGGAAGCATAGATGAGGAGGAGGAGGATATTAATGATGGAAGCATAGATGAGGAGGAGGAGGATATCAATGATGGAAGCATAGATGAGGAGGAGGAGGATATCAATGATGGAAGCATAGATGATGAGGAGGAGGATATCAATGATGGAAGCATAGATGAGGAGGAGGAGGATATCAATGATGGAAGCATAGATGATGAGGAGGAGGATATCAATGATGGAAGCATAGATGAAGAGGAGGAGGATATCAATGATGGAAGCATAGATGAGGAGGAGGAGGATATCAATGATGGAAGCATAGAGGAGGAGGATATCAATGATGGAAGCATAGATGAGGAGGAGGAGGAAGAGGATATCAATGATGGAAGCATAGATGAGGAGGAGGAGGAGGATATCAATGATGGAAGCATAGATGAGGAGGAGGAGGATATCAATGATGGAAGCATAGATGAGGAGGAGGATATCAATGATGGAAGCATAGATGAGGAGGAGGAGGATATCAATGATGGAAGCATAGATGATGAGGAGGAGGATATCAATGATGGAAGCATAGATGAGGAGGAGGAGGATATCAATGATGGAAGCATAGATGAGGAGGAGGAGGATATCAATGATGGAAGCATAGATGATGAGGAGGAGGAGGATATCAATGATGGAAGCATAGATGAGGAGGAGGAGGATATCAATGATGGAAGCATAGATGAGGAGGAGGAGGATATCAATGATGGAAGCATAGATGAGGAGGAGAAGGATATCAATTATGGAAGCATAGATGATGAGGAGGAGGATATCAATGATGGAAGCATAGATGAGGAGGAGGAGGATATCAATGATGGAAGCATAGATGATGAGGAGGAGGAGGATATCAATGATGGAAGCATAGATGAGGAGGAGGAGGAGGATATCAATGATGGAAGCATAGATGAGGAGGAGGAGGATATCAATGATGGAAGCATAGATGATGAGGAGGAGGATATCAATGATGGAAGCATAGATGAGGAGGAGGAGGATATCAATGATGGAAGCATAGATGATGAGGAGGAGGATATCAATGATGGAAGCATAGATGAGGAGGAGGAGGAGGATATCAATGATGGAAGCATAGATGAGGAGGAGGAGGATATCAATGATGGAAGCATAGATGAGGAGGAGGATATCAATGATGGAAGCATAGATGAGGAGGAGGAGGATATCAATGATGGAAGCATAGATGAGGAGGAGGAGGATATCAATGATGGAAGCATAGATGATGAGGAGGAGGATATCAATGATGGAAGCATAGATGAGGAGGAGGAGGATATCAATGATGGAAGCATAGATGAGGAGGAGGAGGATATCAATGATGGAAGCATAGATGAGGAGGAGGAGGAGGATATCAATGATGGAAGCATAGATGAGGAGGAGGAGGATATCAATGATGGAAGCATAGATGAGGAGGAGGAGGATATCAATGATGGAAGCATAGATGAGGAGGAAGAGGATATCAATGATGGAAGCATAGATGAGGAGGAGGAGGAGGAGGATATCAATGATGGAAGCATAGATGAGGAGGAGGAGGATATCAATGATGGAAGCATAGATGAGGAGGAGGAGGATATCAATGATGGAAGCATAGATGAGGAGGAGGAGGAGGATATCAATGATGGAAGCATAGATGATGAGGAGGAGGATATCAATGATGGAAGCATAGATGAGGAGGAGGAGGAGGATATCAATGATGGAAGTATAGATGAGGAGGAGGAGGATATCAATGATGGAAGCATAGATGAGGAGGAGGAGGATATCAATGATGGAAGCATAGATGAGGAGGAGGAGGATATCAATGATGGAAGCATAGATGATGAGGAGGAGGATATCAATGATGGAAGCATAGACGAGGAGGAGGAGGATATCAATGATGGAAGCATAGATGAGGAGGAGGAGGAGGATATCAATGATGGAAGCATAGATGAGGAGGAGGAGGATATCAATGATGGAAGCATAGATGATGAGGAGGAGGATATCAATGATGGAAGCATAGATGAGGAGGAGGAGGATATCAATGATGGAAGCATAGATGAGGAGGAGGAGGATATCAATGATGGAAGCATAGATGATGAGGAGGAGGATATCAATGATGGAAGCATAGATGAGGAGGAGGAGGATATCAATGATGGAAGCATAGATAATGAGGAGGAGGATATCAATGATGGAAGCATAGATGAGGAGGAGGAGGAAATCAATGATTGAAGCATAGATGAGGAGGAGAAGGATATCAATGATGGAAGCATAGATGAGGAGGAGGAGGATATTAATGATGGAAGCATAGATGAGGAGGAGAAGGATATCAATGATGGAAGCATAGATGAGGAGGAGGAGGAGGATATCAATGATGGAAGCATAGATGAGGAGGAGGAGGATATCAATGATGGAAGCATAGATGAGGAGGAGGAGGAGGATATCAATGATGGAAGCATAGATGAGGAGGAGGATATCAATGATGGAAGCATAGATGAGGAGGAGGAGGATATCAATGATGGAAGCATAGATGAGGAGGAGGAGGAGGATATCAATGATGGAAGCATAGATGAGGAGGAGGAGGAGGAAATCAATGATTGAAGCATAGATGAGGAGGAGAAGGATATCAATGATGGAAGCATAGATGAGGAGGAGGAGGATATCAATGATGGAAGCATAGATGAGGAGGAGAAGGATATCAATGATGGAAGCATAGATGAGGAGGAGGATATCAATGATGGAAGCATAGATGAGGAGGAGGAGGATATCAATGATGGAAGCATAGATGAGGAGGAGGAGGATATCAATGATGGAAGCATAGATGAGGAGGAGAAGGATATCAATGATGGAAGCATAGATGAGGAGGAGGAGGAGGATATCAATGATGGAAGCATAGATGAGGAGGAGGAGGATATCAATGATGGAAGCATAGATGAGGAGGAGGAGGAGGATATCAATGATGGAAGCATAGATGAGGAGGAGGATATCAATGATGGAAGCATAGATGAGGAGGAGGAGGATATCAATGATGGAAGCATAGATGAGGAGGAGGAGGATATCAATGATGGAAGCATAGATGATGAGGAGGAGGATATCAATGATGGAAGCATAGATGATGAGGAGGAGGATATCAATGATGGAAGCATAGATGAAGAGGAGGAGGATATCAATGATGGAAGCATAGATGATGAGGAGGAGGAGGATATCAATGATGGAAGCATAGATGAGGAGGAGGAGGATATCAATGATGGAAGCATAGATGAGGAGGAGGAGGATATCAATGATGGAAGCATAGATGAGGAGGAGGAGGATATCAATGATGGAAGCATAGATGATGAGGAGGAGGATATCAATGATGGAAGCATAGACGAGGAGGAGGAGGATATCAATGATGGAAGCATAGATGATGAGGAGGAGGAGGATATCAATGATGGAAGCATAGATGAGGAGGAGGAGGAGGATATCAATGATGGAAGCATAGATGAGGAGGAGGAGGATATCAATGATGGAAGCATAGATGATGAGGAGGAGGATATCAATGATGGAAGCATAGATGAGGAGGAGGAGGATATCAATGATGGAAGCATAGATGATGAGGAGGATGATATCAATGATGGAAGCATAGATGAGGAGGAGGAGGATATTAATGATGGAAGCATAGATGAGGAGGAGGAGGATATCAATGATGGAAGCATAGATGAGGAGGAGGAGGATATCAATGATGGAAGCATAGATGATGAGGAGGAGGATATCAATGATGGAAGCATAGATGAGGAGGAGGAGGATATCAATGATGGAAGCATAGATGATGAGGAGGAGGATATCAATGATGGAAGCATAGATGAAGAGGAGGAGGATATCAATGATGGAAGCATAGATGAGGAGGAGGAGGATATCAATGATGGAAGCATAGAGGAGGAGGATATCAATGATGGAAGCATAGATGAGGAGGAGGAGGAAGAGGATATCAATGATGGAAGCATAGATGAGGAGGAGGAGGAGGATATCAATGATGGAAGCATAGATGAGGAGGAGGAGGATATCAATGATGGAAGCATAGATGAGGAGGAGGATATCAATGATGGAAGCATAGATGAGGAGGAGGAGGATATCAATGATGGAAGCATAGATGATGAGGAGGAGGATATCAATGATGGAAGCATAGATGAGGAGGAGGAGGATATCAATGATGGAAGCATAGATGAGGAGGAGGAGGATATCAATGATGGAAGCATAGATGATGAGGAGGAGGAGGATATCAATGATGGAAGCATAGATGAGGAGGAGGAGGATATCAATGATGGAAGCATAGATGAGGAGGAGGAGGATATCAATGATGGAAGCATAGATGAGGAGGAGAAGGATATCAATGATGGAAGCATAGATGATGAGGAGGAGGATATCAATGATGGAAGCATAGATGAGGAGGAGGAGGATATCAATGATGGAAGCATAGATGATGAGGAGGAGGAGGATATCAATGATGGAAGCATAGATGAGGAGGAGGAGGAGGATATCAATGATGGAAGCATAGATGAGGAGGAGGAGGATATCAATGATGGAAGCATAGATGATGAGGAGGAGGATATCAATGATGGAAGCATAGATGAGGAGGAGGAGGATATCAATGATGGAAGCATAGATGATGAGGAGGAGGATATCAATGATGGAAGCATAGATGAGGAGGAGGAGGAGGATATCAATGATGGAAGCATAGATGAGGAGGAGGAGGATATCAATGATGGAAGCATAGATGAGGAGGAGGATATCAATGATGGAAGCATAGATGAGGAGGAGGAGGATATCAATGATGGAAGCATAGATGAGGAGGAGGAGGATATCAATGATGGAAGCATAGATGATGAGGAGGAGGATATCAATGATGGAAGCATAGATGAGGAGGAGGAGGATATCAATGATGGAAGCATAGATGAGGAGGAGGAGGATATCAATGATGGAAGCATAGATGAGGAGGAGGAGGAGGATATCAATGATGGAAGCATAGATGAGGAGGAGGAGGATATCAATGATGGAAGCATAGATGAGGAGGAGGAGGATATCAATGATGGAAGCATAGATGAGGAGGAAGAGGATATCAATGATGGAAGCATAGATGAGGAGGAGGAGGAGGAGGATATCAATGATGGAAGCATAGATGAGGAGGAGGAGGATATCAATGATGGAAGCATAGATGAGGAGGAGGAGGATATCAATGATGGAAGCATAGATGAGGAGGAGGAGGAGGATATCAATGATGGAAGCATAGATGAGGAGGAGGAGGATATCAATGATGGAAGCATAGATGAGGAGGAGGAGGAGGATATCAATGATGGAAGTATAGATGAGGAGGAGGAGGATATCAATGATGGAAGCATAGATGAGGAGGAGGAGGATATCAATGATGGAAGTATAGATGAGGAGGAAGAGGATATCAATGATGGAAGCATAGATGATGAGGAGGAGGATATCAATGATGGAAGCATAGATGAGGAGGAGGAGGAGGATATCAATGATGGAAGCATAGATGAGGAGGAGGAGGATATCAATGATGGAAGCATAGATGAGGAGGAGGAGGATATCAATGATGGAAGCATAGATGAGGAGGAGGAGGATATCAATGATGGAAGCATAGATGAGGAGGAAGAGGATATCAATGATGGAAGCATAGATGAGGAGGAGGAGGAGGATATCAATGATGGAAGCATAGATGAGGAGGAGGAGGATATCAATGATGGAAGCATAGATGAGGAGGAGGAGGATATCAATGATGGAAGCATAGATGAGGAGGAGGAGGAGGATATCAATGATGGAAGCATAGATGAGGAGGAGGAGGATATCAATGATGGAAGCATAGATGAGGAGGAGGAGGAGGAGGATATCAATGATGGAAGCATAGATGAGGAGGAGGAGGATATCAATGATGGAAGCATAGATGAGGAGGAGGAGGATATCAATGATGGAAGCATAGATGAGGAGGAAGAGGATATCAATGATGGAAGCATAGATGAGGAGGAGGAGGATATCAATGATGGAAGCATAGATGAGGATGAGGAGGATATCAATGATGGAAGCATAGATGAGGAGGAGGAGGATATCAATGATGGAAGCATAGATGAGGAGGAGGAGGATATCAATGTTGGAAGCATAGATGAGGAGGAGGAGGAGGAGGATATCAGTGATGGAAGCATAGATGATGAGGAGGAGGATATCAATGATGGAAGCATAGATGAGGAGGAAGAGGAGGATATCAATGATGGAAGCATAGATGAGGAGGAGGAGGATATCAATGATGGAAGCATAGATGAGGAGGAGGAGGATATCAATGTTGGAAGCATAGATGAGGAGGAGGAGGATATCAATGATGGAAGCATAGATGAGGAGGAAGAGGATATCAATGATGGAAGCATAGATGAGGAGGAGGATGATATCAATGATGGAAGCATAGATGAGGAGGAGGATGATATCAATGTTGGAAGCATAGATGAGGAGGAGGAGGAGGATATCAATGATGGAAGCATAGATGAGGAGGAGGAGGAGGATATCAATGATGGAAGCATAGATGAGGAGGAGGAGGATATCAATGATGGAAGCATAGATGAGGAGGAGGAGGAGGATATCAATGATGGAAGCATAGATGAGGAGGAGGAGGAGGAGGAGGATATCAATGATGGAAGCATAGATGAGGAGGAGGAGGAGGATATCAATGATGGAAGCATAGATGAGGAGGAGGAGGATATCAATGATGGAAGCATAGATGAGGAGGAGGAGGATATCAATGATGGAAGCATAGATGAGGAGGTGGAGGATATCAATGATGGAAGCATAGATGAGGAGGAGGAGGAGGATATCAATGATGGAAGCATAGATGAGGAGGAGGAGGAGGATATCAATGATGGAAGCATAGATGAGGAGGAGGAGGATATCAATGATGGAAGCATAGATGATGAGGAGGAGGATATCAATGATGGAAGCATAGATGAGGAGGAGGAGGATATCAATGATGGAAGCATAGATGATGAGGAGGAGGATATCAATGATGGAAGCATAGATGAGGAAGAGGGGGATATCAATGATGGAAGCATAGATGAGGAGGAGGAGGATATCAATGATGGAAGCATAGATGAGGAGGAGGAGGAGGATATCAATGATGGAAGCATAGATGAGGAGGAGGAGGATATCAATGATGGAAGCATAGATGAGGAGGAGGAGGATATCAATGATGGAAGAATAGATAAGGAGGAGGAGGATATCAATGATGGAAGCATAGATGAGGAGGAGGAGGATATCAATGATGGAAGCATAGATGATGAGGAGGAGGAGGATATCAATGATGGAAGCATAGATGAGGAGGAGGAGGATATCAATGATGGAAGCATAGATGATGAGGAGGAGGAGGATATCAATAATGGAAGCATAGATGAGGAGGAGGATATCAATGATGGAAGCATAGATGATGAGGAGGAGGATATCAATGATGGAAGCATAGATGAGGAGGAGGAGGAGGATATCAATGATGGAAGCATAGATGATGAGGAGGAGGAGGATATCAATGATGGAAGCATAGATGAGGAGGAGGAGGATATCAATGATGGAAGCATAGATGAGGAGGAGGAGGATATCAATGATGGAAGCATAGATGAGGAGGAGGAGGATATCAATGTTGGAAGCATAGATGAGGAGGAGGAGGATATCAATGATGGAAGCATAGATGAGGAGGAAGAGGATATCAATGATGGAAGTATAGATGAGGAGGAGGATGATATCAATGTTGGAAGCATAGATGAGGAGGAGGAGGATATCAATGATGGAAGCATAGATGAGGAGGAGGAGGATATCAATGATGGAAGCATAGATGAGGAGGAGGAGGATATCAATGATGGAAGCATAGATGAGGAGGAGGAGGAGGATATCAATGATGGAAGCATAGATGAGGAGGAGGAGGAGGATATCAATGTTGGAAGCATAGATGAGGAGGAGGAGGATATCAATGATGGAAGCATAGATGAGGAGGAAGAGGATATCAATGATGGAAGCATAGATGAGGAGGAGGATGATATCAATGATGGAAGTATAGATGAGGAGGAGGATGATATCAATGATGGAAGCATAGATGAGGAGGAGGATGATATCAATGATGGAAGTATAGATGAGGAGGAGGATGATATCAATGTTGGAAGCATAGATGAGGAGGAGGAGGAGGATATCAATGATGGAAGCATAGATGAGGAGGAGGAGGATATCAATGATGGAAGCATAGATGAGGAGGAGGAGGATATCAATGATGGAAGCATAGATGAGGAGGAGGAGGAGGATATCAATGATGGAATTATAGATGAGGAGGAGGAGGATATCAATGATGGAAGCATAGATGAGGAGGAGGAGGAGGATATCAATGATGGAAGCATAGATGAGGAGGAGGAGGATATCAATGATGGAAGCATAGATGAGGAGGAGGAGGATATCAATGATGGAAGCATAGATGAGGAGGTGGAGGATATCAATGATGGAAGCATAGATGAGGAGGAGGAGGATATCAATGATGGAAGCATAGATGAGGAGGAGGAGGAGGAGGATATCAATGATGGAAGCATAGATGAGGAGGAGGAGGATATCAATGATGGAAGCATAGATGATGAGGAGGAGGATATCAATGATGGAAGCATAGATGAGGAGGAGGAGGATATCAATGATGGAAGCATAGATGATGAGGAGGAGGATATCAATGATGGAAGCATAGATGAGGAAGAGGGGGATATCAATGATGGAAGCATAGATGAGGAGGAGGAGGATATCAATGATGGAAGCATAGATGAGGAGGAGGAGGATATCAATGATGGAAGCATAGATGAGGAGGAGGAGGAGGATATCAATGATGGAAGCATAGATGAGGAGGAGGAGGAGGATATCAATGATGGAAGCATAGATGAGGAGGAGGAGGATATCAATGATGGAAGCATAGATGAGGAGGAGGAGGAGGATATCAATGATGGAAGCATAGATGAGGAGGAGGAGGATATCAATGATGGAAGCATAGATGAGGAGGAGGAGGAAATCAATGATGGAAGCATAGATAAGGAGGAGGAGGATATCAATGATGGAAGCATAGATGAGGAGGAAGAGGATATCAATGATGGAAGCATAGATGAGGAGGAGGAGGAGGATATCAATGATGGAAGCATAGATGAGGAGGAGGAGGATATCAATGATGGAAGCATAGATGAGGAGGAGGAGGATATCAATGATGGAAGCATAGATGAGGAGGAGGAGGAGGATATCAATGATGGAAGCATAGATGAGGAGGAGGAGGATATCAATGATGGAAGCATAGATGAGGAGGAGGAGGAGGATATCAATGATGGAAGTATAGATGAGGAGGAGGAGGATATCAATGATGGAAGCATAGATGAGGAGGAGGAGGATATCAATGATGGAAGCATAGATGAGGAGGAGGAGGATATCAATGATGGAAGCATAGATGAGGAGGAGGATATCAATGATGGAAGCATAGATGAGGAGGAGGAGGATATCAATGATGGAAGCATAGATGAGGAGGAGGAGGATATCAATGATGGAAGCATAGATGAGGAGGAGGAGGATATCAATGATGGAAGCATAGATGAGGAGGAGGAGGATATCAATGATGGAAGCATAGATGATGAGGAGGAGGAGGATATCAATGATGGAAGCATAGATGAGGAGGAGGAGGATATCAATGATGGAAGCATAGATGAGAGAGGAGGAGGATATCAATGATGGAAGCATAGATGAGGAGGAGGAGGATATCAATGATGGAAGCATAGATGAGGGAGGAGGATATCAATGATGGAAGTATAGATGAGGAGGAGGAGGATATCAATGATGGAAGCATAGATGAGGAGGAGGAGGATATCAATGATGGAAGCATAGATGATGAGGAGGAGGATATCAATGATGGAAGCATAGATGAGGAGGAGGAGGATATCAATGATGGAAGCATAGATGATGAGGAGGGAGGGATATCAATGATGGAAGCATAGATGAGGAGGAGGAGGATATCAATGATGGAAGCATAGATGAGGAGGAGGAGGATATCAATGATGGAAGCATAGAGGAGGAGGATATCAATGATGGAAGCATAGATGAGGAGGAGGAGGAGGATATCAATGATGGAAGCATAGATGAGGAGGAGGAGGAGGATATCAATGATGGAAGCATAGATGAGGAGGAGGAGGATATCAATGATGGAAGCATAGATGAGGAGGAGGAGGATATCAATGATGGAAGCATAGATGAGGAGGAGGAGGATATCAATGATGGAAGCATAGATGAGGAGGAGGAGGAGGATATCAATGATGGAAGCATAGATGAGGAGGGAGGATATCAATGATGGAAGCATAGATGAGGAGGAGGAGGATATCAATGATGGAAGCATAGATGAGGAGGAGGAGGATATCAATGATGGAAGCATAGATGATGAGGAGGAGGATATCAATGATGGAAGCATAGATGAGGAGGAGGAGGATATCAATGATGGAAGCATAGATGAGGAGGAGGAGGATATCAATGATGGAAGCATAGATGAGGAGGAGGAGGAGGATATCAATGATGGAAGTATAGATGAGGAGGAGGAGGATATCAATGATGGAAGCATAGATGAGGAGGAGGAGGATATCAATGATGGAAGCATAGATGAGGAGGAGGAGGATATCAATGATGGAAGCATAGATGAGGAGGAGGAGGATATCAATGATGGAAGCATAGATGAGGAGGAGGAGGAGGATATCAATGATGGAAGCATAGATGAGGAGGAGGAGGATATCAATGATGGAAGCATAGATGAGGAGGAGGAGGATATCAATGATGGAAGCATAGATGAGGAGGAGGAGGAGGATATCAATGATGGAAGCATAGATGAGGAGGAGGAGGATATCAATGATGGAAGCATAGATGAGGAGGAGGAGGAGGATATCAATGATGGGAAGCATAGATGAGGAGGAGGAGGAGGATATCAATGATGGAAGCATAGATGAGGAGAGGAGGATATCAATGATGGAAG
>JARWKJ010000013.1:215346-387846 GCA_029959095.1 Rhinichthys osculus
TGATGAGGAGGAGGATATCAATGATGGAAGCATAGATGATGAGGAGGAGGAGGATATCAATGATGGAAGCATAGATGAAGAGGAGGAGGATATCAATGATGGAAGCATAGATGAGGAGGAGGAGGATATCAATGATGGAAGCATAGATGAGGAGGAGGAGGATATCAATGATGGAAGCATAGATGAGGAGGAGGATATCAATGATGGAAGCATAGATGAGGAGGAGGAGGATATCAATGATGGAAGCATAGATGAGGAGGAGGAGGGATATCAATGATGGAAGCATAGATGAGGAGGAGGAGGATATCAATGATGGAAGCATAGATGAGGAGGAGGAGGAGGATATCAATGATGGAAGCATAGATGAGGAGGAGGAGGATATCAATGATGGAAGCATAGATGAGGAGGAGGAGGAGGATATCAATGATGGAAGCATAGATGAGGAGGAGGAGGATATCAATGATGGAAGCATAGATGAGGAGGAGGAGGATATCAATGATGGAAGCATAGATGAGGAGGAGGAGGATATCAATGATGGAAGCATAGATGAGGAGGAGGAGGATATCAATGATGGAAGCATAGATGAGGAGGAGGAGGATATCAATGATGGAAGCATAGATGAGGAGGAGGAGGATATCAATGATGGAAGCATAGATGAGGAGGAGGAGGATATCAATGATGGAAGCATAGATGAGGAGGAGGAGGAGGATATCAATGATGGAAGCATAGATGAGGAGGAGGAGGATATCAATGATGGAAGCATAGATGAGGAGGAGGAGGAGGATATCAATGATGGAAGCATAGATGAGGAGGAGGAGGATATCAATGATGGAAGCATAGATGAGGAGGAGGAGGATATCAATGATGGAAGATAGATGAGAGGAGAGAGGATATCAATGATGGAAGCATAGATGATGAGGAGGAGGATATCAATGATGGAAGCATAGATGAGGAGGAGGAGGATATCAATGATGGAAGCATAGATGAGGAGGAGGAGGATATCAATGATGGAAGCATAGATGAGGAGGAGAGGAGGATATCAATGATGGAAGCATAGATGAGGAGGAGGAGGATATCAATGATGGAAGCATAGATGAGGAGGAAGAGGATATCAATGATGGAAGCATAGATGAGGAGGAGGAGGAGGATATCAATGATGGAAGCATAGATGAGGAGGAGGAGGATATCAATGATGGAAGCATAGATGAGGAGGAGGAGGATATCAATGATGGAAGCATAGATGAGGAGGAGGAGGAGGATATCAATGATGGAAGCATAGATGAGGAGGAGGAGGATATCAATGATGGAAGCATAGATGAGGAGGAGGAGGAGGAGGATATCAATGATGGAAGTATAGATGAGGAGGAGGAGAATATCAATGATGGAAGCATAGATGAGGAGGAGGAGGATATCAATGATGGAAGCATAGATGAGGAGGAAGAGGATATCAATGATGGAAGCATAGATGAGGAGGAGGAGGATATCAATGATGGAAGCTAGATGAGGATGAGGAGGATATCAATGATGGAAGCATAGATGAGGAGGAGGAGGATATCAATGATGGAAGCATAGATGAGGAGGAGGAGGATATCAATGTTGGAAGCATAGATGAGGAGGAGGAGGAGGAGGATATCAGTGATGGAAGCATAGATGATGAGGAGGAGGATATCAATGATGGAAGCATAGATGAGGAGGAAGAGGAGGATATCAATGATGGAAGCATAGATGAGGAGGAGGAGGATATCAATGATGGAAGCATAGATGAGGAGGAGGAGGATATCAATGTTGGAAGCATAGATGAGGAGGAGGAGGATATCAATGATGGAAGCATAGATGAGGAGGAAGAGGATATCAATGATGGAAGCATAGATGAGGAGGAGGATGATATCAATGATGGAAGTATAGATGAGGAGGAGGATGATATCAATGTTGGAAGCATAGATGAGGAGGAGGAGGATATCAATGATGGAAGCATAGATGAGGAGAGGAGGAGGAGGATATCAATGATGGAAGCATAGATGAGGAGGAGGAGGAGGATATCAATGATGGAAGCATAGATGAGGAGGAGGAGGATATCAATGATGGAAGCATAGATGAGGAGGAGGAGGAGGATATCAATGATGGAAGCATAGATGAGGAGGAGGAGGATATCAATGATGGAAGCATAGATGAGGAGGAGGAGGATATCAATGATGGAAGCATAGATGATGAGGAGGAGGATATCAATGATGGAAGCATAGATGAGGAGGAGGAGGATATCAATGATGGAAGCATAGATGAGGAGGAGGAGGAAATCAATGATGGAAGCATAGAGGAGGAGGATATCAATGATGGAAGCATAGATGAGGAGGAGGAGGAGGAGGATATCAATGATGGAAGCATAGATGAGGAGGAGGAGGAGGATATCAATGATGGAAGCATAGATGAGGAGGAGGATATCAATGATGGAAGCATAGATGAGGAGGAGGAGGATATCAATGATGGAAGCATAGATGAGGAGGAGGAGGATATCAATGATGGAAGCATAGATGAGGAGGAGGAGGAGGATATCAATGATGGAAGCATAGATGAGGAGGAGGATATCAATGATGGAAGCATAGATGAGGAGGAGGAGGATATCAATGATGGAAGCATAGATGAGGAGGAGGAGGATATCAATGATGGAAGCATAGATGATGAGGAGGAGGATATCAATGATGGAAGCATAGATGAGGAGGAGGAGGATATCAATGATGGAAGCATAGATGAGGAGGAGGAGGATATCAATGATGGAAGCATAGATGAGGAGGAGGAGGAGGATATCAATGATGGAAGTATAGATGAGGAGGAGGAGGATATCAATGATGGAAGCATAGATGAGGAGGAGGAGGATATCAATGATGGAAGCATAGATGAGGAGGAGGAGGATATCAATGATGGAAGCATAGATGAGGAGGAAGAGGATATCAATGATGGAAGCATAGATGAGGAGGAGGAGGAGGATATCAATGATGGAAGCATAGATGAGGAGGAGGAGGATATCAATGATGGAAGCATAGATGAGGAGGAGGAGGATATCAATGATGGAAGCATAGATGAGGAGGAGGAGGAGGATATCAATGATGGAAGCATAGATGAGGAGGAGGAGGATATCAATGATGGAAGCATAGATGAGGAGGAGGAGGAGGATATCAATGATGGAAGTATAGATGAGGAGGAGGAGGATATCAATGATGGAAGCATAGATGAGGAGGAGGAGGATATCAATGATGGAAGCATAGATGAGGAGGAGGAGGATATCAATGATGGAAGCATAGATGAGGAGGAGGATATCAATGATGGAAGCATAGATGATGAGGAGGAGGATATCAATGATGGAAGCATAGATGATGAGGAGGAGGATATCAATGATGGAAGCATAGATGAGGAGGAGGAGGATATCAATGATGGAAGCATAGATGAGGAGGAGGAGGATATCAATGATGGAAGCATAGATGATGAGGAGGAGGAGGATATCAATGATGGAAGCATAGATGAGGAGGAGGAGGATATCAATGATGGAAGCATAGATGAGGAGGAGGAGGATATCAATGATGGAAGCATAGATGAGGAGGAGGAGGATATCAATGATGGAAGCATAGATGATGAGGAGGAGGATATCAATGATGGAAGCATAGATGAGGAGGAGGAGGATATCAATGATGGAAGCATAGATGATGAGGAGGAGGAAGATATCAATGATGGAAGCATAGATGAGGAGGAGGAGGAGGATATCAATGATGGAAGCATAGATGAGGAGGAGGAGGATATCAATGATGGAAGCATAGATGATGAGGAGGAGGATATCAATGATGGAAGCATAGATGATGAGGAGGAGGATATCAATGATGGAAGCATAGATGAGGAGGAGGGGGAGGATATCAATGATGGAAGCATAGATGAGGAGGAGGAGGATATCAATGATGGAAGCATAGATGAGGAGGAAGATATCAATGATGGAAGCATAGATGAGGAGGAGGAGGATATCAATGATGGAAGCATAGATGAGGAGGAGGAGGATATCAATGATGGAAGCATAGATGATGAGGAGGAGGATATCAATGATGGAAGCATAGATGAGGAGGAGGAGGATATCAATGATGGAAGCATAGATGAGGAGGAGGAGGATATCAATGATGGAAGCATAGATGAGGAGGAGGAGGAGGATATCAATGATGGAAGCATAGATTAGGAGGAGGAGGATATCAATGATGGAAGCATAGAAGAGGAGGAGGAGGATATCAATGATGGAAGCATAGATGAGGAGGAGGAGGATATCAATGATTGAAGCATAGATGAGGAGGAAGAGGATATCAATGATGGAAGCATAGATGAGGAGGAGGAGGAGGAGGATGATATCAATGATGGAAGCATAGATGAGGAGGAGGAGGATATCAATGATGGAAGCATAGATGAGGAGGAGGAGGATATCAATGATGGAAGCATAGATGAGGAGGAGGAGGATATCAATGATGGAAGCATAGATGAGGAGGAGGAGGATATCAATGATGGAAGCATAGATGAGGAGGAGGAGGAGGATATCAATGATGGAAGTATAGATGAGGAGGAGGAGGATATCAATGATGGAAGCATAGATGAGGAGGAGGAGGATATCAATGATGGAAGTATAGATGAGGAGGAAGAGGATATCAATGATGGAAGCGTAGATGATGAGGAGGAGGATATCAATGATGGAAGCATAGATGAGGAGGAGGAGGATATCAATGATGGAAGCATAGATGAGGAGGAGGAGGATATCAATGATGGAAGCATAGATGAGGAGGAGGAGGATATCAATGATGGAAGCATAGATGAGGAGGAGGAGGATATCAATGATGGAAGCATAGATGAGGAGGAAGAGGATATCAATGATGGAAGCATAGATGAGGAGGAGGAGGAGGATATCAATGATGGAAGCATAGATGAGGAGGAGGAGGATATCAATGATGGAAGCATAGATGAGGAGGAGGAGGATATCAATGATGGAAGCATAGATGAGGAGGAGGAGGAGGATATCAATGATGGAAGCATAGATGAGGAGGAGGAGGATATCAATGATGGAAGCATAGATGAGGAGGAGGAGGAGGAGGAGGATATCAATGATGGAAGTATAGATGAGGAGGAGGAGGATATCAATGATGGAAGCATAGATGAGGAGGAGGAGGATATCAATGATGGAAGCATAGATGAGGAGGAAGAGGATATCAATGATGGAAGCATAGATGAGGAGGAGGAGGATATCAATGATGGAAGCATAGATGAGGATGAGGAGGATATCAATGATGGAAGCATAGATGAGGAGGAGGAGGATATCAATGATGGAAGCATAGATGAGGAGGAGGAGGATATCAATGTTGGAAGCATAGATGAGGAGGAGGAGGAGGAGGATATCAGTGATGGAAGCATAGATGATGAGGAGGAGGATATCAATGATGGAAGCATAGATGAGGAGGAAGAGGAGGATATCAATGATGGAAGCATAGATGAGGAGGAGGAGGATATCAATGATGGAAGCATAGATGAGGAGGAGGAGGATATCAATGTTGGAAGCATAGATGAGGAGGAGGAGGATATCAATGATGGAAGCATAGATGAGGAGGAAGAGGATATCAATGATGGAAGCATAGATGAGGAGGAGGATGATATCAATGATGGAAGTATAGATGAGGAGGAGGATGATATCAATGTTGGAAGCATAGATGAGGAGGAGGAGGAGGATATCAATGATGGAAGCATAGATGAGGAGGAGGAGGATATCAATGATGGAAGCATAGATGAGGAGGAGGAGGATATCAATGATGGAAGCATAGATGAGGAGGAGGAGGAGGATATCAATGATGGAATTATAGATGAGGAGGAGGAGGATATCAATGATGGAAGCATAGATGAGGAGGAGGAGGAGGATATCAATGATGGAAGCATAGATGAGGAGGAGGAGGATATCAATGATGGAAGCATAGATGAGGAGGAGGAGGATATCAATGATGGAAGCATAGATGAGGAGGTGGAGGATATCAATGATGGAAGCATAGATGAGGAGGAGGAGGATATCAATGATGGAAGCATAGATGAGGAGGAGGAGGAGGAGGATATCAATGATGGAAGCATAGATGAGGAGGAGGAGGATATCAATGATGGAAGCATAGATGATGAGGAGGAGGATATCAATGATGGAAGCATAGATGAGGAGGAGGAGGATATCAATGATGGAAGCATAGATGATGAGGAGGAGGATATCAATGATGGAAGCATAGATGAGGAAGAGGGGGATATCAATGATGGAAGCATAGATGAGGAGGAGGAGGATATCAATGATGGAAGCATAGATGAGGAGGAGGAGGATATCAATGATGGAAGCATAGATGAGGAGGAGGAGGAGGATATCAATGATGGAAGCATAGATGAGGAGGAGGAGGAGGATATCAATGATGGAAGCATAGATGAGGAGGAGGAGGATATCAATGATGGAAGCATAGATGAGGAGGAGGAGGAGGATATCAATGATGGAAGCATAGATGAGGAGGAGGAGGATATCAATGATGGAAGCATAGATGAGGAGGAGGAGGATATCAATGATGGAAGCATAGATGAGGAGGAGGAGGATATCAATGATGGAAGCATAGATGAGGAGGAAGAGGATATCAATGATGGAAGCATAGATGAGGAGGAGGAGGAGGATATCAATGATGGAAGCATAGATGAGGAGGAGGAGGATATCAATGATGGAAGCATAGATGAGGAGGAGGAGGATATCAATGATGGAAGCATAGATGAGGAGGAGGAGGAGGATATCAATGATGGAAGCATAGATGAGGAGGAGGAGGATATCAATGATGGAAGCATAGATGAGGAGGAGGAGGAGGATATCAATGATGGAAGTATAGATGAGGAGGAGGAGGATATCAATGATGGAAGCATAGATGAGGAGGAGGAGGATATCAATGATGGAAGCATAGATGAGGAGGAGGAGGATATCAATGATGGAAGCATAGATGAGGAGGAGGATATCAATGATGGAAGCATAGATGAGGAGGAGGAGGATATCAATGATGGAAGCATAGATGATGAGGAGGAGGATATCAATGATGGAAGCATAGATGAGGAGGAGGAGGATATCAATGATGGAAGCATAGATGAGGAGGAGGAGGATATCAATGATGGAAGCATAGATGATGAGGAGGAGGAGGATATCAATGATGGAAGCATAGATGAGGAGGAGGAGGATATCAATGATGGAAGCATAGATGAGGAGGAGGAGGATATCAATGATGGAAGCATAGATGAGGAGGAGGAGGATATCAATGATGGAAGCATAGATGATGAGGAGGAGGATATCAATGATGGAAGCATAGATGATGAGGAGGAGGATATCAATGATGGAAGCATAGATGATGAGGAGGAGGAGGATATCAATGATGGAAGCATAGATGAGGAGGAGGAGGAGGATATCAATGATGGAAGCATAGATGAGGAGGAGGAGGATATCAATGATGGAAGCATAGATGATGAGGAGGAGGATATCAATGATGGAAGCATAGATGAGGAGGAGGAGGATATCAATGATGGAAGCATAGATGATGAGGAGGAGGATATCAATGATGTAAGCATAGATGAGGAGGAGGAGGAGGATATCAATGATGGAAGCATAGATGAGGAGGAGGAGGATATCAATGATGGAAGCATAGATGAGGAGGAGGATATCAATGATGGAAGCATAGATGAGGAGGAGGAGGATATCAATGATGGAAGCATAGATGAGGAGGAGGAGGATATCAATGATGGAAGCATAGATGATGAGGAGGAGGATATCAATGATGGAAGCATAGATGAGGAGGAGGAGGATATCAATGATGGAAGCATAGATGAGGAGGAGGAGGATATCAATGATGGAAGCATAGATGAGGAGGAGGAGGAGGATATCAATGATGGAAGCATAGATGAGGAGGAGGAGGATATCAATGATGGAAGCATAGATGAGGAGGAGGAGGATATCAATGATGGAAGCATAGATGAGGAGGAGGAGGATATCAATGATGGAAGCATAGATGAGGAGGAAGAGGATATCAATGATGGAAGCATAGATGAGGAGGAGGAGGATATCAATGATGGAAGCATAGATGAGGAGGAGGAGGATATCAATGATGGAAGCATAGATGAGGAGGAGGAGGATATCAATGATGGAAGCATAGATGAGGAGGAGGAGGAGGATATCAATGATGGAAGCATAGATGAGGAGGAGGAGGATATCAATGATGGAAGCATAGATGAGGAGGAGGAGGAGGATATCAATGATGGAAGTATAGATGAGGAGGAGGAGGATATCAATGATGGAAGCATAGATGAGGAGGAGGAGGATATCAATGATGGAAGTATAGATGAGGAGGAAGAGGATATCAATGATGGAAGCATAGATGATGAGGAGGAGGATATCAATGATGGAAGCATAGATGAGGAGGAGGAGGAGGATATCAATGATGGAAGCATAGATGAGGAGGAGGAGGATATCAATGATGGAAGCATAGATGAGGAGGAGGAGGATATCAATGATGGAAGCATAGATGAGGAGGAGGAGGATATCAATGATGGAAGCATAGATGAGGAGGAAGAGGATATCAATGATGGAAGCATAGATGAGGAGGAGGAGGAGGATATCAATGATGGAAGCATAGATGAGGAGGAGGAGGATATCAATGATGGAAGCATAGATGAGGAGGAGGAGGATATCAATGATGGAAGCATAGATGAGGAGGAGGAGGATATCAATGATGGAAGCATAGATGAGGAGGAGGAGGATATCAATGATGGAAGCATAGATGAGGAGGAGGAGGAGGAGGATATCAATGATGGAAGTATAGATGAGGAGGAGGAGAATATCAATGATGGAAGCATAGATGAGGAGGAGGAGGATATCAATGATGGAAGCATAGATGAGGAGGAAGAGGATATCAATGATGGAAGCATAGATGAGGAGGAGGAGGATATCAATGATGGAAGCATAGATGAGGAGGAGGAGGATATCAATGATGGAAGCATAGATGAGGAGGAGGAGGATATCAATGATGGAAGCATAGATGAGGAGGAGGAGGATATCAATGATGGAAGCATAGATGAGGAGGAGGAGGAGGATATCAATGATGGAAGCATAGATGAGGAGGAGGAGGATATCAATGATGGAAGCATAGATGAGGAGGAGGAGGAGGATATCAATGATGGAAGCATAGATGAGGAGGAGGAGGATATCAATGATGGAAGCATAGATGAGGAGGAGGAGGATATCAATGATGGAAGCATAGATGAGGAGGTGGAGGATATCAATGATGGAAGCATAGATGAGGAGGAGGAGGATATCAATGATGGAAGCATAGATGAGGAGGAGGAGGAGGATATCAATGATGGAAGCATAGATGAGGAGGAGGAGGATATCAATGATGGAAGCATAGATGATGAGGAGGAGGATATCAAAGATGGAAGCATAGATGAGGAGGAGGAGGATATCACTGATGGAAGCATAGATGATGAGGAGGAGGATATCAATGATGGAAGCATAGATGAGGAAGAGGGGGATATCAATGATGGAAGCATAGATGAGGAGGAGGAGGATATCAATGATGGAAGCATAGATGAGGAGGAGGAGGAGGATATCAATGATGGAAGCATAGATGAGGAGGAGGAGGATATCAATGATGGAAGCATAGATGAGGAGGAGGAGGATATCAATGATGGAAGCATAGATGAGGAGGAGGAGGATATCAATGATGGAAGCATAGATGAGGAGGAGGAGGATATCAATGATGGAAGCATAGATGATGAGGAGGAGGAGGATATCAATGATGGAAGCATAGATGAGGAGGAGGAGGATATCAATGATGGAAGCATAGATGATGAGGAGGAGGAGGATATCAATAATGGAAGCATAGATGAGGAGGAGGAGGAGGATATCAATGATGGAAGCATAGATGAGGAGGAGGAGGATATCAATGATGGAAGCATAGATGATGAGGAGGAGGATATCAATGATGGAAGCATAGATGAGGAGGAGGAGGATATCAATGATGGAAGCATATATGAGGAGGAGGAGGATATCAATGATGGAAGCATAGATGATGAGGAGGAGGAGGATATCAATGATGGAAGCATAGATGAGGAGGAGGAGGATATCAATGATGGAAGCATAGATGATGAGGAGGAGGAGGATATCAATAATGGAAGCATAGATGAGGAGGAGGAGGAGGATATCAATGATGGAAGCATAGATGAGGAGGAGGAGGATATCAATGATGGAAGCATAGATGATGAGGAGGAGGATATCAATGATGGAAGCATAGATGAGGAGGAGGAGGATATCAATGATGGAAGCATAGATGAGGAGGAGGAGGATATCAATGATGGAAGCATAGAGGAGGAGGATATCAATGATGGAAGCATAGATGAGGAGGAGGAGGAGGAGGATATCAATGATGGAAGCATAGATGAGGAGGAGGAGGAGGATATCAATGATGGAAGCATAGATGAGGAGGAGGAGGATATCAATGATGGAAGCATAGATGAGGAGGAGGAGGATATCAATGATGGAAGCATAGATGAGGAGGAGGAGGAGGATATCAATGATGGAAGCATAGATGAGGAGGAGGAGGATATCAATGATGGAAGCATAGATGAGGAGGAGGAGGAGGATATCAATGATGGAAGCATAGATGAGGAGGAGGATATCAATGATGGAAGCATAGATGAGGAGGAGGAGGATATCAATGATGGAAGCATAGATGAGGAGGAGGAGGATATCAATGATGGAAGCATAGATGATGAGGAGGAGGATATCAATGATGGAAGCATAGATGAGGAGGAGGAGGATATCAATGATGGAAGCATAGATGAGGAGGAGGAGGATATCAATGATGGAAGCATAGATGAGGAGGAGGAGGAGGATATCAATGATGGAAGCATAGATGAGGAGGAGGAGGATATCAATGATGGAAGCATAGATGAGGAGGAGGAGGATATCAATGATGGAAGCATAGATGAGGAGGAGGAGGATATCAATGATGGAAGCATAGATGAGGAGGAAGAGGATATCAATGATGGAAGCATAGATGAGGAGGAGGAGGAGGATATCAATGATGGAAGCATAGATGAGGAGGAGGAGGATATCAATGATGGAAGCATAGATGAGGAGGAGGAGGAGGATATCAATGATGGAAGCATAGATGAGGAGGAGGAGGATATCAATAATGGAAGCATAGATGAGGAGGAGGAGGAGGATATCAATGATGGAAGTATAGATGAGGAGGAGGAGGATATCAATGATGGAAGCATAGATGAGGAGGAGGAGGATATCAATGATGGAAGCATAGATGAGGAGGAAGAGGATATCAATGATGGAAGCATAGATGATGAGGAGGAGGATATCAATGATGGAAGCATAGATGAGGAGGAGGAGGAGGAGGATATCAATGATGGAAGCATAGATGAGGAGGAGGAGGATATCAATGATGGAAGCATAGATGAGGAGGAGGAGGATATCAATGATGGAAGCATAGATGAGGAGGAGGAGGATATCAAAATGGAAGCATAGATGAGGAGGAAGAGGATATCAATGATGGAAGCATAGATGAGGAGGAGGAGGAGGATATCAATGATGGAAGCATAGATGAGGAGGAGGATATCAATGATGGAAGCATAGATGAGGAGGAGGAGGATATCAATGATGGAAGCATAGATGAGGAGGAGGAGGATATCAATGATGGAAGCATAGATGAGGAGGAGGAGGATATCAATGATGGAAGCATAGATGAGGAGGAGGAGGAGGATATCAATGATGGAAGCATAGATGAGGAGGAGGAGGATATCAATGATGGAAGCATAGATGAGGAGGAAGAGGATATCAATGATGGAAGCATAGATGAGGAGGAGGAGGATATCAATGATGGAAGCATAGATGAGGATGAGGAGGATATCAATGATGGAAGCATAGATGAGGAGGAGGAGGATATCAATGATGGAAGCATAGATGAGGAGGAGGAGGATATCAATGTTGGAAGCATAGATGAGAAGGAGGAGGAGGATATCAGTGATGGAAGCATAGATGATGAGGAGGATGATATCAATGATGGAAGCATAGATGAGGAGGAAGAGGATATCAATGATGGAAGCATAGATAAGGAGGAGGAGGATATCAATGATGGAAGCATAGATGAGGAGGAGGAGGAGGATATCAATGATGGAAGCATAGATGAGGAGGAAGAGGATATCAATGATGGAAGCATAGATGAGGAGGAGGAGGATATCAATGATGGAAGCATAGATGAGGAGGAGGAGGATATCAATGATGGAAGCATAGATGAGGAGGAGGAGGATATCAATGATGGAAGCATAGATGAGGAGGAGGAGGAGGAGGATATCAATGATGGAAGCATAGATGAGGAGGAGGAGGAGGATATCAATGATGGAAGCATAGATGAGGAGGAGGAGGAGGATATCAATGATGGAAGCATAGATGAGGAGGAAGAGGATATCAATGATGGAAGCATAGATGAGGAGGAGGAGGATATCAATGATGGAAGCATAGATGAGGAGGAGGATGATGATGATAACAGAGCATTACTTTCTGATTGGGCAGTCAGGAAAGAAATTCCACATTCATCATTGACTGAACTACTGAAGATTTTGTGCACCAAACTACCTGAATTAGGCCTTCCTAAAGATTCACGGACTTTGCTGAAAACAAAATCAGTGGTGGAAATGAAAGAAGTCTCTGCGGGGCTTATTTTCATGCTGGCATTGAACATGGTCTGTTATCACAACATTAGTTCATCCAATGTGTTCTGAGTCTGTGTCCCTGCAAGTCAATATAGATGGCCTTCCTCTATACAAGAGCTCAAACTTTCAATTCTGGCCTATTTTAGGCCTAGTAGAAAACTACAAAGATGGGTTACCATTTGTCAATGTTTTTTGGGGGGATAGAAACCAGCTAGTCTTGATTACTTACAAGAATTTGTTAAGGAAATGCAACATCTTGAAAATGAAGATTTCTTTTTTGAAGACAGAAATATTCAAGTCCCGATCTCTGCCATTGTTTGCGAAGCACCAGCAAGGGCCTTTATCAGAAATTCTAAAGGTCACAATGGTTCCTATGGATGTGACAAATGCAGTCAAAAGGGAGTTTACTACAATAACCGTATGACGTTCCCAGAGACAACAGCCCGTCTGAGGTCCAACCATGACCATTTTGAGTCTTTTTCTGAGGACTCGCACTACAGTGGGAAAACACCTTTAGAATCACTGTCCATTGGTTTGGTGACATCATTTCCTCTTGACTACATGCACCTTGTATGTTTGGGGGTTACACGTAAACTAATATCTCTATGGCATAAAGGGCCACTGAAGACTCGTTTAGGCCCAACGTTTGTCAGAAATGTTTCTGCACAACTGCCAGAGCTACGGCCTCATGCTCCATCAGAAATGTAACCCTCCATCACAACAGGTGAGAGTCAACAACTCGTATTCTGATGTTAAAATTACGAACACGGGAGCCCCGCAGGGATGCGTTTGCTCTCCAATCTTATTTACATTATATACCAATGATTGCGTAGCAAGCCAAGAAGACAGTACTTTTTTTATCAAATTTTCTGATGACACAGCAATTTTAACCTTATTAAATAGTAAAGACAGTGCTTCACATTATTTCTCTGAGGTGGACAGATTTGTAGGCTGGTGTAAGGATAACTCGCTAATACTTAATGGAACGAAGACGGTCGAGATGATTTTCGATCCTAGAAGTGTTGGGGATCATAGTCCAGTAATGATACACGGTAATATCATTGCACAGGTTCCTTCATATAAGTACTTGGGGGTCTACATAGATAATTCACTATGCTGGTCTTTTCATGTCGACAATTTGTGTTCCAGGTTACAGCAGAGACTATACTTTATACGCAGCTTAAAAGCGTTCGGACCGAACCAGAGAATTATGTGCTTGTTTTATCAGTCTATTTTCGAGAGCTTGATTAGATATGGTATCACTGCATGGTATGGTAACTTGTCTGTCCATTCAAAATTGAGGTTAGGACGTTTGGTGCACACCGCCTTTAAAATCATAGGGGGTGAGGAGCGATTATCACCAAAAGAGTTGTATGATACTTCAATTTTATACCATGCCAAGAAAATTGTTGGAGATGATACTCATATTCTGAATGCTCATTTTAAATTGTTACCATCAGGCAGGAGGTATAGGGTCTTGAAGTGCAGGTCTAATCGACTGAAAAATTGCTTTGTTTCTACTGCAATCAAAGTGCTAAATAGAGATAAAATACTGTGAATTGCCCTCGTGTCTTACATGTATTCTCTGTTTTGTTTTAATGTATGTGGTATTGTATGTATCGACTATCTCTGTGTTTTTTATAATCTTACTTGTTTTTATTCGTTTCAAATGTATGTTGTTTGTATGTACGGACTTTGCACGTTGTCCAAGACAAATTACCCAGCGATGGGACTAATAAAGTATAAAGTAAAGTAAAAAGTAAAAAAAATTAACAGAAAACCGAGATCTCTATTCGAGTCAGACAAATGTACCGGATTTCGTACATTTCTCTTGTACATTGCACCTGTCTGTTTAAAAGGAAATATTCCTTAGGCAATGTATGAAAACTTAAAGGGTTAGTTCATCCAAAAATGAAAATTATGTAATTAATTACCCTCATGTCGTTCCAAGCCCGTAAGACCTCCGTTCATCTTCGGAACACAGTTTAAGATATTTTAGATTTAGTCCGAGAGCTTTCTGTCCCTCCATTGTAAATGTGTGTACGGTATACTGTCCTTGTCCAGAAAGGAAATAAAGACATCATCAAAGTAGTCCATGTGACATCAGTGGGTTAGTTACAATGTTTTGCAGCATCGGAAATACATTTTGGTCCAAAAATAACAAAAACTACGACTTTATTCACCATTGTATTGTCTTCCGGTTCTGTTGTCGATCCGCGTTCACGAGTCCGCAGAAGAGAAATGAGAGAAAGGCACCTTTCATACGGATTACATAATCAGAAGGTATTAGCTTTCAATTCGAATTTGTTCGTTTTAAAGTGGACATTTCAAGCTTTAGCCTACATAGACTTGTGTTGTATTCAGTTCTCGCGCTCCAGTTCACAGAGATCATGAAACCGCGCCTGATTGTTTTATTTTACAAAAGCACATTGTTTTTTTGTTATTGTGAGTTTACACAAATAGAAATAGTGGCGAATAATGTATTATTCTTTTCTGTATGACCAGAAATGATAGAGTATTTTAAGTTGTTTCCACTGTTGATGGGAAAACGCAAGTGTTCGCGCCCGCGCCACCGTGCCGTGCAGTGTGCGCATATGTTTAAAGGACTGTCCCTCCCTTGGACAGGAAGCGTTTTTTTTCTCCAGAAGCCATTGAACATAGGACTCACAGAATACAGTAAATTATAAGCAAAGATTAATGTGTTTATAGTTCATATCACACACCATATGCACTCCTGGAACTTTCAGCAGAAAAAAAAAAGTGCGGTAATGACCTCACACCGCGGTAGGCATCTCATTAACGCAATATTGGGGTGATGCGGTTATCGTCACACCCCTAGGAGATACACCCATTTGATTTACTGAAAAAGAAAAGTTTTAAGTTTTTAAATTAATATCAAATACTAAATGTTTAATTTGCGAACGTAAAGCAATTAATTAAAAAACTTGTTTTCAGATACATATGAAAAGGCCCATGAATGCCTGATTCGGGCTGAAAAGGGTTCTGGCATTGAAACAGAGCCAGAGTCATACCAAAGAAAGAGAAAGTAAGATTTATTGTTTGAGATAAATGTAAACTCAACACTACAATTTAATCTCTAATTACTTCATGCTGTCATTCCCAGGCGAAGTCTGATGATGCTGACGATAATAAGCTCCCACGACCACCAAAGCCCCCAAATTTGCCTTAAAAAAGGATTTTTGTAAAGCTAAAAGAAGTATGTGCAAAGTTTAATTTTAATTTTCACGAACTGTACACATTTAGATTTTGTTAATTGTTATTTGCACAATTTGCACAACTATTGGAAATTAGTTTAACATGCAATGATTTCGAATTCGCAGGGGAATATTACCTCCAGACAAATGGTACAGCAATGGGCAAAAAATTTGCCCTATCATATGCCAACATACTGTAAAACTTCAAATAATAGCCGAGTCCCAAATAGACGCCTGTCTCTTTTACATGCCTGGTGTGGCTGCAGGTTTGGGTAAATAAAGGCCGGTCTCAAATGGAGGCCGGGTCTGTTTTTTAGTTTCGGGTTGTATTTAATCCTCTAAAACCGTCAGATCGTCCGCTTTTTGGCGGCCGCCAAAGCTATTTTTGTCCCTCCAAAGCTTTTTTTGATCGATGAGTGATGTAGAATAGAATAACTGCTGCGCTTGACAGGGTGCGTTACGAGCAGAGAGAGAGAGAGAGAGCGCCCCGGCCGCGCGCGCGCACTCTCACGTCTTCAAACAACATGAGCGCTGTCAGGCTAGCTCTCCCTCGCGCATATTAATCAAAATCAATTGACGCGATAGTAAAAGGTCGGAAGACCCCAGTTTAACGTGGAGCATTTGGAGATTTTTTTAGAGATTAGAGACATACACTCAATGAACAACATCTCAACACTAAATTATAAAGGCCTGTCTCATATAGACGCCTGTCTCAAATACAAGCCGGTGCAATTCGACGGTTTGGGAAAATAAAAGCCCGGGCTACTATTTGAAGTTTTACGGTATACATGGCACACTGGGAGGAAACGGTTTTTCCTAAATGCAACACACTACCATTCAGATACTATAGGTATCTTGACGACATTTGGGGAGTATGGGAACACAGTATGGACAGTTTTGAAGAATTCATACAAAACATAAACAAACATCATAGACTAATCAAAGCCACGGTAAACCCCACTACGGTATACCACGGTATATAACTTCCTGGATACCACCATCTTTAAAGGTCCAGAATTTGACTCCACACATAAACTAGACTCAAAAGTACACTTCAAAGAAACAGACACGCATGCACTACTTCATCATAAAAGTTTCCACCCAAAACACACCTTTGAGGGAATTGTCAGAGCACAACTCCTCAGATTCTCTAGAATCTGCACAAGAGAAAATGACTTTCAGGTAGCCAAACAAATCCTGTTCAAATCCCTCTGTAGCAGGGGATATACAAAAGCAAAATTTAAAAGAATATATAACAAATATCAGGACAAAGAAACAAAACCGGGGGAACGACGAATCCCGAATGAACAAATTGTAGTCACAGCCATTTTTACCTACACACCAACCATCCTTCGACCATCCGACCAGACTTAGGGAGTTAAGTATTCATACAGAGCGATCCTCAGATTCTGGAACACTATGCTCAACCTGATAAGTATTGACCAGAGAGCGCACTTACTACCAAACACGACGCCAGACCTACAGAAGAGTTCCAAATTGAAGGAATCACTCATCATAGGTCCAGCCTCAGGGCTGATGCAAGAAGCGCCTGGGGTGTAGGGAGTGTGCAGATTCGGACCGCAGTGTTATGCAAGATTTAAATGCAGCCGAGCGTCCCTACACCTCTCTGAACTTTCCCATCACAGCCTCAATGGAGGTGCCGAAAAAGTTCAGAAGGCGACACTGGTGCAACGAGAAGAAAGGCTTTCTCTTTCTCCCTGATGTCATCCAAATTCAACCACATATGCCTTTCCCTGGCCACCATCTCCGACATCGAGCGTCCTGATCGCGGCGGCTGTTTGTTTGATGAGAGCTAAATCTGTTTTGCAGCGCAGCTCGTTTCCACGGCGTCACGGGAAAGACCCCGACCTTGTTCCAAATCTATCAGCCTGATATGCTTACAACACAGCCATTGTGTGCAAAGCATCACCAACCAGACCCGCCACCGCATATGCCCTGCCATTTAAACGCAATGTCATTTTATAGTGGCTTAAAAGGCAGGGCTGGAGCATCCAGATCTACACAATGAGATCGAAAAGGCATGGAAGAACTCGTGTTCAGGGAGCATCCATCGCCATGCCCCAATTGACCATCTCGCAGCTGGAGCGGCACGACACATACCCGTGTTTGCGCATTCCATTAACATCAGTGTAGTTGATGCATGCGCGGCGCGCTGAACACAGGTTCTTCCATGCCTTTTCGATCTCATTGTGTAGATCCAGCAGGAATGGAAGGCTCTCGGGAGGTGAACCGTTCGTCAAGTCTGCCACAAGCTGTCTCTTCCCTCACACGCTCTTACGGCAGCTGAAGACTCGCTGAAGCGCGTTCCGTAACACTCAACAATTCAACATACGCGGGTAAGGGTGGCTGTGAGGGTTCGGGTTGTACATCCTCTTCACCATCATCAGCCATCTCTTGCTCTCTTGGGCTGCCTAGTATCTGCCCCTAGTATCTGGGTCGCACTAGTAGTGAGATCATAGGCTGTCACCGGTCAATATGATTGCAGTGATTGGATAAGCGTTTCAAGCACCGGTTAACCCCCCCTCAAAATACTCTGTTGATTTTGATCTTACATATAAGTAGGGATGCACCGAATCCAGATTTGTGGGGTTCGGCCGAATACCGAATCCACTGGTTAAGATTCTGCCGAATCCGAAACCGAATACCGAATCCTACTCTCATCCTCAGTCCATTAACACAGTAAACACATTAATGAAGTAAACAAAGTGGATTTTTCATTTTATTTTATTACTGTAAATAATAAACACTACTTTTATTTTTATAACTGTAAAAAGGAAAAAAAAAGAAAAAGAATAAGCAACATTATGCATTTTAACAGCGGCGATGTTGTGTAGCCTATTGTTTAGAGTCCTTGCCACCATGAGACAAATCGGCATTGCAAATTGAACATGTAGCTCGACTTGAATTGCCTTCTTTCACTGAAAGTACTGCCAAACAACACTTTTTCTGCTCACGAGTTCCATTTTCACTTTCACTTTCTTTTTTTTCACAGCCTACTGCATTCGAACTGTCCACCTACTATAACGAGTGGAAATAAGGTGTGGCCCCTTTAAGAACTGCGCGCTCCTGTTGAACTGTCTGCAGTCCGTATTGTATGTGCCGTGCGCCTCGAACACATGCCCATGTGTGCGGGTTATTTCTGTTTGATGCTCATTTTTACCTTATTTTGTTAAGTAACGCTGTGGACGGTAGAACGTGTGACAGACAGTTACACAAGTTCGATTGTGGAATAAAGTGCGAGTTGTGAGATGCCAATCGCCTCCGTGAGTCTGTCTGGCCTCTGCAATAACTTTAGCTGTGAGCTATCCCTATTTTTCTTCCTGACACAACGCGATACACTACAGGCTTGTTCGACTTGAACCGGCGCTGCACAGACAGATCAGTTTATGACATCAAAGTACCGCGAGAGCAATTCAGAAGCATAAGGAGCCGTCTCCTCTCTATTCGTTCACGAGGTACTTTGATGTCATTCACTGATCGGTGACTTCGACGTAGCGCGCGTAGTGCAAGCCTAGGGTTCGGTTCGGTGGAAAAAAATTCTGAGGTTCGGCAGAAACCGAACCCTGTTAAAATTCCCAATATTCGGCCGAATCCGTATCCTGGATTCGGTGCATCCCTACATATAAGTGTTATTCATCATTCGATCCTGTTAAGTGTCTATTTTTTTTTGTGTATACTCACAATAAAAACAAAATGTTCTCCTTTTTGTCAAATAAAGAAAAATAAACATGATGCGCGTTCTACCTTCTTGTCAGTGAAGTTCATTCTGAAACGCGTCCAAAAATTAACTGTAACTTAGCGAATACTCAGTCAAGCAGGAATACAGGCACACAGGCATGAAGCTTGAATTCTCGTCTTTTAAATTAAGTAATTTATATAAAAAACTAATATTCTCAGTTTATGTAATCTGTATGAAAGGAGAGATATGTCAGTCGTTCTTATTTCAGCTCATTAAGTGCTAATATGACCACTCCCACGGAGAGCGCGTGCTATTCAAACGCAAATAATCTGAGGCAAGCCACGCAAACGTGTCAATGCCCACATCAACTCGATAAAACACATCAAGTTTAATCAGACTCATGTACTTTACAACGCTGTGAGGAATAATACTATCGTAATAATAATCCTGGAAAAATTACCTCAGAAGTGCTGGTTTAGTATAATTTCGAGGAGCAACGGATCAAGCTGAGGTGGAATAGTAAGTTCTTTATTCTTAAGTGCTTTGTCCTAATCGCGATATGCAATAGTGTCTGTAAACCGACTGTTTAAATATGAATCGCATGTCTGTGTGTGAATGAATGAACTGCACAGATGCGTGCTGTTGTTTACTACAGAACAGCTTGCATCTGTGCCGTATAAGCAACGTATTAAACTCAAAATTAACATTTATATGCTAATATATCATAAAAACAATATGTTACAGACGAAATATGAATGTTTAGATACGATTTTGTTGATTAGTTTTGGATAGATTATAAAGTTTTTACTGTAAAAAAGACTACTGTCACATCAAATAAGCTTTTGTTTGCCAATTTCTGCTCGTATGTTAAATATATAGTATGGGATGTTTTGTCAAAAATTAAATATATTGAATTATCAACTAAGATATTTTATAGTGTTAGGGTTAATGAACTAATGAATCATTAACCCCTTAAGTGTCATCCCCCTTTTTTGCACATTTTGAACTTAAATGGTTGTAATTCAAGAATGCTTTGGAATATAGACGTAAGATTGGTCTTGTTTTAAAGAAGACATTTAGCAGATTTTTGTAGAAATGAAATAAATTGAGAAAGTGAAACAGAAAAAAAGTTATAGAAGTTTGAGTTTATGAAAATGTACAATGTAAAAAAATTAATTATTTTTATTTTATATAAAATATTTATTTTCAAAACCTGGGCGACTCTAAAACTGAAAAAAAAAAATCAAAGCCAAAAATCTGAACAGGTTGTGTTTTAAATTTTAGGTTGATATCTTAAAAAATGAGCTTTCAGTAAGATTTTGTTTGTACGCAGTAACAAACTTTTTTTTTTTTTTTTGTAACAAATTTTTTCACTAGATGACAACCAGACTCCATTACTGCCCATATAAGGGCGCTTCCATTTCCATATGTGTTTTGAGTGATCTGAACCATTATTTCCACAATTTTCATACAATTTATGAAGTAGAGATCCTATTCAGAAGTAATATGAGAAGTTTGGCAGATTTTGATATGAATTCAACCTCTAAGAAAAAAAGAACACGCATGTGCGTTATAGCTTCCTGCAACAAATGGTGAATCTATCATTTTTTTATTTATATTTTTTTTAAAAAAATCAGACCTTTTTTCTAAAATAATTGAATGGATGCTATCTTTTGAACTCTTGGCATGAAAACAAACTGAGGTTTCTACCCTTCCTTCATGATTTTTCATGTTCATCACTATTTCAAAATAAAGGTCTAAACACGCCTTAGGAGTATGAAAATATTCTTGTTGCAAATTGATAAATTACGGCTCCTCTGTAATTTATGTTGAAAATCAATCACCAAATATGGAAACTAGAGATAGTAAGCTTTCAAATGATATATAGTTTGTCAAGATTAGTTTAGGTTTAGTATAGGATATTACTGTTTTAAAAATGTAACGGATTTGGGCCCACCGGTGGGCCGGTGGACATACGTATGATAAAATGTATACTTTTTACAAAGAAAGATTACACTTGAAATATTGTTAAAATTGTTATTGAAGTTGATTTACATGTAAAAACTTTTTAATAAAATAGCAAAAAATATATATTTACAAGATAGATGTAAGCAACATCTTACTAGGTCAATATAAGCCTTCTCATAAAAAAAATTATTATTGTTTTTTATTAGTGACACATTTGGGGAGAGGATATATTCCAAAACTTTCTGAAAATACAATATGAGCATTAACTGCATAGTTACTAGAAATTTTTACCTTGGATATTATACAATTTGCATGCATACATAAGTCCTCACATTCTTTCTTGTGGTACCCAGTGAAAGGCTCATTATGCAGCTCATTATGCGGCTCATTTTCTTTTCAGTTTTGAATTATTCATGATCATTCATGCCCCCATGCATATCGCCTTTCCAAACAAAAAGTGTCTTACAAAGTTTAAATCAATGTATTGTTTTATGTGAATGATTGGGCAGGATGATTTTCAGATAATTTTGAAGCAAAAACTCTAGGCGACAACATCCATTAGTCAAAAGTCTTATGGACACACATTTAGTATGTGTTTTGTGGCCTTATTTCAGAAACTTTCATTTTTAGTTTTTTCAATAACCACGCATAAACTATATTCTCTCAAAAATACAAATATGTACATACATGTTGCTCACATATTATGGTAGCTCTGTTTGTGCTAAATAGAGTGTAATTACACCTTTGCCATTAATATTTTTATAAGCAACTGAAAAAAGCACAAATGTCAGAGCATTAACTCCAGAGGGTTAACACAGAGGTATTCCCCAAAAATGCAATAGTGAAATAGTGGCAAACACTTTAATGATACACCGTCTAATGCATACAGTTGATTTGACCTAAAATAAAACATACACACATTTAAATAAGTCAGGGTACTTTAGTTAAATGGCGTTTATTTCAACAAAGTTATTAGACTGCAAAATTAAAAAATGACTGCCATGGTAGTTCTAGTGTTAATGTCCTCTGTGTTTCCTTCTGTATGACGTCTTCCAGAGTCGCCAAGTCCGTGGTTTCCCCACCCCCGGAATGAGATTGGGCTAGTTTTGAGGAGCAATTGGGTGGATTTTGTTGTGAAAACCTAGCAACCCTGTTTGTATCGTTCTTTTGCACATGCGGGTCAGTTCAGAACCATGACCTGGTCACACTGGAAATCTGATATTAGCCACATTTAAAACAACGTGAACAGCTATACAAAGAAATCTGAGCAAAAATCGGAATTGAGCATTAAGGCTCACAGTGTGAACGTACAATTTACACACATGCTGCACACATTATTGTAACAGTTAAGTTATAAGTAACTGAAATAAGCACAAATGTCAGGGCATGACAAAACACCTCCAGGAACCAAAAACCTCCTCGGACCCCAGAGACCTTTTTGGTTGAAACATTTTGTACATTGTTGGCATGTGAAGAGACTCTCTTCAGTGTGAATTCTCGTGTGGACTTGAAGTCAAGTCACCCTCATTTTTACAGCGCTTTAAACAATATAGATTGTTTCAAAGCAGCTTTACAGTGATAATACGAAATCAAAGTAACAGAGATTGTTTTGGTTTTACAGCAGCTCTAGAATAAAGTTATTGTCCAGCTAAAGTTAGTTTTCCATGAAGGTTTCCATGTTGAGCCAAACTCTCATAACACTGTTGACAGGTCTTAAGGCTTTTCTCCGGTGTGAATTCTTGTGTGGTCTTATAAGGTTTAACATTGATCAAAACGCTTTTTGTACACTATTGACAGGTGAACAGCTTCTCTCCGGTGTGAACTCTCATATGCCTGTTAAAGGTTCCCTTTTGTGTGAAACTTCTTCCACACTGTTGGCAGGTGTAAGGCTTTTCTCCGGTGTGAACTTTCATGTGGTTCTTTATGGATCGTCGTTGACAGAAACTCTTTCCACACTGTTGGCAGGCGTAAGGCTTCTCTCCGGTGTGAACTCTCAAATGCCTGTTAAAGGTTCCTTTTTGTGTGAAACTTCTTCCACACTGTTGGCAGGTGAAAGGCTCTCTCCAGTGTGAATTCTCATGTGGTCTGTCCAGGTTCGATTTTGACCGAAACTTCTTCCACACTGTTGGCAGGTGAATGGCTTTTCTCCAGTGTGAATTCTTATGTGGACTTCAAGGTTTCTCTGACTACAGAAACTCTTTCCACACTGTTGACAGGTGTAAGGCTTCTCGTCTGTGTATACTCTCATGGTCTTATAAGGTTTTTACATTGTTCGAAATTGATTTTGTACACTATTGGCAGGAGACCGGCTTCTCTCCGGTGTGAACTCTCATATGGTTCTTTATGGATCTAAGTTGACAGAAACTCTTTCCACACTGTTGGCAGGTGTAAGGCTTCTCTCCGGTGTGAACTCTCAAATGCCTGTTAAAGGTTCCTTTTTGTGTAAAACTTCTTCCACACTGTTGGCAGGTGAAAGGCTTCTCTCCAGTGTGAATTCTCATGTGGTCTGTCCAGGTTCGATGTTGACCGAAACTTCTTCCACACAGTTGGCAGGTGAATGGCTTTTCTCCAGTGTGAATTCTTATGTGGACTTCAAGGTTTCTCTGACTACAGAAACTCTTTCCACACGGAAGGCAGGTGTAAGGCTTCTCTCCAGTGTGAACTCTCATGTGGGCTTTCAAGTTTCTATCATGATTGAAACTCTTTCCACACTGTTGGCAGGGGAAAGGCTTCTCTTCAGTGTGAATTCTCATGTGGTCTTTTATGGTTTGACGTTCACAGAAACTCTTTCCACACTGTTGGCAGGTGTAAGGCTTTTCTCCGCTGTGAACTCTCATATGCCTGTTAAAGGTTCCTTTTTGAATAAAACTCTTTCCACACTGTTGGCAGGTGAATGGCTTCTCACCAGTGTGAATTCTTGTATGGTTTTCTAAGGTTTGACGTTGATAGAAACTCTTTCCACACTGTTGGCAAGTGAACGGCTTCTCCCCAGTGTGAATTCGTATGTGGGCTTCAAAGTGTACTTTTTGAGTAAAACTCTTTCCACACAGCTGGCAGGTGAAAGGCTTTTCTCCACTGTGAACTCTCATGTGTTTTTTTAAGGTTCGATGTTGATAGAAACTCTTTCCACACTGTTGGCAGGTGTAAGGCTTTTCTCCGGTGTGAATTCTCATGTGGTTCTTTATGGTTTGAGGTTGATAGAAACTCTTTCCACACTGTTGGCAGGTGTAAGGCTTCTCTCCGGTGTGAACTCTCATGTGGTTCTTTATGGATCTAAGTTGACAGAAACTCTTTCCACACTGTTGGCAGGTGTAAGGCTTCTCTCCGGTGTGAATTCTCATGTGCCTGTTAAAGGTTCCTTTTTGTGTAAAACTTCTTCCACAAAGTTGGCAGGTGAAAGGCTTCTCTCCGGTGTGAATTCTCATGTGGTCTTTCCAGGTTCGATGTTGATTAAAACTCTTTCCACACTGTTGGCAGGTGAAAGGTTTCTCTCCAGTGTGAACTCTCATGTGGTCTTTCAAAGATTGATGTTGACTGAAACTCTTTCCACACTGTTGGCAGGTGAATGGCTTCTCTCCGGTGTGAATTCTTATGTGGGCTTCAAAGCGTACTTTTTGAGTGAAACACTGTCCACACTGAGGGCATGTGTAAGGTTTCTCTTCAGTGTGAATTCTCATGTGGGCATTAAGGTTTCCTTTTCTGTTGAAACTTCTTCCACACTGTTGGCAGGTAAAAAGGCTCTCTCCAGTGTGAACTCTCATGTGGTTTTTTAAGGTTCGATGTTGATAGAAACTCTTTCCACACTGTTGGCAGGTGTAAGGCTTTTCTCCGGTGTGAACTTTCATGTGGTTCTTTATGGATCGTCGTTGACAGAAACTCTTTCCACACTGTTGGCAGGTGTAAGGCTTTTCTCCGGTGTGAACTCTCATATGCCTGTTAAAGGTTCCTTTTTGTGTGAAACTTCTTCCACATTGTTGGCAGGTGAAAGGCTTCTCTCCAGTGTGAATTCTCATGTGGTCTGTCCAGGTTCGATGTTGATTAAAACTCTTTCCACACTGTTGGCAGGTAAACGGCTTCTCTCCGGTGTGAATTCTTATGTGGGCTTCAAAGCGTACTTTCTGAGCGAAACTCTTTCCACACTGAGGGCATGTATAAGGCTTCTCTCCAGTGTGAATTCTCATGTGGACTTTAAGGCTTCCCTGATTACTGAAACTCTTTCCACACTGAAGGCAGGAGTAAGGCTTCTCTCCGGTGTGAATTCTCATGTGGACTTTAAGGCTTCCTTGCTTACTGAAACTCTTTCCACACTGAAAGCAGGAGTAAGGCTTCTCTCCAGTGTGAATTCTCATATGGACTTTAAGGTTGTCATTCTTATTGAAACTCTTTCCACACTGAAAGCATGAGTAAGGCTTCTCTCCAGTGTGAATTCTCATGTGGATTTTAAGGTTTCTATGTAGAGCAAAACTCTTTCCACATTGGTGGCATGTGTAAGGCTTTTCTCCAGTGTGAATTCTCATGTGCCTGTTCCAGCTTCCTTTTAGAGTGAAACTTATTCCACATTGATGGCAGGTGAATTGCCTCTTTCCAGTTATCATGACTTTAGGTTCTCCATGTCGATTAAAATTCTTTCCTAACTTAAAACAAGTCAAATCATTTCTTGTTCTTGTATTTTGAGCTGTTTTTCGCATGGAATTCTTTTCAGGCTGTGAACAACTGAAAGCTTTTTCTCCAGTTATGAAATCAAGAAGCTTCTCATAATGATCTTCCTCTTCAATTTCATTGCGTACTTCCCTCTCCTCCTTCAGTGCCATTAGGTCTAAGGTGAAAAAAGAAAGAAAAACAAAATGTTAACCCCAGTTTAATGGCATTAATGCCAGTTTAATGGCATTAATGGCAACAGACATCAAAACATATAGATATGTAATGCATCAAAACCAACAACGTCTATTCTAGATCCTATATACCAGGGGTGTCCAAACCTTCTCTGGAGGCCCGGTGTCCTACAATGTTTAGCTCCAACTTGGCCCAATACACCTGCCTGGAAGTTTCTAAAGTTGCCAGAAGACATTGATCAGCTGGTTCAGGTGCGTTTAACTGGGGTTAGAGATAAACTTTGCAGGAAAGTGGACCTCCAGGAACAGGATTGGACACCCCTGTTCTATACCTACTATGCTTTTAAATAAAGATGCACTGGTCGACTGGCTAAAAAATCAGAACCGGATGGTTTTTGTTTTGCCTGATCTCTATACTGGACTAGCACACACAGCATTGCAATAATTTCCCAAAATATCTAATGTGTAGAAATATTTTCAGTCAGTGAAAAGTATGTTAACAAGCCAGAGATTAATAGGAAACGCTTAATACGGATACAAAGAAGAGAGAACAGATGCAGCAGAAGAGAAAACAAGTGGGATTTAAGTGCAGCGCTGCTTTGTGTTCAGCGGTAAACAGAGAAAATACTTGATCTCTGCTGTTCTATAAGTGCAACCAAGTGGCAGAGAATGAATGTGCATTTTTAGTCAGTCCATGTGCTAATCTTGTTTTGTGCAGGTGTCATTTAACAATTTCACAAATCTAAAGTCCGACCATTCTGTTTTTAGACTTAGACTTAGAAAACTTTAATGTCCCCGAAAGGCAATTTATTGTACAATACAGGCATATTGACACATAATCCACAACACAAACATTATCCACATGCACAATGTCATAAATAAATAATTAAAAAAAAAATATTACCACTTCACATATATTCTCCAATCATACCCCTCCTCCCACCTTATTTGATTGGGTTATTGCCATAGGAACGAATGAGTATTTTGCTCGATTTGTTCTAACCTTAGGGTATCTATATCTACGACCAGAAGGGAGTGGCTTGAACTCCACTGAAAGTGGATGGGTTGTATCCATACAAACCTTATCTGCCTTCTGTGCCAATCTGGTCAGATATAGTTTGTACACGTCTACCTGTTGTTTACCAATGATTTTTCCACAGGTTTTAACAATCTTCCCCAATTTATTCCTATGGGTAATTTTTGAATGTCCATACCAGCATACTATACAGTAAGAGAGAATACTCTCAATAAAAGACTTATAAAAAAAGAGTCAAAATTTTGTTATCAACATTAAAATAATTAAGTTTCCTAAGAAAATACAAACGTTGTTGGCCCTTTTTAAAAACGGCATCAGCACACTGATCCCAGGATAATTTATGGTCAATGATAAGACTGAGATATTTGTACTCCGTCACCATCTCTATCTCCTCTCCTTTTATCAGAGTCGGAGTGGGTGAGGGCGCCCTATGTCTAAAATCAAAGACCATCTCTTTGGTCTTGGACGAATTTAAAAGCAACTGGGAAGCTTCACACCATTCAACAAATTCATGCAACACTGGACCATGTTCAGTTTCATCTTGCTCCAGTAAACTAATCACAGCAGTATCATCTGCAAATTTAATTATATGACGTCCTTGGTAATTACTTCGACAACAGTCAGTGTACAATATATATAGTAGTGGTGACAAGACGCTACCTTGTGGTATCCCAATTGAAGTGAAGCGGACCCCAGATAATGTGTTCCCCACCCTTACTCGTTGTGGCTGCCCACTCAGGAAATCCAAGATCCATTTAATTAGTTTTGATTTTAGCTGGAAATTATCTCTAAGTCTGTTTGCTAAAATTTGTGGGTGGATTGTATTGAATGCTGATGAAAAATCTGCAAATAAAACGCGAGCGTGTGTTTTACAACCTTCAAAGTGTTTATACAGATAATTTAAAAGCACTACACTGGCATCATCCGTCCCCCTCCCAAATTTATAGGCAAATTGTGGAGGGTCAAGGGCGTGTCTACAAGAGTTCATGATGTGTGTTTAAGTGATTGTACTAAAAGAGAGGTGAGGGCGATGGGCCTATAATCCTTGGGTGAGGATGGGTGGGAGACTTTGGGAAGGGGGGTCACAACTGCTGTTTTCCAAAGCAGTGGAACCACCTGGGTGTCCATTGAGCGCTGGAAGAGGGAACAAAAAAATTCCACTTAGTTGGGCCGCACAGTGCTTCAGCACTCTGCCTCCAATGTTATCCGGCCCCGGGCTTTTCTGTACGTTAGTCCCCTCAAACACTCGCTGGACCATCTCCTCCTTAATGATCAAAGTGCTCTCCATCCCAACATCATCTATCATAATCTGTTGCCAGGCAGAGACATTATCACTGTCATTTATTTCAAAGCGGGTAAAATGTTCATTTAAATGATTGGCCAGAGCAAAGGATGCTGTGTCATCCATAAAGTCCATTTTTTTCCCTGTCTTAAAGGGTGTGTTGGCCATCAACTTTATACCAGTCCATGCAGCCCTTGAATTCCCCATAGACAGGGTACTCTGTACCTTGTCCTTGTACTGACACCTGGCCTTATACATCTCCTTATTTACTTTCCTTTGCATATCTTTTCTGTTCTGTAAGCTTCCTGAAGCGAAGATTCTCTTTTTCTCATTAAGTGTGTCCTTTAGTTTCTTTGTCACCCACGGTTTATTGTTTGGGTACACCTTGATGGTCTTAGTTGGAATGATCGCACTCACACAAAAGTCTATGTAGCCCGAGATAGCCTCTGTCTGTTCGTGCAAGTCAGCTGAAGAGTCCTCGAAGATAGTCCAGGATGTACACTCCAGGCATCCTTTCAACGTCTCTACACTGTCCTCATCCCACACCTAGATCTGCTTTTCCCCAGGCTTAATCCTTTTCAAAACCTGTTTATAAGTGGGTCTTAGAAGGACTGTGTTGTGATCTGAGCCACCAAAGGGGGCCCTGGCACTGGATGAGTATGCCTTGGGGATGGAGTCGTAGCATAAATCAATGATTTTATTTTTTCGTGTTGGACAGGTAACATACTGCGAATAGGTAGACAGAGTTTTTTTGAGCGTACAGTTATTAAAATCGCCCATTATAAACTTGGGCGCATCTGGTGAGATTTTATCCAATTCTTGGGTGATATTAAAAAAAATGTCTGCTGCCTTGTTTATGTCTGCTCTTGGATGTATATAGACAATAGTCATAAATATTTGTGGGAATTCACGGGGGAGATAAGAGGGTCGCACAGAAACTGATAAAAGTTCAATATCAGGAGTGCAGATCTTTTTTCATACCACAGTCGTTTTGCACCATGTGTTGTTTATCATGACGCACACGCCCCCTCCCTGTTCCTTGCTGCATCGGTCCAAGCGCACTATACTAAATCCGTCAGGACAAACCTCGGAGTCTGGCACGGTACAATTCAGCCAGGTCTCAGAGAAGGCCAAGACACAGGCTTCCCTGTAATCATGCAGGTAACGAGTGTTTACTCGCAACTCGTCTGCTTTTCTTTTTAATGATTGGACGTTGGAGAGAATGATAGTTGGTAGTGGAATTTTTGTTTTCCTCTTCCTGAGTCTTTGGCGCACTCCTCCCCTCTTCCCTCGTTTTCTCTTGTATTCCCAATCCTATTACTTTAAATCTCAAAGTTATACAATCTAATTTGAATAGTAAACTGGTTATGCAGCATGTGTGTAACATCTTTGTTTGAATCATAAATGAAATGGCAGATATTTGAGGCCAGTTTTGCGTGTCCTAAAGCAAATCAGCATCAAATACATTTGCTTAACCCCTATGGGTCAATGGAGGCGCCATTGTGGTACTTTTTTTTTCATTCTTGCTGAAATGATTTCATGCTGCGCTGATTAGAATATGCATCCAGGAGAGAACGGTGAATGGGTTGTCATTACAGTTTGGGGGTTTAGACACCAATGGGCAATGTAAAATGTTATACAGAAAACCAGTAAAAGAAAGTAAGTTTCACGTGTATGTCAATGTTTTGGGGCAAAAAAGGGGTATTAAAAATAAAGTATGTCTTACAAAAGGTTAAAAAGTTTCCCAACATGATTTCAAACCAGTAAACCGAGTTTGTTCCAAACAGTACCAAGTGTGGCCATTTCAGGTTGGAGCAATGGGAGTGCCAAAAGGTAGGGGCATGGAGAAAGGTCTTTATTTTTGGTCAAGAAAGCTGTCTGGGTTAGGGTGTGGAGGTAGGGTTAGGGGTGGTTTCTGTTTTGGCAATTCATCTTTGGCTGCAGCTACCCCTAACTTAAAGGGTCACTCCACCGATTTTGACATGAATGTGTATTGAAAGTGGGTAATATGTGTAGTAGAATAGTAGCAGAAATTTTTAATTTTGTTCCTTCCTGTCCAATAAAATGCAGAAAATGACTTTTTAGTGCTTGTGGATTATAGACAACAATCCCCATAGTGCATTGCAATGCTCAGCTCCACAGGCCACTCCCACTACTTTTTGTGAATAAAAAAAAGATATATTTCACTCCTGCTCTCCTTTCTGTCTTCAACATAGTTTAGCATTACATAAAGTTGTAAGGAGGTAACTGATTTGCAACTAAATTATAATGCAATGTTTACTTGTAAAACGTTATAATTAATAGAAATTATGGGTATGATCACCATTATGTTATCTTTGTCATCTAAGTCAACAGTAGCTAGGTAGTTCTAGTTTTGAAAAGTTGGTCATTTAAAAATACTAATACTAATAAAGAAGTACAACAACGTAAATTTTAAACATTTTTATTGAATTAGTATATACAATAAATACAACAATTGAAAGTATATATACAAAAAAAGAAACTACAGCTCCTCCTGAGCATCGTCTGCTTCTTGGTGCCCGCAGTACTGGCCGTCTGGAGCTGGATATTTCTGACGGATAGCCTGCACAACACAAGCTGGTAACACGACACGACGCCCTCTGCCCAATCTCTCTCCTTGCAGGACCCACTCAAGAAAGTGCCGGTAGGCTGTTAGGCGAAATTGTCTGGACAAAACATTGAGCACAAATTGAGTGATGGTCTTTGAACCTAGCGTGCCACAGTAGCTAGCATAACTGCAAGATATTTGTGTAATAAACCTGCAACGTTAGCGTGTTAACAAAATGAAAATAAACTTACTTTACAGATAGACGACCATTGGACCCTGTAGGCTTTGGCTGGCGTTTCCAGTTGACCTTAGGGATTCGAAAGTAGGTCTCCAGGACGCCGCTATCGATATGTGGTGCGAAACTCGGGTGATCAACCACACACACGTCCGTGTCATCCTCCGAATCTATAATTTCATACAGGAGAAATTCGCACCGCTGGAATTCGCGGCAGCAGACTGACTCTTCTTCTGTGTCCATTGGCGCACAGTGAGAGCACAGGCACCACCAATCTGTCCCAGCTCGAGGCATTGCGGGCTCCTCGTCCGCGGCAGTCAGATCGGCTGTGGTGGAAGCAGGTTCAGCCGCCTCCTGTTCCTCCATAGCCCTCAGCTGCTCGTCGCTGTACTCAGGCTCATAAAGGTAGCCACGAACATCTGTTTCTGCCATATTAAAATCCCATTCCTCCATAATGTAGCAGCTATCCGTCTTCGTTTTCAGAACCTTCGGCGTCCATTTTTTCAAAAAGTTTCGCCACTGGCACTGATCTGTGATAGGTCTGTTAGCGCATTAGGTCCATCCCCCAATGGGCGGGTTGGAAAGGGTGGGAACTAGTGCTTGTAGTCTTTACAGAAATACCCCATTCTTACACTTCCTCCTACAATGACGCAAATTGACGATTTTTGCGTCATTGTCGGCGGAAGTGAAAAAAGTAAATAGTGGATTTCTCTCGTCTCAGGGGACAATGAAAGATTTTTTCAGGACCATTCAATAGTATTACTGGGTTTCTAACAATGGAAAGCTTAATGCAAATGGGTGGAGTGACCCTTTAACAGTACCGATTTCCATTACACGAGAGTAGATGTTAAACCTCATGCTGATTTGTACTCGGCTTTCGCCAAGATAAGCACAAACTAAGACGTAGCTTTGCAGTAACCTATGCTTCTCTCTCTCCATCCATTTACGCTTCTTTCTATATGGTAGAAGGAACATGGAGCAAATTAGACTACAATGATTTGATCAAAACTGGCCAAGAGACAGAATTCCACAGGAGGCCCAAATCAACACTCAGGACCATAAAAAGCAGAGAACCTATCTTGACTGGAAACAAAGCATCTAATTCTGGCAATATTTTTGAGATGATAGTATGCTAATTTAATTATTGCTTTGATATGACTACTGAAACTAAGGTCTGACTCTAGAGACACACCAAGATTCCTGACTTGATTTTTAGTTGTTAGACTCCTAGCATCAAGGTATGCATTCACCTTAAGAACTTCATCTTTGTTTCCAAACGCAATGACTTCAGTTTTGTCTTTGTTTAACTGCTCTGACTGGCATTTGACTTCCTGCTCTGCTACTGTTCGGACGCTCTTGCTTACCGCTCCGCGCTTTGCTCTAGGGCAATTCCATGCAAAGGTCATCTTTACCATGAAAAAATAAAGTTTTAACCAAAAGAACAAAACCCTTTTTAAGTTATCCATTTAGGTCTGTAATATACTGTATTAATGTGCTTTAACAAAAATGTTAAGAAAATTGCCTTGTTTATCCACCAGATATGAGGTGAGCAACAATGCTTAAATTACATTTTCAACCAGCCATATTTCATGCTTTCAAAAAAAGGTATCAAAGACCCCCCTTTTTAAACTTTATTTTAACAGTAAGCATATTGCAGGAAGATGGAGGCATGCCTGATAAATAAATATACTAATTTGGTCATAACAGCACTGCCTGTTGAATTTATAAGGGCTATAATAAAGAGGTCTTGACGCTTCAGTGCACTGTCACGTCCATAACGTTTTAAAGGTTTAGTTTATTTAATATGACAATTATAAATGCAAATAACTTGAAACTTCATTTACAAAGCTAAATTATGTTTATGCTTATTAGGATAAACAATTCATCTCACTACTTTGCTCTGAACAACCATAATAATGCGTTACGGATGAGACCGTTACGGACGGTTCATATTAAATTCAGACTATTGTGATCTGTTTCAAGACAGAAATGATTTTAGCCACTTCATTTCAAGTTTTGTTTTGTAGAAAGACTATTTAAAGTGAATTTCGTTTTGTATAAATTGTAACTTAATTTTAAATCAAAGTTTCATCAACCAAATGCCTGGATTTAATAAATAAGCAAATATAGCATGGAGGTGCGATCACTTGCAACACGTAAACTTGAGCGCGTCTCATAACTGAACAGAATCATTTCAGATAGTCTTCTTAATGTGAAAATACAGCCATTATGCGTCAACAAAAGTGCCATGATGGTTTGATTGTTGATTTTCCAAACAGATTCTATTTCAGACGCGTCACATCCATAACAGGGTTTTTGTCACATCCCTAAACTTTGTTTATTCCTCATAATACACTTCATAAAAATATATATATTTTAAACATTGACATTTTTATGTTCAGCTAAGACCCCTTCATCATGTGGATAGCAATATTTATACATTGGATTTAAAAGTTCACAGACTTTAAAGGAAATCGAACAGTATACCAAAAACTCGAATTTCCCGTCACATCCATAACGCATGCATATTTTCCTTTTTTGGGGGTGCTTAAATATATTTTAGAAAAACATATTTTGCCTGTCAATTCCCCAGATTGGGTGCTCTGAGAATATGCATTTCCAATTTAAATATTGTAAGTTTTTTTTTTCTGAGACATTTCACCTGTCATTATGAGTTCAAATGTCACATCCATAACGCTGGAATTACCCTCTATCGCTTTTATATTTTTATATTTTATCTCCTTTTATCACCTAATTTTAACTTCAGCTAATCAGCATAGTGCTCAAACGCTTGGATTACTACAAAAAAAGCAGAATACTTTTGTTCAACCAGCCTCCCACTGCTTACATTCAAGGGAAGAAAACACAACTGCCTACATTCTAAAGGATAAGTGAAAATGCCTCTTCTGGAATCTACTTGCTGCACTAACTGCCACAGACTATAGCACAGACTAACCGCCTATACATCTTGAGAACAGATTTGAAGTATTAGTGAATGTAAATGAGGAATCCCCAAACGTGATGAATGTGATCGAACAAAGACTGAATCAGCCAGTAGCTAACACTGATGGTAACTGGCGCTCAAGGTCAAGCAGACAGCGGCACTCAGCTCAGAGCGCAGCCGAGCACAGGACTCTGATAGTGGGTAACTCCATAATCAGAAACATTATTAGCAGGGACACAACTACGTGCTGCCTTCCACAAGCAACGACTTCTGATGTAAACAGGGAACTTGAGAACATTCTGACGAAACATAAGACTGCAAATCGACTCATCATTCATGTGGGGAAAAATGATATTCATAAAGAGCAGTCAGAACTCCTTAAGAAGGATTTCAATGAACTTTTTGAAACACTTAAAAGACTGAAAGTACAAACATTCATCAGTGGACCACTCCCAGCAAGAGGAACAAACAGATTTTCACGGTTGCTTGGGCTTAATACATGGCTCCAAAAAACCTGCAATATAAAAGAAGTAAACTTCATTGACAACTTCAATCTTTTCTGGAGTCAGAGGCAACGGTTTCAACAGGATGGCCACCACCCAAACAAACTTGGTTCAAGAGTGCTAAAGGACAATATCTACTTCTCCCTCAATCATCCTTCTGCAGTGTGTGCCAATACACTCAACCTGAATGGCACACACACACCTGGACACAGTATGAATGACCACAGGACTTCACTTCAGCACCTGGATGGACATGCGGTTGACATGTCACACAAGGACAATGATAACACCACTCAGCCAAAACAGCCTCTGCTCACGGACACAATCTCAGCAGAGCCCTGCCCACAGAGCTCACCACAGACAGACTGGGACATACTAGAACTGCTCCAACATTCAGCACCCAAGGACGACTTGCTGGAAAACCAGGACAGCATTTTACAACCTCCAATAACACCAGAGAAACAGCCCCCTCCAGCCTCTACCCTCTCACCAGATACGCTATCCCTATATCCAGCTTCTCCACAGCATCTTCTGTGTTTCTCAGAGAAAATGAAAAAAACTGGTGTTTGCTGGAACCAAACTATCTGCAAGCCCCCAGACATCAACCAAAAAAAGTCAGGCCCCAAAACCACGAAAGCCTGCGGGCCCAGCTCGCTCTCCGCTTGTGAGAGCTCTTCGGCCTCTGCAAAAACGCCAGGGCCCACACCCTCCTCCATCGGCTCGAGGTGAACCAAAAACAACTGATACCAGCTCTCAGTGATATGTGCCGGGTCCCCGCTATGATAACAGTAACTTTCTCAAATGTTTACAAAACAAGCGGGAACCCAGTGTGCCTGTATCTTTCTCTATTGCTGTTCGATTACATGATAGAAAGTCTAAGGCCTTCAAAAGCCGTACAGCAAACCCATCTAATCTGGTGCCTATTACACGCCATACTAAGACAAAAGTAATATAAAGTAAGACTGTTAAGTTAGCACTTTTAAACATCCGCTCACTTAAAAATAAATCACTTCTAGTCAATGACTTAATAACCACATACAACCTTGTAAGACTGGAAAACTGGTTGGAGAAACTGTCTTGACCACATGGTCTATTGAAACAAAGGAACTTGCTGAAAATTAACATTCGACCTCCCCCTCACGCAGTCTCACCTGATTTACATTTCCTCTCTCTCTCAGTCAGTAACACTAAAAAACGCACACAAGTATATACATGGTGTGAATGATTATTGTGTTTAGTATCATTTTAAAGGTCTCAGGGTGGCTGGTTCAGATGTCTCATTCCAAATAAGTAAAACAAAAGGTAATAAGGTTTTTTAGAAGTTTAGAGAAACTGGCACACAAAGAAAGGTGGACAAATGGCCTTTCTCCCCTACCCCCAAAATAAGGTGTAACCTGAATGCAAATTACCATTGAAAAGAAGTTCTGGCTATTTAATGGGATGCAGCAAGGAGTCGTGGCTTTTTCTGTATTTCAGATAGCCCATGAGGTAGCTCATGTAGTTCGTAAATGTTGGGTTTGCATCTATTTCTCTAATCCTAAAACATTTGATGATTTGCATTGATTATCTTTCAATTGATTATGGAATTGTTATAATACATTTACCTGACATAATAAATTGTTATATTTGATTATTCTAACAGACTTTGACTTTATTTTCATTGGAGTTAAAAGGAATAGTCAAACATTAACGTATATTTAAAGATTGTAAAGACTCTGCTTGGGTCTGATCAATGGGGAATTTGCATGTCATAATTAATAATTAATAACTAATAATTATTCATACAGATTTGGATCAGCCCAGTCTTACATGTTAATAAATCTCCCATTAAGGGAGGCTTTGTCATTTTACCTGCGTGCATACAGGTGTATCCCCACAATTAATCACAAATGAATTGTAACTAATTATACAGACCACGTTTTACAAGACAGGTAAAATTAATTAGCTCAATTAATTTATAGAGTTGTGAAAACAAATTCTGTGGCCACAAGAATTAGTTTTCTTGCTCTATAAAGTTTACACATACCCGTCTGAGGTATTTCTGTAAAGAGCTCGCAACGTTATCGAAGCATATCAGTGACTCGGGTTATGAGCAACAGGCAATGAGTCAATCAAAAGGATATAATGTATTTAATGAAGCTGAACTACTTAAGCATTTACTACAATGATACATGTATTTACAAACATTAAACACAGACTAAGACGACGCGGGGCGTTTAGACAATTGGTACCCATGTAAACATGAGTTGGAGAGAGAGAAAGGGAGAAAGTTGGTGAGAGAGAGCGAGGGAGAGAGACAGAGCTGGTACAATTTCACCTCGACATCAACCCTTCTGAAACAACACGAAAACACCATTGTAAGGCTTCTTAGAAGCTGTAACGGGAATGATACTTGCAAACGAGAGGTCTGTGTGTGTGTCGCGGGCTCCTTGCGCGGTCCGGTCGGCCCGCAGGTTGAACGAAGGTCCTGTCCTGCTTGCGCGCGTCGTGTGGAGCGCGGCCGCAGCGTTTTTTGCACGGCCCGTCCCGGCGCGTGCATGGTTGGCCGCTTGCGCGTGGCCCCTTTGTTCCATCACAGCACAGAGACAGCGCTCATAAAGATAATAAACGATATTCGCTTAAAGGAACACTCCGACTTTTTGGGACTTTAGCCTATTCACCTTATCCCCCAGAGTTAGATAAGTCCATACATACCTTTTTCATCTCCGTGCGTGCTATAAGTCTGTTTGACGCACCCACCGCTTGCCTAGCTTAGCACAAATACTGGATGTAAATGGTTGCAGCTTGCATACTAATCCAAATAAGTGACAAAATAACGCAAACATTTTTCTATTTACATGTTGTGATTTGTATAGTCACAGAGTGTACAAAAAACAAAGTCACATGAGACACAGACATATTTTAACCGTATAAATACTGGGAACTATATTCTCTGAAGGCGAAGCACTGCTACTCGGGCGGAGTGATAACCGCAGCACCTGAGACGCACCGTGGTGAGGAGCAGAGAGCGCGTCTCAGGTGCTGCGGTTATCACTCCGCCCAAGTAGCAGTGCTTCACCTTCAGAGAATATAGTTCCCAGTATTTTTACGGTTAAAATATGTCTGTCTCATATGACTTTGTTTTTTGTACACTCTGTGACTATACAAATCACAACATGTAAATAGCTAAGCTAGGCTAGCGGTGGGTGCGTCAGATAGAGTTACAGCACGCACGGAGATGAAAAAGGTATGTATGGACTTATCTAACTCTGGGGGATAAGGTGAATAGGCTAAAGTCCCAAAAAGTCGGAGTGTTCCTTTAAATACTGATTCAGGCAAATTATCAGTACTGGTACTACTCGACCTCAGTGCTGCATTTGACACTGTCGATCACAACATACTTCTTGACAGGCTGGAAAACTGGGTGGGGCTTTCTGTGATAGTCCTAAAATGGTTCAGGTCATACTTAGAAGGGAGAGGTTATTATGTGAGTATAGGAGACCATAAGTCTGAGTGGACGTCCATGACATGCGGAGTCCCTCAAGGCTCAATTCTTGCGCCACTCCTGTTCAACCTGTATGTGAGGTGGTGATGGCGCAGTGGATAAGACACATGCCTTTGGTGTGAGAGACCCGGGTTCGAATCCACTGTGAGACACCAATGTGTCCCTGAGCAAGACACTTAACCCCTAGTTGCTCCAGAGGCGTGCGACCTCTGACATATATAGCAATTGTAAGTCGCTTTGGATAAAAGCGTCAGCTAAATGAATAAATGTAAATGTAAATGTATATGCTCCCAATGAGCCAAATAATGAGAAAGAACCGAACTATGCAGACGACACACAGCTCTACTTAGCCCTATCGCCTAACGACTACAGCCCCATTGACTCCCTGTGCCAATGCATTGATGAAGTAAACAGTTGGATGTGCCAAAACTTTCTTCAGTTAAACAAAGACAAAACTGAAGTCATTGCGTTTGGAAACATCATTGCAAACAAAGATGAAGTTCTCAAGGTATATGCATACCTTGACGCTAGGGGTCTAACAACTAAAAATCAAGTCAGGAATCTTGGTGTATCTCTAGAGTCAGACCTTAGTTTCAGTAGTCATGGCAAAGCAATAACTAAATCAGCATACTATCATCTGAAAAATATTGCAAGAATTAGATGCTTTGTTTCAAATCAAGACTTAGAGAAACTTGTGCATGATCCTCACTGGCCTTCCTAAAAAGACCATAAGACAGTTGCAGCTCATACAGAACACTGCTGCCAGGATTCTGAGCAGGACCAGAAAACATGAACATATCACAACAGTCCTCAGGTCTCTACACTGGGTCCCAGTTACATTTAGGATTGATTTGAAAGTATTATTACTGGTATATAAATCATTTAATGGCCTAGGACCTCAATATATTGCAGATATGCTCACTGAATATAAACCAAACAGATCACTCAGATCATTAGGATCACATCAGCTAGAAATACCAAGGGTTCACTCTAAGCATGGTGAGTCTGCTTTTAGCTATTATGCCAGCCGCAGCTGGAACCAGCTTCCAGAGGAGATCAGATGTGCTCCTACAGTAGTCACATTCAAATCCAGACTCAAAACACATCTGTTTAGCTATGCATTTACTGAATAAGCACTGTGCCACTGTCCGTCCGACTGTTTTCACTGTACTTTATTTTATTTTTTTATTCTAAACGGTTTTAATTATTCTTATTTGTTTTGATTATTTTAATTTCTGCATTCTAACCTGTTTTTTTTATTACTATTTTTTTTATGTATAGCACTTTGAATTACCATTGTGTATGAAATGTGCTATATAAATAAACTTGCCTTGCCTAACTGAAGAAAGTTTTGGCACATCCAATTGTTTACTTCATCAATGCATTGGCACAGGGAGTCAATGGGGCTGTAGTCGTTAGGCGATAGGGCTAAGTAAAGCTGTGTGTCGTCTGCATAGCTGTGGTAAGAGATTTTGTTCTCTCTCATTATTTGGCTCATTGGGAGCATGTACAGGTTGAATAGGAGTGGCGCAAGAATTGAGCCTTGAGGGACTCCGCATGTCATGGATGTCCACTCAGACTTATGGTCTCCTATACTCACATAATAACCTCTCCCTTCTAAGTATGACCTGAACCATTTATTTTAGAACTATCCCAGAAAGCCCCACCCAGTTTTCCAGCCTGTCAAGAAGTATGTTGTGATCGACAGTGTCAAATGCAGCACTGAGGTCGAGTAGTACCAGCACTGATAATTTCCCTGTATCAGTATTTAAGCGAATATCGTTTATTATCTTTATGAGCGCTGTCTCTGTGCTGTGATGCGATCGGAATCCAGATTGAAAATTGTCAAAGTATCCATTCAAGCTTAAGAATTTGTTCAGCTGATTGAAGACAACTTTTTCAATGATCTTGCAGAAGTGAGGCATTAACCACTTTTAGGAGATCTGCTTCTAAACTGTTTAACACACTTTTGAAAAAAGATGTGGGAAGTGCGTCAAGGGGGCAGGTTGATGTTTTAAGGTGCTGTACGGTTTCTTCAAAAATTTTGCCATCAATTTCTTCTAAATCAGACATAGTAACTACTTTCTGAGGTTGTGGTCTGATCTGTCTGACCCCAGAGCAACTCAAGGATGTGCTGTTCAGCTTTCTGATATTATTGATTTTCTCAGAGAAGGAGGAAGCAAACTCAGAGCATCTCACTGGGAATGTGACTTGGGTTTATTTATTCACGTCGGCACAAATGATGTTCGACTTCGCCAGTCGGAGATCACTAAAATGAATGTTAAAGAGGTGTGTGAACTTGCAAGTATGATGTCAGGCACTGTAATTTGCTCTGGCCCCCTTCCTGTTCGCAGGAGTGATGAGATAGTAAGTAGACTGTCCTCAATCAATGCTTGGCTGTCTAAGTGGTGTCCGCAGAATAATATAGAATTCATAGACAATTGGAAAAGTTTTTGGGGCAAGAACTTTGAGATTGCAATAGACGTGAAGGACTATAATGCGTTAAGAGCTCGCTCAAGTACTGCAGAGCTAAACCATTTAGTGCTTTGTAAGTAATCAACAATATTTTAAAATTTACACGATGTTAAATAGGGAGCCAATGCAGTGTTGACAGAACCGGGCTAATATGGTCATACTTCCTGGTTCTGGTAAGAACTCGAGCTGCTGCGTTTTGAACTAGCTGTAGTTTGTTTATTAAGCATGCAGGGCAACCACCCAGTAGAGCATTACAGTAATCTAGTCTTGATGTCATGAACTTATTGTTCCGCATTCGTCAATGAGAAGAAAAACAGATACTAGACACGTGACTTTCAAATAAAAGATTGGTATCAAAGAGCACACACACACACACAGGTTCCTAACTGACGACGAAGACTTAACAGAGCAGCCATCAGTTTTTTGTCCAATAATTAGAATCTCTGTTTTTTCAGAATTTAGTAGTAGGAAACTACTAGTCATCCATTTTTTTATATCAGCTATGGATTCCGTTAATGTTGTGAATTAGTAAGTTTCATCAGGGTGTGAAGAAATATAGAGCTGAATATCATCAGGATAACAGTGAAAACTAATTCCATGTTTCCTAATGATATCTCCTAATGGTTTAGTTTAGTTTATTAGTTAATAATAACGTGGACAGTCCCTTTTTGAAAGAAAAAGAGCAGCTTTAGCCTCTACGGCTAATTTCCAGCTGTAGTCCCCGGCCAGTTGTCAATAGGCATACATCAATAAAATACATTACAATTATATTGAGAATGAGAAGGTGACGTCACGCGTATCACTCCGTGTTGCATTGTGGGAAGGATTCGCCATCTTGGTAGGATACGCTATCCGTTGTCATGGTTACTTCGACCGTGAGACCGAGAGAAATAGCGACAGAGAGAGAGAGCAGCTTGATATTTGTTTGCATTTTTGCGATAAGGCACAGTTTCTTGGGAATAAATGAAGAAGGGGGAAGCAAAAGGAAAGGGGCTCTATCGGGAGAGACTAAATAACACAAAGCAGCGTTATTTAGATAAACTACTTGACATCAACATGGACCCGTACGACCTGCTACAGAATCGACGAAAGACCAAAGCACTACCACCTTTTACATACGCTGACAAAGTTAATTACCTGGTTTGTTTATGGTATCAGTGACTAACGTTACTGCCTACACAATGCAAGAGGATTAGAAGCTGAACAAGTCTGTTGTGGCTGCGGGTGCAAGACTTAAACCCCCAAACCTGTAACGTTAAACTGCGAGAGTTCAGTCATACTTGATATTTCATTCAGGCCTCATTCATATGTGGAAATAAATCTGATATGAATCAGATACGTGCATTTGCACCTGCCGTGCAACGTTAAGCGAACAGACCGGACATTCCCCTGTCAATGCGAATCGTACGTCATTAAAAAAAGTGTCTTTTTAAAACATTTCGCGGTACAGATATATCTATAACAAATGAAACAAAGTTGAATAACAGAGTATTAATTTCGTTCGTTTGTGTTAAATAAAACGCGAACTGTGCTGAAATGTGTTGCTTTTGAAAGCAGGCTTTGCTCGCTGTTGCTGCTGTCAGTTTATTGACAAGCAGTTTCTCTAAGCTGGCTGCATTGTTATTTAGTCTCTCCCGATAGAACCCCTTTCATTTCTCTTCCTTCTCCATATCTTCCAAAGAAACGGCGGCGTATCGTAAAATGTAAACAAATACTAAGCTGCGCTGTCTCTCTTTCGCTATTTCTGGATGAATGTTTAGTCGCGCCTCAGTGAAGTTCTGAAGGCGTTGCCCCTGGCAACCGATAGCGTCTCCTACCATCATGGCCGACCGGCTCAGACCCCGCCCAAATCGGCACGTGACTCCTCACTCTCAATTTACAGAAGGACTTATCAAAATGGGACAGACATACTAAACGTGTGACACACAATTCAAACAAATAAACAAGCAGATAGGGGTGTGCGATATCACGGTTTTTGCTCGTGGACGATTAAAATGTCTCCACGATCTGCTTTTCAAGAAATATCGTAGTATCGTGCATTTTATCAGTTGCAGTTCTGGCGCCGAGCTCCGTCTCAACATACAACAAATGTTAACCCAGAGGAACGGGACACTGCCGTTCACAGAAGTTCATTATTTGCATGTGCTTTAAAGCCTTGCTGGTTAAACATGTAATTCACGTGCTGATGCGCTGTTCTGACGTGTGCTTTCTGAGCGCATACACCCGAAGCACACGGGCACTGAAAGCCTGTCTAACAGCGTCTGTTTACTGGACTACGTTATAAGTTATCTTTCGAGTCTTATTGCGCTAATATTGTCAAATACACACAAGGTTTACATAAACAAAGTTGGTTAAGTATAAAGTGAAAGCAAACAAAAAAAAGAGAAAATCTGCTTGTCAAATGCGTGTATATTAGACGCGGCGCGTGCAGCTCTTAAAGCGACAGTAGCCAGTTAGTAAACAAGCTGCCTCTTGTCCTTAAAGAGATAGTTCACCCAAAAAAAAAAATTCTGTCATTATTTACTCACTCTAATGTTGTTCCAACCCTGTATTAATTTCTTTCTTCTGTTGAAAATAAAAGTTATTTGGAAGAATGTGGGTAACCAAACAGTTGCTGGTCCCCATTGACTTCCATAGTAGGAAAACATATACTATGGAAGTCACTGGAGTACAGCAACTGTTTGGTTACCCACATTCTTCCAAATGACTTTTATTTTCAACAGAAGAAAGAAACTTATTCGGGTTTAAAACAACTTGAGAGAGTAAATGATGACAATTAAAATGTTTGGGAGAACTATCCCTTTAATGTTAATAAAACATCAAAACACAGAGAGGAAATCACTCACTGCTCTTGACTGAGAACTTTAGTAGTAGCTTTAATAATAATCAATGTATAATTTATACAGTGAAGTCTATGTTGTGTTTTATTTTCGTATTTGTTCATTTAGCCTAATTACTTTCTTCAATGCTACTGTTAAATACCCCTACTGTAGCTGAAAAAATAAAGCACTGTTTATTTCATTTGTATATTAAGTTGTGTATGCTTAATGTGTATCTGTGTTCCTAATTCTTAATAACAAAGAAAATAATGATAAAGATTTTTTATCTTCGCCACTTTGGCCTAAATGTCTGCCATTCTTTTTTCTTTTGTTACCTATAAGGCGTTTTTTTTAAATAGGGACATTAGTTTGGCTGTAATGCTGTTGCTCCTTCTCTCCACTAACCGAGGAAGAAGTATCTAAACTTCTCCTCTCCAGTCATCCTACCACCTGCCCTCTAGACCCCATCCCCTCACACCTTCTACAAGCCATCTCTCCCACACTTCTACCAGCTCTCACACACATCATCAACTCATCCCTCCACACTGGCATTTTCCCTACAGCATTCAAGCAGGCCCGGGTAACTCCACTGCTAAATAAAAACAACATTAAACACATCACTTCTAGAGAACTACAGACCTGTCTCTCTCCTACCATTCATTGCAAAAACACTTGAACGAGTTGCTTTTAACCAAGTATCATCCTTCCTGTCTCTGAACAACCAGCTGGATGTCAACCAATCTGGCTTCAAGAAAGGACATTCAACCGAGACCGCATTACTATCGGTCACGGAAGCCCTGCGGATCGCAAAAGCTGCTTCCAAATCATCAGTTCTCATCCTCCTGGATCTGTCTGCTGCCTTCGACACCGTGAACCATCAGATCCTTCTGTCCACCCTCTCATCACTGGGCATCACTGGAACCTCCCTCAACTGGTTTGAGTCCTATCTCACAGGTAGGTCTTTCAAGGTCACATGGAGAGGTGAGGTATCCAAAGCACATCAACTGACCACAGGCGTTCCTCAGGGTTCAGTTCTCGGACCGCTCCTCTTCTCCATTTACACCACATCACTGGGACCCATCATACAGGCACATGGTTTCTCTTACCATTGCTATGCTGATGACACCCAGCTCCACCTCTCATTTCAACCAGATGATCCCACAGTAGCTGTACGGATCTCAAGCTGTCTGGCGGACATCTCGGCATGGAGGAAGGAACATCACCTGCAGCTCAACCTGGCAAAGACTGAGCTTCTCGTCCTCCCTGCCAATCCGTCTCTACAGCACGACCTCACTATCCAGGTAGATTCATCCTCAATCACCCCATCAAGGTCGGTCAGAAATCTTGGAGTAATCTTTGATGATCAGCTGACCTTCACAGACCACATTACAAAGACAGCTCGATCATGCAGGTTTGCACTGCACAACATCAGGAAGATCAGGCCTTTCCTAACTGAGCATGCAACACAACTTCTCGTCCAGGCCCTGGTCATTTCTAGGCTTGATTACTGCAATGCTCTTCTGGCTGGACTTCCATCATGTGCAACTAAACCTCTACAAATGATCCAGAATGCTGCAGCCCGCCTTGTCTTCAACGAGCCCAAAAGGGCCCACGTCACTCCTCTGCTCATCTCTCTGCACTGGCTACCACTCGCTGCTCGCATCAAGTTCAAGGCTTTGACGCTTGCTTACAGATTGACCACAGGTTCAGCTCCGTCCTACTTCCACTCACTACTACAAGTCTACATCCCTACCAGAAGCCTACGATCGGTCTATGAGCGACAGCTCGTGGTACCATCACAGCGGGGCACAAAATCACTCTCCAGAACATTCTCATTCACGGTTCCATGCTGGTGGAATGATCTCCCCACCCTCATCCGGAATGCAGAATCCCTGACAACATTCAAAAGACAACTGAAAACTCATCTCTTCCGGGAGCACTTAACATAAAAAATAAATTAAAAAAAAACTTAAATCCTCACTTGTCTGGTTTAAGCTACTCTGAGCAATGTTTGAACTTTGTATTTTGAGCACTTCTTGCGTTGTTTTTGCCTCTTCACGATGACTCGCTTGGTTAGTCCTCAGATGTAAGTCGCTTTGGATAAAAGCGTCTGCTAAATGACTAAATGTAAATGTAAAATGTAAATGTAATGCTCAGTCACTTGCAAAATAGTAAAACCAACATGAAAAAGAATCGTGATAAAATCGTTAATCGTGATTTTCCTGAAAAAAATCGTGATATAATATTTTTGCCATATCGCCCACCCCTACAAGCAGACACAGATTACAAAAGCACAGCAACAATTCATGCAGTAAAACAATACAACACGACACAATATTCACACAGAGGCCACATTAAGGCCCATACTGGACATAACATTGAGGCAGGCAGCAGAGACCAAGTGGCAACAGCATGAGTCATGTCACATCAAATACACAACACATCTGTCAAGTTAGTGTGTGCAGCTGTAATTGTCAGACAGCCAGTTTTTAAGATGTATAGTAAAAGTGGAATACATGTGTATATTTTTGATTGTAGTGGGCAGTGAATTCCAGTTTTGTATCGCTTTAACAGAAAATGATAATTGACCGAATGTGCTTTTTCTAAATGGGATAATAAGATCACCTCGTGTGGTGCTTCTGGTATTCTGACTGTTGTTATGGCATTGGATTATAAATGAATTGAAAGGAGCTGAAGCGGTATTATGCTTAATTTTGTGGATCAAACAGATGTTTTTGTATTTAATTACATCTTCCCAGCTTAACAGTTTATGATTTTTAAGGATTATACAATGATGGGAACTATTAGGCTTCTGATCCAGAACTTGGAGAGTTTTTTTATAAAGAGTTGCTAATGGCTTTAATGATAAACTGTTAGTTTGACCCCAACTTGTCAGACAGTATGTTAGATGTGACACAATCATGGTATCCATAAATAATTTGGCAGCATGAAAAGTCAGTGCATTTCTAATATGTTTGAAATTAGCTAAGCTAAACTTGACCCTTTTGCACACGTTCTAATATGTGTTTTAAAAGAAAGATTAGAATCAATAATAACCCTAACGCCCAAATACTTAAATTGTGGCACAATACTAATGTTTTGACCTGAAATCATTATGTTTGACACAATGTTACACTGTCTCTTAGTGAAAAACCTTCCCACAGTTTTATCTACATTTAGTTCAAGGCACAAGCGATTTAGCCATTTGGTGATTTGATCCATAGCTGTAGTAAGTTTAGCAGCAGCCAGATGTTTTGTCTTGGCATGTATATAAATTACAGTGTCGTCCGCGTATGTTAGTGTATTGATATCCGGGCAAACTGATGGCAAATCATTGATATATACACTAAATAAAAGCGGACCAAGGATCGATCCTTGTGGTACCCCTGTGTGTAGGTTGAGAACTGGTGAACGGTGATTGTTCACAGAAACACACTGACTTCTACCTGTTAAATACGATTCAATCCATTTAATTGCAGAAGAGCATAAATTAAAACTAGAGAGTTTCGCAATGAGGACCTTATGGTTGACTGTGTCAAAGGCTTTACGGAGATCTAAAAACACAGCGCCAACAACACCTCCCTTGTCAACCATTGCTCGAACAGTCTCTAAAAAGAGGCAGTTAGCTGTTTCTGCAGAGTGATGGGCCCTGAAGCCAAACTGCATCGGGTGAAGAGGGAATGGACTATTGTTAAAAAAAGAGACAAGCTGCTCTGATACAAATTTTTCAGCAACCTTGGAGGCCACAGGTAGAATACTGATTGGGCGGTAGTTACATATGTTCAGAGGATCATTTGTTTTAAATATAGGAGTTACAATTGCAGTCTTCCAGGTAGTTGGAAATATCCCCTCTAATACTGACTGGTTAACAATTTGTGTAATAGGGTAGGCTAGATGTTCATTCAGGAATTTAAGCATTTTAGAGTCCATTCCATAGAGATCTTTTGTTGCTGAGATTTTAAGAGAATTAATAAGTGCCTGAGTTTTAGATTCAGAAATAGGTTGAATGCTAAAAGAAGGCTTACTTTCATCTATTTTGACAATCTCTGCAGTTGTTAGAGAGAAATTATGTGCTATTTCATCCACAGAATTGACAAAATATTCATTAAAAGCTACAGCTATTTGTGTTGGATCTTGTATTAATTTGCCTTTTAGGTTCAACTCTAACTGGTTTCTATGCCTATGCCAAATTCCCATTACATTCTTAATCTGTTCCCATATCAACTTTGTATTACCCTTTCCCTCATTAATAATTGTTATAAAAAAATTGGCCTTGGCCTTTCTGATCATTTTAATTACTTGATTACGTAATGAAGTGAACCTATAACTATCACTGCTTAACTTGGTTTTTAACGATCTTTTTAAAGCAGAGTCTCTTTCTTTCATCAGATTAAATATTTCAGTATTAAGCCAAGGAAGCGCATTTGTTTGTTTTTTTCTTTCCTTTTACCTTTCTAGAGAACTCCTTTACTAGACTTTGTAGCTTGGTAGCAAATTTCTTGCTCACTTCTTCTATGTTATTCCCTGTAAATATATTTGTCCATTTAGTCTGCTGTACTGCACTTTGAAAATTATCCATTTGATTCTTTGGAATCCTGAATTGCTCCACAGGTTTATTAGAGTGTTGAAAACGTTTTTCTTGTAAGTTACAAAAAATGGTAAGTTGTAATGGTAACATGTATTGTGTGTGTGTGTGTGTGTGTGTGTGTGTGTGTGTGTGTGTGTGTGTGTGTGTGTGTGTGTGTGTGTGTAGCATGTAGGGATGTCCCGATCCGATACTCAGGATCGGTATCGGCTCCGATACTGCCATTTTTGCGGGATCGGGTATCGGTCAGACGAGGCCGATCCAAATCCGATATTGTGGGTATACTATTATGTGTTATTGTTAAGCACCACAAAAGGCACAAAAATATTCTAAAGTACCATAACGTTTTCGTGCACTCTATTATAAGTGTTCTGAAGCCATTATGTGAGATATAAATTAATATTTAAGTCATTAAATTCAAGATCACGTAAACTTTTCCCTCTCGCGGCTGTCAGTCATTCTCCATTCAGCATTCAAACAGCGCGTCGCGTTCGGTTACAGTCAATGATGAAACTATCTTCAAGATGATTCAATGTTAATACTATTATACTTGATCTGTAAGATAAAGGTCTATGTTTTCGCATAAAACAACTTTATCTTGCTGGACTTTATTGCTGTAACTCAATCGTGTTACTCTCTACCGGGTGTCGGACGCTGTCGGTTTGATCACAACACTAGTCAGAGCACTATAATTGTTCTTCACGCGCACAGTAACTGAAATTTAAAACTGTTAAAAGAAAAGGCTCAATAAACGATTGCATAGATAGATACTGTATAATACACTGTCCATCAATATGTATCTCCGCTGTGCTTTGAACTTTTCAAAGCGGACTCGACGCGCTGCGTGCTGTAACTCCACGTGGCTTCAAGCGCATCATTCTCCGCTCGGGATGCGCATACGCGCTGTGTGCCGCACTGTATTGGAGCCTTTCATATCATAATGCAGTGACGCAATTAAAGCTTATTAACATTAATAATTATTAATGTTGCTGCCTCAATAAATAGCTGTGCAATACACTTAAAACACGTCTCAATTTTATAGCAGATTTAGCTATATCTAAAATACTTATCTTTTTCATTTTTGTTATCTTGTTGTTCATGAATGTATTTTACAACAATAAAAAGAGCAATGTGTATTATCCACTAATCTAGTTTATAATAGCATTTTTGTCATAGATTATGATCATATATTTTGGGGATTTGTTGTTTATCTTTATAATGAAGCTGTCTGTATTAAGTAGATTGTGTTTAACACACACAAGAGTGATAATCAGTTTAACACACAGTTATAGAAATTCTACTTGATTTAAAAAACAAAAACTGTACTGGTATTTACAATGTAGAATGCTGCTGTTTAAACTGTTTTAACTTTAAACCTGTTGGTAGCTAGCTAGCTTTAAGTACTGAAGTACCTGTATTTTCTTTCATTTATATATTTCTTTATTTTTTTGTAGTGTTTGAATAAAGGGTGGCAATCTTTCATAATCAACTGTTGTTGTGGACTATATAGGAGGTATATTTTAGGTGGCTAATTGAGAAAATTGCTATATTTTTTATTAGTTTAAGAATAAAATAAATATATCGGATTAATATCGGTATCGGCAAAAGCTGCGGCATCAGTATCGGAAGTGAAAAAGTGGTATCGGGACATCCCTAGTAGCATGTACAGAGTGAACAGCAGCGGTCCTAGTACTGAGCCTTGTGGTACGCCATACTGAACTTGTGATCGATAAGACATCTCTTCATTTACTGCTACAAACTGATAACGGTCAGTTAAGTATGATTTAAACCATGCTAGTGCAATTCCACTAATGCCAACATAGTTTTCTAGTCTATTTAAAAGAATATTGTGGTCAAGGGTATCAAATGCAGCACTAAGATCGAGTAACACTAATAGAGAGATACAACCACGATCGGATTATAAGAGCAGATCATGTGTGACTCTGATGAGAGCGGTCTCAGTGCTATGGTACGGTTTAAATCCGGACTGAAAATCCTCGCAGATATCATTTCTTTCTAGAAAGGAACACAGTTGTGAGGATACTGCTTTTTCTAATATCTTTGACAGAAAAGGCAGATTCGAGATCGGCCTGTAATTGACTAATTCTGTAGGATCAAGTTACGTTTTTTAACAAAAAATATTGTATAATATTGATATATAATAAACAACTTGCGCTTGGGCGCGAGCAGAGGCTGGTTAGTGCTGTTCCATCGCGCACAGTCTTTCTTTGATGCGCATGGAGTTATTTATAAGGTACATGTGTTTCTATCATAGTGTTTGCACATCCCCCCCAAAAAAAATGTAAAGGTTAATTTAATTGTAAAAAAATAAGAAAAGGTTTTTCACATGTAAATGTAATATGTGACCGTGTTACCCAATCCTATCAGTGGGCATTTACATTTAAGTCTTAAACCAGAGACGACTCTGTGAACGGAAAAATAAATGATATACTATGATAGTTTTGAACCTGCCATTAAACAGAATTTGCATTATATTCATTTAAATACATATTTGTCATTATGACAGTGACATTTTTTAACATTAAGGAACAAACAGCGCTCACTCACAGCTTTATATACAAGCTAGTTTATTTATAAACAAGTACATACAAGCTATTTATTTATTTCTATAGGGTATGTAAAGGTCGACCGATAGTGGATTTTACCGGTACCGATATTTAGGTTTCACCGTACTTCCCAATAACTGATTTAGGGTGTATTCACAGCTGCCTTGTTTGGTTCGATTGAATCGAACTCTAGTTCGTTTCCCCCCTTGGTGCGGACCTTTTGGGCAGGTGTGAATACAGCAATCGAACTCGGGTGCGGACCAAACAACCGAACCGAGACCCAGCTGAAGAGGTGGTCTCGGTACGCTTCCAAACGAACTCTGGTACGGGTCGTTTACGGTGTGAACATGAACCGACCCAATTGCAAGAAAGCACTGCGCCTTTGAGTTAACAGGCTTCCGTAGTCGGAGATTTGGGCATAATGGTTTGTGTTATTGTTGTTCAAGTGCGAAAGAGAATTCCATTCCGGCGCGCTGTCTGGCCACACGATACTGTTGCCCGTCTTTCTGCGCGTCGTGTGTGTGCGTCATTGGAATGAATGAATGAGTGAGTGTGTGCATCAGGACATTCACATACAGAGCGTTCTCTTTAGTCTAATCGCGCATAGATGCAAAAAAAGCTTTTGCTGTTCATATAATAGTTACAAGGATGACGCTGCGTTAAACTGGACAAACTTAAATCGCAAGCGTTAACATTGACAGCACTTGTTAGCAGTATATACAATAAGAATCTCATTATTTGAATGTGTGAACATAGCCCCTCTCTATGAATGAAAACTTTACACCTTATCAGTCTTCTGCGCAGTTTCGTCATATTGCGTTTGTACAGAATAACACAAAATTAGTAAAATAACAAATATTGCAGTACGAAATATCTCCATGCTGAGCCTTTTTTGCACTTCCTGATTTCCCTACTTGAGAATCCTTGTCCAATGAATGGACGACCTTAGCACACGTGTGGTTTTGTTTACAAATTTTGGTTCACTTGCAAAAAGAGCAGTGTGCCAAAAAAAAAAAAAAAAACAAGTGAACTATCGGACTTTCCTGGTGTGAATACACCCTAAATCAACCGATATTTTTTTACAATGGAACTGGATTAAAAACAAACATAACAATCCAAGTAAAACTGTGCTGAACTGAAATGTGCTAAATGAAATAAATCTGTAAATATGAATATATTAAAATGAGAAGTTCTACAGAACGAATTCAACAGAAAATAATGTAAACATTAAAATATTACAGGTCAAATGTGCGTTTCTTTAGCGATAATCTATAAACATACGTACAACTTTGCAAGTCCCATTTGTGAACAAGGATGTATTAGCTAGCTTTCATGATATATACAATATACAGTTTTACAGCATGTATTAATATTTGAGCAATAGGCCTTTATCGCATTTCCTGGTTTGGAACGTTCGAAATCGCCAAGCAGTGTACTCGCACTTCCGGTGGTTACTTAGTTACCAGATAAGCTATGGCTGCCTCCTCTCGCCGGTGCTATTGCAGTGTACCGGGTTGTTCAACATCAAAACAAAGACAGCCATACCTTAGCTTCCAAGAATTCCCAAAAGACAAACACCTCCGCAAGGCTTGGGTGAGATTGATAAGGAGGGACGAAGGTCCTTCGTTCCATATAAGTCGGGGTAGTACGTTTGTCTGCAGCTTGCACTTTGACGAGGAAAGCATTTACGTCTCAAAAAGTGGGCGGAGGAGACTAAAATCCGGTACTACACCAAGCCGATTTTCGTGGAACAGCGGGGGGGAGACTCGTGTGCTTCGCCAGTCAGTTTTCGATCGGGTTAATGCGCGTTTTGAAGAAACGTTAGTTGAAGAGAATGATTCAGATTTGTTTGGTTTCATTTTATTGCATTAAAACATGACACAGCATTTATTATATATATATATATATATATATATATATATATATATAGCATGACATATATACATCTATTATAAAAAAAATAATAATTTATGTGAAAATTAATACAATAACATAACATTTATACACAAAAAAAAAATCAGACACTCATATTACATTTATATTTAAATACATTTAATTTACAATTAAAACAATTAATTAATCGATTAAGTACAAGTGTGTGGGAACATTTGCGTGTGTGTTTGTGTGTGCGTACGTGCGCACATGCATGTGGTGGTGGTGATGATTAGAGAGTAGGTATGTCCATTCCATAAATAAAATCAGAAAGAGATCCCATTTGTGTGTATGTGTGTGTGGTGGGGGGGATGTATGGATTTACTTTAGTTTCAGGTACGTTTCCATATGTGGCAAAATAAAATATATCAAGTTTACATTTCATTTCACTGATCAGCGACTTGTCGAGCCAAATTCGCTCTACTGTGAGGTCACTTTGTGTGGATGTAATGAAATCACACCATTTTAAACCAGTTATGGCTAACTGGCCTTGCACTTGCCAGAAATACTTGTGATTTTTTTTTTAGTTTAAAAAATCCACCAATAAACTTCACATGTGTAACCTCTGTTATACTGTTAACATCTGGGCATTTCACTTCAGCTAACCCAAAGGGTGGATTTGCAGTGGGATCATACACTTTGGCATCAGGGCTAGCACCGAGGTAAGGCACATCAGGATTCACAACGAATCCAGAAGGAGCGACACTGACATTGCAACGGTCACTGTACTGTTGTAAAACTTCTGGCTCAAGGTCAATACCCCTTTTCATGGCAGGTGTTTGCCTTACCCCCTTTATGATCCTGGCTGAAGACAAAATTCTCGTAGAAGAACTTGTATCCTTTCTCCAACTTGGATGATTTTACCTTTGAGTGTTCATTCACGAGTCGCACCACATCGTCTTGGCCAACTTTTGGGAGATGCGAGAGCGAAGTTGTCCAGCGATTACAGGCAGCCATTTCGAACGCAATAACCAGAAGACGCAGTACACTGCTTCAGCTATTTCTGACGGCTACTTCCGGCGTTCTATCGTGATGCGATAAAGGCCTATACAATTGTACCTTGATCATTCATGTTAGTTCATAGTACATTAAGGCTAACAGAAAAAATTCAAATTAACTCAATTTAAAATGTATTAGTAAATGTTGAAATGAACAAACTAACAATGAACAATACTTAGCCTTAGTTAATGCTAAAATTGTAATTCTATTAGAAAGCAATCACTTAACTAGCTTTAGATATGCAACTCCGCCGGCTAATCAATGCCTAAAAGTGACCAGCTGGATATAAACTAATGCAAATAGATGGTAACAATGCGACATTAAACATGTGGGTGAGGTTTGCGTGTGTTTGGGTCACATTGCTTTAACCGCTCGAGGTATTTGAAGGTATAAGAATAAGCCAACTGTACACATCATCCCTGGAAAACCTATTATCCTACGCTCAGTGAACATGTTACACTGCACACAAAAATACTAACATCAAACAGTAAATTTTAGCCATAATTAGGATTTTACCAGCTACCACCCAGTGGGTGATGTTTACATATTAAACCGATGGAGAAGTCGTTCAGTGGGGAACGATCGGCCCGTTCCCACGCAGCTGATTCACTGCTGTAGTTCCTTTACAAATCATCACTGGACGGAACAAACGTCGTATTTATTTATTATTATTTAAGTGAAAGATAAAAATGGTCAAGTCATGGAGAGGTTCGTGCGTTATAAAATATTATGAATAAATCTATCGCTCATATATATGCGTGTCTCGTCAAACCCTGGCCGTTCCTCCCAGTGAAGAACATGTGAACGGGAGCTGTGTGAACAGAAAGAGTGAAACTGACCGGTCTGAGTCTCGGTTTCCTCATGCTTGACTCGGAACGCTTCTGCAATCCTCACTTCTTCACTCTCCTCTTTAATAAAAGCCATCGTTATAATCGCGTGGATCTCAGTCGCTTCACCAGGAGGGTTTCTGTGTGTTTGGACAAAATAAACACAATTAAAGAACTACATCTGTGAACCGTGCGTCTCCATAGTTCAGTAGTCAGAACAATAATGGCCTGATTATTCAAAAAAAAAAAAAAAAAAAAAGTATTTGTTTGTTATTTTAATTTATACTGAACAATGAACATTAATATAGGTGTAGCATGTATTTAATGTTTGGTAAATCGATTAGACGCTAATGAAAGTGTTTGTGAAAGCCAGTGTCAGTCATTCCACGTTAATGTGTGTGTGTTTTCAGTGAATAATCTGCTTCAGTTTCTCCATAACTGTTGTTTACCGTAAACTGATTCCCTCGACATGTGCAGGTGATTATTTACTCACACAATAATACGAGCATTAACCTTAGGTAAAGCACTGCAGTGTTACATCCAGTAATGCATTTTACACCGTTTCTGAACACTATTACACACAGAGAACGCTTCGTCTCGACTAAAACACTGTAAACAAGTAAGAAAAAACACGAACCTTCCTTCACTCTGAAGTGAGGCGCAGCCTTATGACGTCACACGCCAGAGCAAAATAAGAGTCCTTATTCTTCTCTCCCATAAATGTAGGATTTGTAACCCTCCACCCTTCCTCGCTTTACACATGAACTTAAAACTCTTGCTTCATCTCTCTGTACTTTTTCAAATGAAAAGAGCTATTACAGTAGCCATTTTTTAACGAGATAAGTGCCTTGCAGCCTTCTATAGCCCTTATGTTCATTTATGTATTTAATGTATTTATTTATTTTTAGTACCTTTTGGTTCAATTTATTTATTTTATTTCTTAACTTTTATATTTTGTATTTTCTAAATCAAACTACTGTCAAGTTGTTGTTTTTTTATTTTACAAATATGTTTGGCTTTTGGGTCCGCGTGTATCTTTTGGTCATCTGATTTCCTGTTTGGAATGGAATAACGAGAAATGAAAACCAGCTCGTTTATTCGTTTAGTTTGTTTAGTTTAAAAAACGAAAAATTTGATTTTGGCTCGATTTTTCATTTGTGGTTTACAAATCGGTTTACGAAGCTCCGGCAGACGGTCAGTGGAGAAGCTCCGGCAGTCGATCAGTGGAGAAGCTCCGGCAGTCGGTCAGTGGAGAAGCTCCGGCAGTCGATCAGTGGAGAAGCTCCGGCAGTCGGTCAGTGGAGAAGCTCCGGCAGTCGGTGGAGAAGCTCCGGCAGTCGATCAGTGGAGAAGCTCCGGCAGTCGGTCAGTGGAGAAGCTCCGGCAGTCGGTCAGTGGAGAAGCTCCGGCAGTCGGTCAGTGGAGAAGCTCCGGCAGTCGGTCAGTGGAGAAGCTCCGGCAGTCGGTCAGTGGAGAAGCTCCGGCAGTCGGTCAGTGGAGAAGCTCCGGCAGTCGGTGGAGAAGCTCCGGCAGTCGGTCAGTGGAGAAGCTCCGGCAGTCGGTCAGTGGAGAAGCTCCGGCAGTCGGTCAGTGGAGAAGCTCCGGCAGACGGTCAGTGGAGAAGCTCCGGCAGTCGATCAGTGGAGAAGCTCCGGCAGACGGTCAGTGGAGAAGCTCCGGCAGTCGGTGGAGAAGCTCCGGCAGTCGATCAGTGGAGAAGCTCCGGCAGTCGATCAGTGGAGAAGCTCCGGCAGTCGGTCAGTGGAGAAGCTCCGGCAGTCGGTCAGTGGAGAAGCTCCGGCAGTCGGTCAGTGGAGAAGCTCCGGCAGTCGATCAGTGGAGAAGCTCCGGCAGTCGGTCAGTGGAGAAGCTCCGGCAGTCGGTCAGTGGAGAAGCTCCGGCAGTCGGTCAGTGGAGAAGCTCCGGCAGTCGGTCAGTGGAGAAGCTCCGGCAGTCGGTCAGTGGAGAAGCTCCGGCAGTCGGTCAGTGGAGAAGCTCCGGCAGTCGGTCAGTGGAGAAGCTCCGGCAGTCGGTCAGTGGAGAAGCTCCGGCAGTCGGTCAGTGGAGAAGCTCCGGCAGTCGATCAGTGGAGAAGCTCCGGCAGTCGATCAGTGGAGAAGCTCCGGCAGTCGATCAAACTAAGACATTTATGGAAAAAGACAATTTTCTTTTTAAGATGTTTCCAACTCTAACTTTGAACTGAAATAAAACCATGTCTTTGGTGAAGGGTGTGTGATAGAAGTGTCCAGACGTATGCACCCTGTATTTTAAAGAAGAACATTTAATTATTTGCGATACATTATTCATTCACAAAGAATTCAGGGACATTATTCATGTCCCTAAAGGTTGGAGTTTTCCTCATTTTTTAAATTAAGGCATTAAGATTTTTTATTCCTCTTTTTAGTCAACTTTAGCATGGGTGTTCACTTATTCTAAGCAGTGTGTGTGTGTATGTGTGTGTGTGTATATAATTAAAAAGCAATTTTAACCAGAAACCAGTCCTTTGTTGTGTATCTTTGGATTATGTTGTGTTGTAAATAAATCCAAACAATCTAAAAGCCATTATTTTTTAAATCTCCTCATTCTTTGTGCAAGGCTCCTGTAATGATAGGGCCTGATAGCACCTAATAGGGCCATTATGGGAGGGTCTTTGTCTTTCTCAGGTGTGAAATTCCATACATTATTAATGAGAGATCACGCCTCCTCGCATAAAGCTTTCTCAAACAAAACACGTCATCCACATTCTAAAAGACTTTATTGACTTATCTGAATGAGTAGTCAGGATGATTCTCACATAGTTTTGGAGCAAATATTCTAGACTATGTGATACAATTTTCAAAAGTCTTGTGAAGAAATAATCAATATGTGTTTTGTGGCCTTATTTCAGAAACTTTTATTTTTAAGTTTTTCAATAACCATGCATAAATAATATTCTCTCAAAAGTACAAACATGTACATACTTGTTGCTCACATATTATGGTAGCCCCGTTTGTGCTATATAGAGTGAATTTACATCTTTGCCATTAACATGTTTATAAATAACTGAAAAAAAACTGTCAAAACATCCCAAGGGCCCCAAAAAACCCGTGGTCTCCAGAGGGTTAATATTTTGTACGACTCGGGACATTATCTTCCAGCCGCGTAGAGACGGAGGTCTCGGCGCCCCAAACATTGAATGGCTCTACACCGCTGCCAGAACAGGAAATCTTCTAAACATGCTCAACAACGACGATACAACTGTTAGAGAACTATCACGCGAATCTCTGTTTCTATATCTACAGCGGCGCAAAATACCTGCTGCTTCCATAAACGAGTCCCAGTTTCTTGGATTTAAAGTAAAGCAGAATGAAAAGTTAGACATCAGAGCAGCCGGATTTGGAGTGCGCTCTGACTGGCTAGACTTAAAGGGACACCAGGCAGGAATCCCGTTTTTGTCAAACAGTGACCCCTAGAGTCGCTGTGGAGAACTTGTATTTAACGTTAATGTCGTAAATACCACTCACGCAGAGCGTGACATGGCGTGACGTGTTACATAGTATACAATAGTACATTGTTTAATTAGTCGTTTAATGAGATCTACTATATGTTGTTAGTGGTGAGAATTTTCACGTGATTAAATACATAGATCCGACAATTATCCCCATGAACTTTAATGGTCCAGAGGCAAAACTTTTGCCAAGTGTGTCAGAGGTTCTGGGTTCTAATCCGTACTAGTAGTATAGTTTATTTTCCTCATCAAAACCGATTGTTTATTAGTGATTGTATATCCAGCAGGGACAAGTTCATTAGGTTTTCTGATTTCACCATAACAAATATAGAGAGTCTCTCAGTCCCCGCAACGGATTGAGGCGCGCGTGTGAAGACTATGCGGGTCACAACAGAACACTGTATCCACGCCACTGATCGCAGCGGCAACAGTCTGTGAGCGGCTAGCACATTGGTCACTTGATTTCAAAAACAACACATTTCAGATCGCCTCTTATTTAACAAACGAACGAAATGAATGGTCTACTAGAGTTAACTGAAGATGTTTTATTTGTTTGTATTGGTACATCCGTGCAGCGAGATGTTTCAATGGGGACATATCACACCCGCAAATTACGCCTATACTCGTGCCTGACTCTTCGCTCGGTCAGTCTGCCGTTTCCTCTTTCTCTGTTCCTCCGACAATGCTTTCCTAGCTTTCTGCATCTTATATGCCGGCTCAGCCATGACGATAGTGTGACAAACTCCATCCCTCTCTACATTGTTCCTGGATGGGGGTGTGTATGTGTGCAGTGCCGTAAAGGAATATGTTACATCGCGAGAGCTGATATCACGCGATACTTCCTGACGCTGAGGCCGGCGGCCCGCCGCACCAAAGTTGCAAGTGAGATTTTTCTGCTCACAGGCACCAGGGGGAGGGGGAGAGGAGGGGGGGGGGGGGGGCACCATTCAACCCGAAAGAAGTCATATAACCATTTCAATAACTCTGAATCTGTTCAGTTAAGCTGAAAAAAATGCATAGAATCCCTTTAAATGATCTCTGCTGCTGTACAGGAATACAGCTGTCCTGGCTGGGACCTGATGTAACGAATAAACTTCGGAAGCAAGTGCAAGTACACAGTTTATTGAAAGATAAATGACTCAGTCCAAAGGGCAACAGGTTAGTGACGCAGGGACTCGATGGTCAGATGAAACAGGTGCATGAAGTGATGAGAGGTGACGATCAACGAGACGAATCCAGAGCATCCACAGGAAACAGACAGGAACAATGAAGGATAGGCAAGGCAAGGCAAGGCAAGTTTATTTATATAGCACATTTCATACACAATGGTAATTCAAAGTGCTTTACATAGAATAATTTATTTTTTTTTAAATCAAAAGAAATAACAATAATTAAAACAGGTTAGAATAAAGAAATTAAAATAATCAAAACAAATAAGAATAATTAAAACAGTTTAGAATAAAAAAATAAAAATAAAGTACAGTACAAACTGTCGGACACAGTAGCACAGTGCTCATTCAGTAAATGCATAGTTAAACAGATGTGTTTTGAGTCTGGATTTGAAAGTGACTACTGTAGGAGCACATCTGATCTCCTCTGGAAGCTGGTTCCAGCTGCGGCTGGCATAATAGCTAAAAGCGGACTCTCCTTGCTTAGAGTGAACCCTTGGTATTTCTAGCTGATGTGATCCTAATGATCTGAGTGATCTGTTGGGTTTATATTCAGTGAGCATATCTGCAATATATTGAGGTCCTAGCCCATTAAAAGATTTATATACCAGTAATAATACTTTAAAATCAATGCTAAATGTAACTGGGAGCCAGTGTAAAGACCTGAGGACTGGTGTGATATGTTCATATTTTCTGGTTCTGCTCAGAAGCCTGGCAGCAGCGTTCTGTATGAGCTGCAACTGTCTTATGGTCTTTTTAGGAAGGCCAGTGAGGAGTCCATTACAGTAATCCACCCTGCTGGTGATGAAAGCATGCACAAGTTTCTCTAAGTCTTGACTGGAAACAAAGCATCTAATTCTTGCAATATTTTTCAGATGATAGTATGCTGATTTATTTATTGCTTTGACATGACTACTGAAACTAAGGTCTGACTCTAGAGACACACCAAGATTCCTGACTTGATTTTTAGTTGTTAGACCCCTAGCGTCAAGGTATGCATTCACCTTGAGAACTTCATCTTTGTTTCCAAACGCAATGATTTCAGTTTTGTCTTTGTTTAACTGAAGAAAGTTTTGGCACATCCAACTGTTTACTTCATCAATGCATTGGCACAGGGAGTCAATGGGGCTGTAGTCGTTAGGCGATAGGGCTAAGTAGAGCTGTGTGTCGTCTGCATAGCTGTGGTAAGAGATTCGGTTCTTTCTCATTATTTGGCTCATTGGGAGCATATACAGGTTGAATAGGAGTGGTGCAAGAATTGAGCCTTGAGGGACTCCGCATGTCATGGATGTCCACTCAGAGTTATGGTCTCCTATACTCACATAATAACCTCCCTTCTAAGTATGATCTGACCATTTTAGGACTATCCCAGAAAGCCCCACCCAGTTTTCCAGCCTGTCAAGAAGTATGTTGTGATCGACAGTGTCAAATGCAGCACTGAGGTCGAGTAGTACCCGTACTGATAATTTGCCTGAATCAGTATTTAAGCGAATATCGTTTATTATCTTTATGAGAGCTGTCTCTGTGCTGTGATGCGATCGGAAACCAGATTGAAAATTGTCAAAGTATCCATTCAAGCTTAAGAATTTGTTCAGCTGATTAAAGACAACTTTTTCAATGATCTTGCCTATGAAAGGAAGATTTGTGATCGGTCTATAGTTGCTTAATATAGTCTTATCCAGATTGCTCTTTTTCAGGAGGGGCTTGACAACTGCAATTTTCAGGGAGTTTGGAAAACTACCAGAAAGAAGTGAAGCATTTACCACTTCTAAGAGATCTGCTTCTAAACTGTTTAACACACTTTTGAAGAAAAATGTGGGAAGTGTGTCAAGGGCGCAGGTTGATGTTTTAAGGTGCTGTATGGTTTCTTCCAAAATTTTGCCATCAATTTCTTTGAAATCAGACATAGTAACTACATTCTCAGGTTGTGGTCTGATCTGTCTGACCCCAGAGCAACTCAAGGATGTGCTGATCACCTTTCTGATATTATTGATTTTCTCAGAGAAGAAAGAAGCAAACTCACTGCACTTGCCGTCTGAGAGCATTTCACTGGGAATCTGGCTTGGGGGGTTTGTCAGTCTCTCTACAGTAGCAAAAAGAGTGCATGTGTTGTTTAAGTTGCTGTTTATAATATTCGAGAAGAAAGGCTGTCTAGCTTTGCCTAGTTCCATGTTGAAAGCATGGATGCTGTCTTTGTAGATGTTATAATGGACTACAAGTTTTGTCTTCCGCCACATGCGCTCTGTTTTTCTGCATGTTCTTTTCATATTTTGCACAGCTGTTGTGTTTCTTCAAGGTACTTTTTGTCTACCACTCTTCCTGACTTTCACAGGATCAATATAATCTATTACACCTTTAACCTTTGAGTTAAAAGAATCAAGGAGAAAATCAACAGAGTCAGCAGATATGCTTGGTTTTAAAAATATAGCCTTCATAAATAGCACACTAGTGTTCTCATTTAAGCATCTCTTCTTGACAGACACAGGTCTAGCTTCAATGGCAGGAGAGATCAATATATCAAAGAAAATACAGAAATAATCAGACAGTGCTACATCCTTAATAACAATCGATGAGATGTTTAAACCCTTACTGATAAGTAAATCTAGTGTGTGTCCACGATTTTGTGTGGGTCCATGTACATGCTGAGTCAGATCAAAAGTTTTTAAAACAGTTTTGATTTCTTTTGCCATATTGTTTTCTGCATTATCTATGTGAATGTTAAAATCTCCAGTAATAGCAAAACAGTCAAACTCTGAGGAAATTGTTGATAGCAGTTCTGTAAAGTCCTCAGCAAAGGCTGGAGAGTATTTTGGAGGCCTGTAAATAATGATAAGTAAAATACGTGGGGCACCTTTTAACACAATACCCAGATATTCAAAAGAGGGGTAGTTACCAAATGATGTTTGCTTACATTAATAGACATCTTTAAAAAGAGCAGCTACTCCCCCTCCTCTCCTAACAGCTCTGGAGACACTCATAAAAGTAAAGTTAGGAGGGGATGTTTCATTGAGGACTGTTGAACTGCAGCTGTCTTCTAGCCAAGTTTCATTTAGAAGCATAAAATCCAGGTTGTATGTGGTTATTAAGTCATTGACTAGAAGTGATTTATTTTTAAGTGAGCGGATGTTTAAAAGTGCTAACTTAACAGTCTTACTTTTTGTTACTTTTGTCTTAGTTTGGCGTGTAATAGGCACCAGATTAGATGGGTTTGCTGTATGTCTTTTGAAGGCCTTAGACTTTCTATCATGTAATCGAACAGCAATAGAGAAAGATACAGGCACACTGGGTTCCCGCTTGTTTTGTAAACATTTGAGAAAGTTACTGTTATCATAGCGGGGACCCGGCACATATCACTGAGAGCTGGTATCAGTTGTTTTTGGTTCACCTCGAGCCGATGGAGGAGGGTGTGGGCCCTGGCGTTTTTGCAGAGGCCGAAGAGCTCTCACAAGTGGAGGGCGAGCTGGGCCCGCAGGCTTTCGTGGTTTTGGGGCCTGACTTTTTTTGGTTGATGTCTGGGGGCTTGCAGATAGTTTGGTTCCAGCAAACACCAGTTTTTCCATTTTCTCTGAGAAACACAGAAGATGCTGTGGAGATGCTGGAGATAGGGAAAGCGTATCTGGTGAGAGGGTAGAGGCTGGAGGGGGCTGTTTCTCTGGTGTTATTGGAGGCTGTAAAATTCTGTCCTGGTTTTCCAGCAAGTCGTCCTTGGGTGCTGAATGTTGGAGCAGTTCTAGTATGTCACAGTCTGTCTGTGGTGAGCTCTGTGGGCAGGGCTCAGCTGAGATTGTGTCCGTGAGCAGAGGCTGTTTTGGCTGAGTGGTGTTATCATTGTCCTTTTGTGACGTGTCAATCGCATGTCCATCCAGGTGCTGAAGTGAAGTCCTGTGGTCATTCATACTGTGTCCCGGTGTGTGTGTGCCATTCAGGTTGAGTGTATTGGCACACACTGCAGAAGGATGATTGAGGGAGACGTAGATATTGTCCTTCAGCACTCTTGCTAAAGAAGTGTCCCGTTCCTCCACAGTACATGCAAAGGCCCTGGGATCTCCGCCTTTCCTTCTCCTCTTGGGAAAGCCGGGCTCGACCCACCTGCATGGGCTCGGGATCGTAGACGGGGCTGACCGCGTCCCACCTCCAGCGCGTTGACCCACGGATACCGCCGAAGAATGGTAATTGGGTACTCTCCGATCCACTCGAGACAGCCTGGCGTCCACTCTCAATGCTAGAGCGATTAAATCGTTGAGTCTGGGAGGTAAGTCCATGGCATATATCTCTTTTAGGACGCGGTCAGCCAACCCATGCAGGAACATATCCCACTGCGCCTCCTCGTTCCATTGGCTCTCCGCCGCTAGAGTCCGAAACTCAATAGAGAAGTCCGATATGGATCGTTGTCCTTGCCGTAAATCTGCCAGCATTCTGGCTGCTTCTCTGCCCGCCAATGCCTGGTCGAAGACACGTTTCATTTCGGCGGAGAGTTCTTGGAACGAGGTGCAGCAGTCGTCCTGGTTCTCCCACACCGCCGTTCCCCCAGTCAACAGCGTCAATACAAAGGCCACCTTGGTTCTTTCCTCACGGAAGGTTCTAGGTTGTAGAGAGAAATGCATGGAGCATCTAGTTAGAAAAGCTCGACAAAAATTGGGTTCACCTGAGTATGTCTCCGGAGCTGGTAAGCGGGGCTCCGACTGGGAGGGGTCCACTGGTGGTATTTGGGGAATAGGCTATATGCACGCATAAGTTCCGCATTTGACGCAAGGATGCTCGTCAGTTTCCGGTTGGGGAGATTAAAGCGGAGGAAAACCGAGGAAAACGGGATTATGGCAGAGTCTTCAAAATTTACTGTCCTCCCGTCTTTGAAACGAAACTTTCATACGTTTAGATGTAATTTTATATATAGTTATGTTTATTTAATATAATTTTAAAAAGAAGCATAAACACAACGAGGTGTGTCTGTTTTGTCAGTTTTTGTGACTAACGCTTCTTTAGTATAACCATGGAGTATACAATTCAATATAAATTCTCGGTATTGCATTGGACTCTATGATCGGCGGAAGTTATCGAGCATCCTTGACCTTCACCGTGCATAGAGCCCATCGGCGGTGGGACCGGCACAGTGGGAATGCGCAGCTGTTGGACTTGCTGGGTGAGCCCGGACACCTGCGTCACTAACGCCTAAACAGCGCGGGCTGTGTCGTTGATGTTTCTTTCTTGATTCTCCGTTCGGTGTCTGCTGTGGTTGACAAAATCCTCCAAGCTTTCTGAAGTGCCACTCGCTGCTTCCATCTTGGGTCAGATCGTTCTCTAACGAATAAACTTCGGAAGCAAGTGCAAGTACACAGTTTATTGAAAGATAAATGACTCAGTCCAAAGGGCAACAGGTTAGTGACGTAGGGACTCGATGGTCAGATGTAACAGGTGCATGAAGTGATGAGAGGTGACGATCAACGAGACGAATCCAGAGCATCCACAGGAAACAGACAGGAACAATGAAGGATAACTGGAACGAACGAGGGATCAGACACCGGACACCAACAAACAACGATCTGCCAATGGTGATGAGAAGTTGATGAGATTATATACACAGGAATGGATAGACTGCAGCTGGTGAAGAGGTAATGAGTGATTGCTGAACGAGCGCTGCTGAGCGGCCACAGACAGAAACACGAGACAAGAAGAAGACATAGGATTTACCAACCGTGACACCTGATGGAGAAGTAGTTGCTCTCAATGACAACATAATCACCGATTCGCTGGTTTCCACCCTGGCAATCCTGAATAAAGACAGTACACCTCACCAGTTACAGATTAAACACGCAAGAGCTTCAATTCTTCATCTTAGACAGACTCAAAACGGACAGCACTGGACGGGTCTCAGGCTACAAGGAAAACTTGCACTACTTCAATTTGCCTACCATTCAGTGTCTCATTCTGTCCTGAAAAACCCCTCAATCTCAGATGAAATCCTAGTATTCATGATTAAGGCAAGACTACAGTGTCTTCCAACGAAGTACAATTTGGCAACATGGTATCCATCCAAGCATGAACCCTACTGCATATTACATCCAACTCAGCAGGAAAATTAAACGGTTGCTCACATATTAAATGGATGCTACAATTATAAAGGGCTTTATGTGGCCAGACACGAACGTCTGGTTGATTTGGTTGCAAAGGACTTGCATAAAGTAACCTGTGGATATGATTTTCAAGCATAGCACTGTACAAATGAACTGGTTTCATCATAACACATCCGACAGTGAGTACTTTAAAAACATTCCTAATACTCCTGACTAGGGATGGGAATTGAAAACCGGTTCCACTCGAGAACCGGTTCTAAGTTTAACGATCCATCGATATTGTATGCCCTCGACGTTAACGAGTCCTCTTATCGATGCTCCTGCTCTGAGTCAGCCATAGTATGTAGGCTACAGACTGTGAACTCACAACTGTCCCTTTTGTCCTTTATCAAGCACCATAGCACGGCGTCCAAAGCGAATTTTTGTACCGCCAAAGTCTTATTTGATCGGTGAGTAGTTGAACTGCTGCACTTGTGACAGGGCGCATGTTAAACTGAACGAGCGCAGAGAGAGAGAGAGCCCCGGTCGCGCGCGCGCACACGCTCTCTTCGGAGCAAGGCTTCACCGTCTCAAAACTAAGCACTGTCTTCCTCTCTCTCCCTCGCACATATTAATCAAAATAAACAACACGATGGTAAGGTCGGGAGACTTAAGTTTCATGTGGAGCATTCGGAGCATGGGTGGCGCTAGGGAGGGGCTAGCAGGTGCTTCAGCACCCCCAAGAAAGACCAAAGCACCCCGATAGCACCCCCCAAAATAATGTCTGGAATCAATTATATTCAAATATATGTTATTTCGAGATATTAAGTCGTTATTTCAATATAATATCTCGGTATTTCGACATAATAACGGCACATTTTTGTCCCGCCAAAGCCTTTTTTGATCGGTGAGTGATGTAGAATAGAATGACTGCTGCGCTTGACAGGGCGCATCACGAGCAGAGAGAGAGAGAGAGAGCCCCGGCCGCGCGCACTCTCACGTCTTCAAACACTTCTCGCGCATATTAATCCAAATCAATTGACACGATAGTAAAAGGTCGGAAGACCGCAGTTTCACTTGGAGCATTTGGAGATTTGTTCTCCTGAATTAGCCTACTGTGGTGTGTGAATTGTGCTAAAAAAACACGTTGCCTAGCTTATCGTCTCTAAAAAGCGTTCCGCCCATTCAGCTGACCTAAACCACATTTCAATAAATGAAAAAACCTAGTATCCAGTGATATGTTTCCTATATTGACGCAAATCTTGTGCGATGTCCTAAACTGCCGAGATAATCACACAAGCGTGCCGTAGACGTCCACTAATGACACGTCCGATACGCAAACGAATGACTCATTTTAACCATTCACTTTAATGAATAGTTAAAACAACTGACATGTCCAACACTGAACTCACGAGACCTCTGAATCGGTGTATAAAAAATCGGTAACACTTAATTAGATTAGTTAACATTTACTATTAATTAACTGCACTTCAGCATTGTTAATGTTAATTGTTTCAATATTTAGAGAGTCAGGCCCACTATATGTGTGTTGTAGCCACTAAATAAGCGCATTTAATTTCATTTTTGTTAAAATATTATAAAGTTTTTTATTTTTCTATTTACATCTATGCTGATTATGAAAATTGAACAGCATGAGTAAGATGCGCAATATATCGGAAGATATGATGGGTCAGACATGACATTTACACATTTACATTTAGTCATTTATTTTAGCAGACGCTTTTATCCAAAGCGACTCAACTGAGGACTAAACCAAGCGAGTCATCGTGAAAAGGCAAAAACAACGCAAGTGCTCAAAATACCAAGTTCGGACATTGCTCGGAGTAGCATAAGCCAGACAAGGGAGGATTTAAAGGAAAAGGATTTTTATTTAAAAAAATTTATGTTAAGTATAAATTAAGTTTTGTTTTGTAGAAAGCATTTTTTAAAGTGAATTTCAATGGTATAAATTGTATCTTAATTTTAATAAATTTTTCATCAACCAATTGACTGGGTATAATAGCCTAAATAAGAAGCAAATATAGCAGACAATATGATAAAGATAAGGAGGCGCAGGCGCGGTTGCATTGCACGTGAACTGGAGCACATCTCATCATAAATTTAGCTCATTTAAATAATAGTGTGTGTGTGTGTGTGTGTGTGTGTATGTATATATATATATATATATATATATATATACTATTATATATATATATATATATATATATAGGCTAATTGCGCAGCTCCCCCTGTCAATGATCTAGCACCCCCTCAGCACCTGCGTTAAAAATTATCTGGCGCCGCCCCTGATTCGGAGCTACCGCTAGGCTACCGCTGGGTGTGAATTGTGCTAAAATACGTTGCCTAATCTTCTCTGAAAAGCGTTCCGCACATTCAGCTGACATAAACCACACTTTAAATAACGGGAAAAAAAATATCCATTGATGAAATGTCTTCTGTGATGACACACACCTCTTGTGGGATGTCCCAACGCGCCGGGATAATCACACAACGCGCGCACGTCCGATAATGACACGTCCAATTCGCGAACTAATGACTCATTTGAACCGATTCGTTTTAATGAATGGTAACAACTTCTCTTTCCAACACTGAACTCACGGGACGTTTAATCAGTGTATAACTAATCGGTAACACTTTACAATAAGGTTCCATTTATTATATACAGTACAGAAAAAGTACAGTTTTAAGCCTTAAAACAAATAAAACCACTTGTTCGACTACTTGTTGTATGACTACTTCCACACAGTGCTATCAGGAATCGATAAGAGAATCGTTAAAAAATCGGATCGATAAGCAGAATCGTTAGTGGCATTGATATTGATCAAATCTTATCAATTCCCATCCCTACTCCTGACGTTGTAATCAGGCCCGCCCACAGAAATGACTGGGCCCCTGAAAAGGTCCAGTGAATGGGCCCTCCCCAAATCTGCAATAGGCTACTTATATCGTGTGCAGGGGCGTCACTAGGATTTTCATTTTAGGGGGGGCTAAGCTCCCAATATGACTTTTTTTTTTTTTTTTTTTAATTAAAAAAAGGTAACACTTTAGTTTAGGATCTAAAGCTCACTATTAACCATTTTCATTACCATGCAAAGGAACGGTTTTATAATAACTGTGGTCCCAAATGTGAGGTAGGGCAAAAAGGGGGGTTCTAGGTCTCCCCGAGAACTCGGATCTACATATGTGCATTTTAAGATGTTCTGAAGGCCAAAAAACTTGGATAGTGCAGGGGCAGCTGATTATTTTTCTCTCCTCATCAGCATCACACTCTTTTTCTCTTTGTTTTTATCTTGCCCAGCTGAGCTTTGACTGATATAGGCTTTTCATTTTTGTCTGTCAGTGAAGAAAGTAAACATAGGGTCAACTGATGACCCTATGTTTGATTTTGCCTATAAATCATTTTCTCAGACGCGTTTATTTACTGAAAGCTACTAAAGGTAATTAAGTTTATCAAATGTATTCACAATATGTAGGCTACACATTCATTATTGATCTTATGCCTAATACAGGGCCGTAGACAGGGCTTTATAATCACAGAGGTCCTAAATTTGAGGTTGGTAGGGGGTTCAAATTTTTTATTTCTCTGATATGTGCATTTCAAGACGTTTGAAGACCAAAAAAAAGATAAGAAATAGCTTTAAAACCATGTCAGTGGGCAGTAGATTATTTGTCAATACCTGCTCTCTCCTCATCTCCATCACTCTTTCTTTTTTTCTCAGTCTCTTCATCCCTTTCTCTTCCCCTCCTAAAGCTGAGCTTTTTTAATTTACTAAAGGCTACAATTTGTATTATATTCTCAATATGTACACATTCATTATTAATCTTGTGCCTAACATGATGAAAACGGCTTTGTTAATGTTTCTTGTTAACTAATTATTACATTACACGAGTCACGTTACATAGGCCTATTTTCAATTCAACATGGCGAAATTAGACAAAACTATTAGTTTGCCTGATTATTTTTTGTCATTCGTTTAACATTTATGACCTAATAAAAAGTAAAATATGAAATGTTAAGTTTAGCTACTTACATCTCATCTCGCACTTGACCGTACGCGTCGAGTCACACTGTTAAAATTCGCGCTCAGCAGCGTATGTGAACATAAAGCCCGCCTACTTTGATTGATTTGATTGGTCATCTCAAATATTCTGACATTGACGAGCAGTGACAGACCAATGAGGCTCAGATTAACACACACATGAACACACACACCCTGTCCTCTGTTTCTGACGTGCTCTCTGCTCCGGCCCGCGCAGCTGTGGATTGAAGATGAAGAACGCGCTGAATCTGATTATGGTGTATTCACACCGAACGCGAATTTAATTATTTGCGCGAGTAGATTACATACAAAGTCAATGCAAAGACGCGAATAGACGCATCATTCGCGCCGGGCGTCGCGAATGACGCGACGCGTTTGCCGCGAACGTCTTCCGCGCAAGTTGAAAAATTTGAACTTGAGTGGAAGATTCAAGCGTCTAACTAGACGCGTATTTGACGCTCTATTCGCGTTCGGTGTGGACAGACCATAAGGCTTCCACTCTGCAGAAGCAAATTCCATCCTATCTTCGATATGTTGGAGTAGTTTTAGCCGGACAGTTCACATGACAACTGCTGTAAATGACATGAAATATTCGTCCTCGCGCATCTGATAAGGCCTCATTAGATAATTTACAGGACGATTTTAGGCAATCGATTGCTTCAATCACACTGGGGAGGTGGTGAGCAATATGTCTTACTTTTTCTTTTACTGTCTATGGTCTTACCACGTCAATTCGCGCACTCCATCGTGTGTCACTCACTTGCGCTGCTGACCGCGAACTGGCGCGAAGCACTGGCGTTTCGACTTTGCGTTACGTGCAACAAAAATTAGCATACTCAGACCATTTTCAGGAAAGGGGTGTTTCATTATGACACAGGCTACATTTTACTCAAGCAACATTAAATAAAATGCATTTTTTCTCATTTTCTACAATAAATGGTGCTATTTTGGTTAAAAATAAAATATGGTAACCTTTGCTTATATTTAGGATGAACATAATTATTGCTGGACTGCATGGGCCCCCCCTAGCGGCTGGGCCCCAGAAAACGTTCCCCTTTATCCCCCCTTATGGACGGCCCTGGTTGTAATTGTAAATGAGGGTATTAAATTTGTGTGTATCCTTGAAGTGGCTTGCTGTTTTGACCTATATATGGACACTTGTTACTATTCCAAATTATTGAAATATCAACCACTGGTAGATCTCATTCACCAATTGTAATTAGATACAATTGTAAATGAATAATTCTGGTATTTGGAAGTTTAGGCCATGTCCATAAGAGCGTGATCAGGGGGATGCAGTTAGGGGGGCTGCAAAAAAAGGAGGCAAAAAGGCTTGCAAAATTCTGCTCTGTTTCAGCCACCAAAGGGAGCATGCAGATAATGAGACGGAGATGTTTTGTTTATCCTTGATGTGTCGAGTATTGTAAATGAAAAGACTTGTACAAGTATGTTAGCCATGAATTGTAGACCTGTCACCTTGTCAAAGACCCTTCCCAGAGTATTTGGATCTTGTTTTCTTTGTAATGTCTTTCAGATCCAAATAAAAGCATTCAAATGTGTGTGTGTGTGTGTGTGTGTGTGTGTGTGTGTGTGTGTGTGTGTGAGTGTGAGTGTGTGTGAGGGTAGCATGTACAGAGTGTGTGTGTGTGTGTGTGAGTGTGAGTGTGTGTGAGAGTAGCATGTACAGAGTGTGTGTGTGTGTGTGTGTGTGTGTGTGAGTGTGTGTGAGGGTAGCATGTACAGAGTGTGTGTGTGTGTGTGTGTGTGTGTGTGTGAGTGTGTGTGAGGGTAGCATGTACAGAGTGTGTGTGTGTGTGTGTGTGTGTGTGTGTGTGTGTGTGTGTGTGTGTGTGTGTGTGTGAGTGTGAGTGTGTGTGAGGGTAGCATGTACAGAGTGTGTGTGTGTGTGTGTGTGTGTGTGTGTGTAGCATGTACAGAGTGAACAGCAGCGGTCCTAGTACTGAGCCTTGTGGTACGCCATACTGAACTTGTGATCGATAAGACATCTCTTCATTTTCTGCTACAAACTGACAAGTCTGTGTGTGTTTGTGTGTGTGTGTGTGTGTGTGTAGCATGTACAGAGTGAACAGCAACGGTCCTATTACTGAGCCTTGTGGTACGCCATACTGAACTTGTGATCGATAAGACATCTCTTCATTTACTGCTACAAACTGATAACGGTCAGATAAGTGTGATTTAAACCATGCTAATGCAATTCCACTAATGCCAACATAGTTTTCTAGTCTATTTAAAAGAATGTTGTGGTCAACAGTGTCAAATGCAGCACTAAGATCGAGCAACACTAATAGAGAGATACAACCACAATCAGATGATAAGAGCAAATCATGTGTGACTCTAACAAGAGCGGTCTCAGTGCTATGGTACGGTCTAAATCCGGACTGAAAATCCTCGCAGATATCATTTCTTTCTAGAAAGGAACACAGTTGTGAGGATACTGCTTTTTCTAATATCTTTGACAGAAAAGGCAGATTCGAGATCGGCCTGTAATTGACTAATTCTGTAGGATCAAGTTGTGGTTTTTTAACAAGCGGTTTAATCATAGCCAGTTTAAAGGTTTTTGGTAAGTATCCTAGAGACAAAGACGAATTAATGATATTAAGAAGAGGATCTATGACCTCTGGAAACATCTCTTTCAGTAGCTTAGTCGGTATAGGATCTAACATACATGTTGTTGATTTAGATGAATTAACGAGTTTGCAGAATTCTTCCTCTCCTATAGCAACAAATGAATCAAATTTTTCCTCATGGAGACTACAATGCACTTCCTGATGCGATACAGTGGTAGACGGTTGCATAGTTATAATTTTGTCCCTGATATCATCAATCTTATAAGTGAAGAAATTTATAAAGTCATCACTGCTGTGTTGCTTGGACAGTTAAGCAGTCACTGGGGAAAAAGGTGCATGTTCTTAAGGTAAAATGAGGTGGTGCCAGTATGTGAAATGTGGCGTTGGTGGAGTGAGCATGTTGTGTTGCTGCCTGTTGTTTTCATTGCAGTCGGCGTTAAACCAAGATTACACAAACCTCTTGTGGCATCAAGTCATTGTGCCTCTTCTACACACTGGTCCTAATTGTTGGAATGAGCTGGATGGATGGACTGCATTTATATAGCGCTTTCACAGACCCAACGGCCACCAAAGCGCTTTACATATTGCCTCACATTCACCCATTCACACACAGACACGGGTGTCTCAGCCATGCAAGGCGCCATCCAGCTCATCGGGAGCAGCTGGGGTTAGGTGTCTTGCTCATGGACTCCTCGACACTTGGTCAGGTGGAACTGGGGATTGAACCACCAACCTTCCGGTATGTAGACAACCTACATGAACCACTGAGCCACTGCCGCCCTTTCTAAAGCTGTCATTATCCACCCGATCTGCCGAGACCCTCAAAGCATTTAAGAAACAGCTGAAGACACACTTCTTCTACAAACACTTAACAAATTCACATCCATAAACACTGTATTATATTCATGATATTGTTTCTTATATGTAAGTCACTTAAGATAAAAGTGTCTGCTAAATAAGTAAATCTGTCTCTTACTGTACCTGTAATTTCTCAAACTATCTCATTCCATCTACTGTATATGTAGCAGTACGCATTCACTCTGCTTATTAATATCCGGCTGGATGGTGATTTAGCTCTAGTTATGAAGAGTATAAAGGTGATTGGTGTGCGTTACCTGTGTGGGCATCACATGTGACGTCATGTCATTGTTGTCGTTCCGGCGCGGTGTGCAAGAGCTAAGAGAGGTAAGAGCTGTAGGCTAGCGACTCTTTTGCAAGTGATTCCTGTGGCAATGTAGCGTGTGCACAACGCGCATACACTTTGATTCTCTCATCTAAGCAGCAGTTTTCATTTTTGCAAATCATACATTATTACGATAGATAGATAGATAGATAGATAGATAGATAGATAGATAGATAGATAGACAATTTATTATAAAAGCATGTAGCTTACACATTTACCCAAATTATCATACGCCTGTTTAACAGAAGTTAATTTGTGTGGGTTTCTCCATCCCCAATGTCACTTCTCTGTGTTTTACGGCCCTGACGAGAACTTTGCTCTCCTCGGCTGTGAACCGCTCCGGGCGCGCGCCTGGTAAATCCGCCGTTATAATAGGAATCCGCTTTAGAACAAGCGCGCCTGCTCTTAAAGGGAATGTGAGATGACGCTCTGATTGGTTTATTTCACGTTACGCCCAAACCACACCTATGAATAATGAAGCTACTTCAGACCAACCCCTTTTAGATTTGTGCCAGGCGCAAGAGGCATTTATCCCGCCGGGAAAATAGCAACAGCGCCGGGATCCGCCCACAAAGTTACTTGCGCTTTGCGCTTTGCCACTTGCGTTTCAGATCGTTAAAATAGGGCCCCTGGTCTGTATTTTCTGATTCTGTCCAGGATATGTTTATCCAACTGTTTCTCTAGGAGTACCCTGAATCTAAGTGGTGCATGTTTAGTATAGAGCAATGCTGTGAGGTGATCACCTGGAATGCATCTTTCTACATGTGATGAGAGTATGTTTGTTATCGTACTGTTCTGAGATGAACACTGTGCATTTGGGCCTAACTATTGTGTTTGTGTAGTTTTCTTTCTTTCTTTTCTTTTTTTTGAGGGTTTCCTCTTCGTATACATTATTGTTTAAGTCTTTTATTGTAGTGTATGAGTCTTATGTGTGTGTGTTCTTTATTGTAGGCCTGGGCGGCAAGGAAAATAAGGGTGGCAGCCCTCCTCATCTTGGTGGTGGTATTTTGGAGTGCTTGCTGTGCCACACAGAGGTGTTCGACCAAGTGCGGTGTTGAGTGCACGTGTGTGTGGTTTTCTTTGTTTCTTTTTTTTAGGAGAATAGAGAGGCCCCTTTGGGTTGAGTAACTTCGGCTGCCGACCCCAATTTCTGTCGCCAGGGCTGTCTTATTAGAATATCCTTGTTGAATGTGGTGTTGTCTTTTGTGATTGCTTGAATCATTTTATCTAATAAAAGTGATTTTATTGTTTGTATACCTCACCCATGTCTCCTGCCTGACTCCAACCGAAACGAGCCTGTGAGCCTTGTGTGCTCGAAGTTTGTCTAGGGCGATTCCCTGGCAGTAAGCCCCCAGGGAGGCGTAGTTGGTTTATTTATTTTGTGATCGTCCGATCGCCACATATACATGATCAGATATATGTGTCTTGACAGCAGAGTTCCCTCCCCAGTTTCTCTCACGCCTTTTGAAAAACTGGTTTCCCTTGTTTTCGCAGAGATGAGTTTCAGAGCTTTTTCTTGAGATGCCAGTTCAGAGGTGGTATAAGAAGCCTACAAATGTCCTAGTTTTTCACAGTAAGTAAATCGCACTTCATATGGTTCAATACTATATAAATGTAACCCCCATAAGGTATTCTTGTAATAATATAGTTCTTCAAACATTCTTGTCCATTTAGTGGTTTATTTACATGGTCTAATCTGAATGCAGAGTAAAACTTTAATCTAACTAATGTGCCTAGCAACTGTTGATCATTTGTGAACAGAAAATTGTGATTTATCTATGAAGGAAAAGTTTTAGGCTATGTGCTCAGGTTGGTTGTGAATGTGAGCAGAACGGGATTGCAAGATGGAGATTCAGAGCAGTGAAGGATTCAAGCTGTATAAACTGAGGGACATTGAGTTAAGAAGTTGAAAAGAAGCATAGATGTATCAGTAAGATGTGCAGGAGAATTATTTTGGCTGATGGCAGAAACGAGAGATCAACATTTATCAAATCTTGGTGAGTGTTGCATTACATTTACATTTACATTTATTCATTTAGCTGACGCTTTTATCCAAAGCGACTTACAATTGCTATATATGTCAGAGGTAGCACGCCTCTGGAGCAACTAGGGGTTAAGTGTCTTGCTCAGGGACACATTGGTGTCTCACAGTGGATTCAAACCCGGGTCTCTCACACCAAAGGCATGTGTCTTATCCACTGCGCCATCACCACCCCTGTGTTGAACTCTGAGATCATCATATATATCTATGTGATTGTGCTAATGATTTGTGTCATGGTTATTTATTTTTACTTAACTCTTTCCCCGCTAGTTGTCAGCCAGCGGCAGCATTTTTGATAATTTCTACAAATTTTTCATGGTCCCAAGAATATTTTGTTGTATTGAATATCTGAACAGAGCCTGTGCTTTAAAAAAACACAAAAAACTTTCATTCTAGATTCATGCTGTCACGGTGTAGTGCGGGTTGAAGAAGGACTCAAAGGCAAAAGCTCCCATTCAAACAGTTTACTCAAAATAACTCTCACAGGTTCAGACAGGACGACAGACAGGATCACACGCATTAACCACCAAAAGACAATTAACAACCGACAAGGACAGACTGAACAAAAGCAAACTAAATACAAGCACAAAAATTAAACATAACAAGGTGAAAACAGGCAGGGCCGGCTCTAACCCTTTGGTTGCCCTAGGCGATATTGAGTTTTGCCTAAATAGTCTCTTATAGTCACTCAAAAACTTCAACAATAAATTGTTCATACAAATGCTACAAAGAATGTTCAAGAATATTTATATCATAGTTGCATTGTACAAATATTTTATCTGACCATAACTTGTAGTAGATAAATTACAACTACTACCACCACTAGGCGTACTATTATTACTAATCTATTAGGCTGCTACAAGGTTAAGGGGGTTTCGGGGGTATTTTCCCCGTAAGAAAATGTTGTGCATTTTAATGTTAAATTCATCAATCTGGTGCACTTTGAGAGTTCAAAACTAAAAGCTCCAACCCATATTCAGTGTGCAAATTGAACAAAGAAAAAATCTCAAACCTCTTTTAATTACAGTGTCTGTCTATTACACTACTATATAATAATAGATATAATATTAATCCCATGACAGTAATAGCCATAGGCTATATTGTAAAACAAATGCACTGAAAAATAAAGAAAACTTTCATAAGTATTGATAAATTTCTATACCTGCTACTTGAAAGTATATATCTGGAAGTAACCCAGCGCCGCCAATTAAGCAAAACAAAACAAAACGAATGGGCCACCGATGTACGAGTTTTATGGGCCGTTAAGACAAAAATAGAAAAATGGAAAAATAAAAGTATGAGATGTATGTTTCGGCCCGCGGGAATCTCCCGGTAGTCCCGATGGCCAGTACATGCCTGTGTACAATACTAAGTCAATTTATTTCGTTTGACACCTTAATGGCTGAGATGAGAAGACTTACCTCTATACTGGGCTTTCTTTTTATCTTGTTGCTTTCTCCGTTTTCGTGCCTGTGCACCAGAAGGTTTAGACCGCTTCATGTTCGATCAGCGCGCGCAGCAGCCGAGCACTCGCCTAACGTAACCATAGAACGTAACGCAACTAACCAATTCTTTACAAAGACAACTATGCATTTGTTTTTAGAAGTTGGTCATTTATAACATTGATAGTCTTGAAAGTTTGTAATGGGGAGGTGTACAACATTCGCATAAATGTTAAACAACAAAACAACCCAGAAAATGGCTCCAATCTATTAGTTTCACTCATACTTTCGATATGTTTACAAGACTGCAACTCCGCGGATAAAAAACAAAACACACAAATAAACCACACACTCGGGTTTGATTTGGGTTGTGCTAGCCCAGGGGTCGGCAACCCAAAATGTTGAAAGAGCCATATTGGACCAAAAAAAAAAATATATATATATGTCTGGAGCCGCAAAAAATTAAAAGCTCTATATAAGCCTTATAATGAAGGCAACACATGCTGTAAGTGTTATATTAGCTTAATTAGCCCCCTAGTATAAAAATGATAAGTAGGCTACAAATTAGAGCTTAAGTTAGATCGGCCCATAAAATCAACCCTAACCCTGATTTTAACCCGAAAAATAGTTCCATCAACATTACGTTATTATAAATATATATATATATATATATATAAAAAAAAAATATTTTGAAAATCGATTTTTGATATTTGTGAATCGATTCAGAATCGTCCACGTCCGCATCGCGATGCATCTAAGAATAGTTTTTTTCCCCCACCCCTAAAATCTAGTCCCGCGCCGCACTCTATTGCGTTGGGAGTGCTCAGCTATCTTTCTCTTTTTCCCCTTGGGATCCATGGGCCATGACACTCCCGCCGGTTTGTTGGTTTGTTTGTTTGTCAGCCACCGGTCTGGCATCACGCCGATCTGACAGACACGTGTGTCACAGTCTATGACGTAAATTCTTCGTTGACAGAAATGTTGAAATTAAATATTTATAATACACATTTTTACAACGTTGAAAAACTTTAAGAATGTTTGTCATGTTTTTCCTCCTACAGAAATTATATTAAAACAAAAAATATTTGTTCCATTTTCAAATTTTTGAAAAAGCTCCAGGGAGCCACTAGGGCGGCGCTTAAGAGCCGCGGGTTGCCGACCTATGTGATTAGCCTGTAGCTGTCTGTGTCACATAAACTAAAAGAACGTTTATATATAATATTTTCTGGCTAGTTTACTTTTGTTTTGTTTTTATATAATACACAACTTTCACCCAAACTGAATAATTAAAAACAAGTTTTTACCGTGTAGCCTAAATCTTCTATAAATATTTTTTGAGTCTTTATTTTCTTTTATTTGCCTACTCAAGTTTTTGTTAAAACTCACTAGACATGCTTATTCTGTGCATTTTGGGCACTTTTTGTGTGAAATCATATTTATTTTTCTCCATCAAAAGTGTGCTTTCACTTTAATTTAGCGTGAGCAGTGCAGCAAAGTGCGACGCCGAAACCCCCGCTTCACTGCTGCTCACGTGTCGCTCCTGCTCGACGCTCACGCGCTGCTCCTGTGTGACGACCCTGAGTGTACTCCTTACCTGATGGTGGCAGTCTGTGGGAGTTTTGAGTCACTCCCCCATGTTAATTGTTAATTAGGAAATTTAGTATTTAAGCACTTTGAGTTTTTCATTTGGTTAGCAGTCTCTGTGGGATAGTTTTCTCACAGGAGTTGCTCTTTACATCTCATTGCTTTTCTTTTTTATACTTATCATTATATCATGTAGCTTTAATATTTTGTTGTAGTTATTTTGTTTATTTCTTTGTTTCTTTATTTTCCCTAGACTTATGTTTGTAATGAGTGGTTATTGTTATATTTGTTAAAGAGAATAAAACCTTTTTTTTCATTCATTGAACATTTGAGTTGATCCCTCTTTCATGTTGCGGCTTTAAACGAGTTGGTCGTAACATGAAATTGGGGGCTCGTCCTGAATAGCTACATGTATAAGTGAGTATGTGTTCACCTGTGTAAATGAGCAGACTTCGGGTATTTAGAGTGTCCTCAGCTGGGTTTGAAATCCTTCCATCGGGGCACTGTTTGTTATTTTAGTTTGTTGTTTTGCCTTTCTTATTTTTGAAGGTTATTCTGGGCGGAGGTTTTAAATCTCTGTCGGGGGTACGCTTCAGGCTGTTGGTTTAAATGTACCAACTGTCCTTGAGTTCAGCGTTTAAACGCCGCCTCGAGCCCGGTACACCTTTGAAGATTAGGTAGGTTTAGTTAGTTTAGTGTATAGTTAGGAACTGAAGTCTCTCATTTTCATTTAAGGTGACGCTTTGTTACTGTCTTCCGTGTCTGTGTTTGTCATGCCTGCTAAGAGTATGAAGATGATGTGGGGAACGACTTGTGGTAAGTCTTCATCTATCTTGTAATTGCGGGATTTGCAACAGGAGTGTGTTATGCTGCGACGGTCCCTGGCGAAGTGGCTTATGGGATTTGTAGTCTCAACGTTGTAGTTTAGAGTGGTGTTTTCACCCTTGTGTTTACTGTTGTTTTGGTTGGGTTAGCTTAACTCCTGTTTTAGCAAAAATGTCTTCAGTCATTGAAGATTTCTTCACGTTTCCTTCAGAAATATTACTGGAGAGATGCACAAAGGAAGAGTTGTTGCAAGTTGCTGATCGTTTTGGCGTGGAGTTAACGAGTAACGATAAGAAGCTTAAAGAAACTCTGACGAACAGTCTGAAAAGCGCACTTTTTGAGCGGGGTGTTTTAGAGGTAAGAGATGTAGTCACTAACCCTGATGAGTCTTTAATGTCTCCTTTTGATGATACTGACAGAAATGTAAAGTTTAGCGAGATGTCTTTACAAGAGAAGCAGTTATGTGTTGATGCGGAAAAGCTTCGTGCCGAGCGGGATGCTTGTGTTTTAAAAGAGAAAGAGATAGATAGAGATGTTGAGGTAAGGAAATTACAACAGCAGTTTGAGATGCGAAAATTGGAATTGAAAGACGTTTTCAGTTTAGGAAACTTGAGTTGGAGCTGAATGCAAAAACAGTTGAAACTCGAGCTTCCGACTCATATGAATCAGTCTCTGCTGCACCTGGTTTTGATGTTTTTAAAAACATTAGGATGGTTCCGTCGTTTTCTGAGAGAGAGGTAGAGAAATATTTTTCTCATTTTGAACGTGTCGCTGAGTCACTAAAATGGCCCAGAGAGTTCTGGACGTTATTGTTGCAATGTGTTTTAACAGGGAGAGCACAGGAAGTGTACTCCGCGTTAACTGTTGAGCAAAGCCGTGATTATGAAACTGTTAAATCTGCACTACTACAAGCCTATGAATTAGCACCTGAGGCATATCGTCAGCGATTTAGAAGATTTTTTTTAAATCTGAGAAGTGCACTTATCTTGAATTTGCTAGAAAAAAAATAACCATGTTTGATCGCTGGTGTACTTCAATGAAAGTAAGCACTAAGGAACAGCTTAGAGAGCTGATACTTTTGGAAGAGTTTAAACATTGCGTACCAAATGCTGTCGCTATGTATTTGAATGAGCATAAGGTGAGTGAATTGTCGGATGCTGCTCTTATGGCCGATGAATTTGTACTTACTCACCGAGGCTTGAGTAGCCATTTAAATGAACTGCATAGACCTAAGTCCAGCGTTTTGGGTAAGAGCAAAACAACTGTTGTACGTCAAAGTGTTGCTTCTCATTTTTCTCCTGATCATGCTGTTGCTACACATGTTAAAGGAGAGATTTTTTGCTTTTATTGTAAAAAGGCAGGACATAAAATTTCTGATTGCATGATTCTTAAGAAAAAGGAGAGATCTGCTGAAACAGTTGGTTTAATTTCTGCATCATCTGAAAACCACAGTCCTGCTCAGTTTGTGAAAATGCAGAAGAATATCTCTGAGGTGGATAATGTCAAAAGTTGTAATGATTATGCACCATTTATTACAGAAGGGACCGTGTCTTTGCCTGGCTCTGAGAGGGCTGTTCTTGTTTGTGTCCTCCGAGATACGGGGGCTTCGCAGTCTTTTTTATTGGAGGGACTTCTGCCTTTGTCTGATAGTACTGCTACTGGAACTCAAGTATTAGTAAGAGGGTTTGAGATGGGATTTATGGAAGTTCCTCTACACCGCATTCATCTTAATTCCAAGCTTGTGTCAGGTGACGTTGTTGTGGGAGTTCGTTCAGTGCTTCCTGTTTCTGGAGTCACCTTCATACTTGGAAATTATCTGGCAGGAGGAAATGTGTGGGAGAAGTCAGATGGTGGGGTTCCGCCTATAGTAGTTCCTGTTGTAAGAAAAATGTATGACTCCTCTGACTGTCATAACTTATACCCTACATGTGCGATAACTCGAGCTAAGGCCAGGAAAATATCAGATGAAAGGGAAAATATTCTTAGTGATACTTTAATTTTTTCTGTAGATTCCTCTCAGCCAGGAAGTAATCCTGTGTGCACTGATACTGAAGATGAGATCCCTGTGTCTAAGTTACAGTCTGTCATTGACAATGTGGAAAAATCTGATTCCATTTCTGAAAGTTCTTTTGACTGTGGTGACTGTGTTAATGCTTGTTCTTTATCTCCACTTTATAGTGTATCTCGAGATGAACTAATTAAAGAACAACAGTCGGATGGCACCCTCCAAGACCTGTTTTCTTTGTTGAATGAAGGTGACCAGAACTCATTTTCTGTCTACTTCCTCAGAAACGGATTGCTTTGTAGAAAACAACCTATGGGTTCTGACCTTTTGTTAGATCCTAAGATTCAAATTGTTGTTCCTGTTACTTTTCGTCAAGCCGTCCTGCAGCTGTCTCATGAGGGCGTCGCTGGTCATATGGGTGTACGAAAGACCTATGACAGGATTTTGAGAGAATTCTATTGGCCTAGGGTCAAACGTGATGTGATTAACTATCTACGCTCTTGTCATACATGTCAAATGAACGGGAAGCCAAACCAGAAAATTCCGTTGGCTCCTTTACAGCCTATCACTGCGGTCACAACTCCTTTTGAACATTTGATAATTGATTGCGTGGGTCCTTTACCACGATCTAAGGCTGGACATGCTTATTTACTTACTGTAATGTGTCAGTCCACACGTTATCCTGCAGCCTACCCCTTGAGATCTATTACTGCTAAATCGATTTTAAAGGCGTTGACAAGTTTTATGTCTATTTTCGGCATTCTGAAAACTATCCAGTCTGATCGAGGGTCAAATTTTATGTCCTGACAATTTTCTAAAGTCATGCGACAACTTAAAGTCACACATAACGTCTCAAGTGCTTATCATCCTCAGAGTCAGGGGGCGCTGGAAAGATTCCATCAGACTCTGAAATTACTTTTGAGATCTTATTGTGTTGAACTTGACTGTGACTGGGAAGAAGGACTCCCTTGGATGTTATTAGCTATCTGTGAAATCGTACAAGAGAGCATAGGTTTCAGTCCTAATGAGTTAGTGTTTGAACACACTGTCAGGGGCCCTATTGCTGTCTTGGCCGATAAATGGAAGACTTCTCGTCCGCCAGAAAATGTTTTAGATTATGTGAGCAGTTTTCGTTACCGTCTCTACGAAGCTAGAGCTATCGCCCAACGAAAATTAGGTAAGTCTCAGGGGAAGATGCAGAGACTGTTTGACCGCAAGGATAAATTTAGAGAATTTCAAGTAGGTGACCAAGTGCTGGCATTGTTGCCAGTTTTGACTAGTCCTTTCCAGGCTAGGTTTATGGGACCTTATACAATTTCAAAATGCTTTCCTAACAACAACTATCTGTTAAACACGCCTGACCACCGAAAGAAACTACAGGTTTGTCACATAAATTTATTAAAATTTTATACGACAACTGTAACTTCTCTGTCTGTAGATATTGTGGCAACTACTGTTGGTCAGAGCACTGCAGAAGTACCTGAGGAGATGGGGGAAAATTAAGGTCCCATAGCTGCGGATGAAATTAACGGTCCTTCTAGAGGAGTAGTGGAAGGGCGACTCCTCAATTCTGAAGTTCTTGCTAATTTGAGTTCTTATTTGTCTGAATCAGAGAAGACTGACATAATTACATTGGTAAGTTCATTCCCCTCTCTTTTTTTCTGATATTCCTACCCGAACTCATGTCATTGAACATGACATTGACGTTGGTGTGGCTAAATCTGTAAAACAACATGCATATCGAGTAAACCCTGTAAAAAGGGAGTTGCTTCAGAAAGAGGTAGATTACTTACTTGCTCATAATTTGGCAGAACCCAGTTTTAGCTCTTGGAGCTCTCCTTGCATTCTTGTGAGTAAACCCGATAATACTTACCGTTTTTGCACTGACTACCGGAAGCTTAATACGCTGACAAAACCTGATTGTTACCCTTTACCTAGAATTGATGATTGCATAGATCGTGTTGGCTCTGCCCAGTTTGTCAGCAAATTCGACCTTTTGAAGGGCTACTGGCAGGTGCCCTTGACATCTCGTGCTAAGGAATTGTCTGCTTTCGTTACACCTGATAGGTTCCTGCAGTACACCGTTATGCTTTTTGGGGTCAGAAACGCTCCCGCTACGTTTCAGCGGTTGGTCAATCGTGTATTGTCTGGGTTGTCAGGATGCGAAGCTTACTTAGACAATGTCGTTTTGTTTAGTTCTTCTTGGTCCGAACATCTTGACCAAATTAAAGAACTTTTTGTACGTCTGGCCAAAGCCAATTTAACGATCAACCTTGCTAAATGCGAGTTTGGAAAAGCCACCGTGACCTATTTGGGTAAAGTGGTTGGTCAGGGTTGTGTGAAACCAATCAACGCTAAAGTGGATGCTATTAACAGTTTTCCTACACCTAGTACCCGCCGTGAACTCCGCCGGTTTCTGGGAATGGTAGGATACTATCGAGGGTTTTGTCAGAATTTTTCCAGTGTAGTTACTCCTTTAACTGATTTATTGAGTCCCAAGAAACCATTCCACTGGTCAGAACATTGCCAGAGTGCCTTTGATAATGCAAAAGCCCTGTAGCCAACGCTCCTGTACTCGCTGCACCTGATTTTAAGAAACCGTTTCTCCTTGCAGTTGATGCCAGTGCCTCTGGTGCGGGCGCGGTTCTTTTACAGGAAGATACTGATGGAATTTCACATCCGGTTAGTTATTTTTCAAAAAAGTTTAATCGCCATCAGCAGGTTTATTCGACCATTGAAAAAGAGGCTTTAGCCCTTGTGCTGGCAGTTCAACATTTTGAGGTCTATCTGAGCTCAATTTGTGGTCCTATCATAGTTTACACAGATCACAATCCTTTGACCTTTTTAGATCTAATGCGTGGTAAAAACCAAAGAATTATGAAATGGAGTCTTATTTTACAACCTTTTCATCTCTCGATCAAACATATCTGCGGCAAGGATAATTTGATTGCCGATGCTCTTTCACGTACGTAAATTGTTTTGTTTTTATAGCGTTTGTGCGTTTCTCTTTCTCTCCCTCTCTCTGTCCCTCTTTTGATATCCTAGGGCCCAGGAGATAAAGGAGTGAAATGGAACGTGATTATGGAGATGAGTATAAACGACCCTGATTAATAGTTTTTCATTTGGTTAGCACTCTCTGTGGGATAGTTTTCTCACAGGAGTTGCTCTTTACATCGCATTGCTTTTCTTTCTTCTACTTATCATTATATCATGTAGCTTTAAAGGTGCAGTGTGGGATTTTTAGCGGCATCTAGTGGTGAGACTTGCAAATTGCAAACAGCATGTCACTCGCGGCCTATCCCTCGGTTTTCAAACTCGAATGAGAAGCTACGGTGGCCGACGTAAGACAAAATATGTCGTCGTCTGAGTCTGAGTCAGCAGCAGAGAGTAGTAAGTCAAGCAATGAGGTTTCTTTAGCGCTGTTTGTTTGCTTTCGGCTACGGTAGAAACATACCTTCAGACCTTCATAGAAGGGGATTCCCGCGTCTATGTAGATTTAAATGTCTCATTAAGGTAATAAAAACATAACGGTTCATTAAGTAAGGTCTTTATACACCACTGAAAACATAGTTATGGATTTTAAATTGCATTTCTGTCAATAGATCCTCAGAAATATTACACAATGCACCTTACATAATATAATAATAGTAATCAGCTGATTGTCTCACGAACATAACCAGCACATTCTCCCCACAAAGCAAACCCATAATACAGCGAGGGAGAAGAACCACATGAAACTATGCAACAATATATTTTTTCTAACAGGGTAGTAAAAGTTTAGCTGGCTAATATGAGCTGTTACTGTGGCTGAGCTAGTTAAAGCGTAAAGCCTTGTTTAAACTCGACGCGTCCGCATGAGCCCAAAGGTGCGCGCGGCAAAAATAGCGTGATTGTGACAGCGCGCGCGCCTCCGCATCCCCTTGACACCACTTACTACACACAAGGGCTTTTTTCTCTGATTTTGGAAACTCGGTCGACTTAAAATGCTTCCAAGATCGACGGGTTGGTGATTCCTGTAACTGTTTTACGGTCAATGACAAGAGTAGCCTACTAATCAGCTGTCTCACGAACTTAACCAGCACATTTATCCCCACATAGCAAAGCCATAACACAGCGAGGGAGAAGAATTAAGTTACATGCAACAATCCAACTACATATTTACACCACTGACAAGGGAAAAGTCACTACTCACGGTGTTTATGACTAGCTTCTTCTAGCTTCCTGCGGCTTCTTTTTCAATGTAGTGACGAAACGCGCTCTGTAACGCTGTGTGTTCGCTCTGTAGCGCTGTGTGTTCGCTCTGTAACGCTGTTTGTTCGCGTTCGGCTACGGTAGAAACATGACGTCACAATATGGCGACCTTCATAGAAGGGGATTCCCGCGCCTATGTAGATATAAATGCCTCATTCTAAGGTAATAAAAACATTACTGTTTATTAAGTAAGTTCTTTATACACCAATGAACACATAGTTATAGATGTCATATTGCATTTCTGTTAATAGATACTCAAATTTTTTACACATTGCACCTTTAATATTTTGTTGTAGTTATTTTGTTTATTTATTTGTTTCTTTATTTTCCCTAGACTTATGTTTGTTATGAGTAGTTATTGTTATATTTGTTAAAGAGAATAAAACCTTTTTTTTTCATTCATTGAACATTTGAGTTGATCCCTCTTTTATGTTGCGGCTTTACACGAGTTGGTCGTAACACCTGCTCCCGGTGTGAATGCACTCATTGATTAACATGTACGCCGAAACCCCCGCTTCACTGCTGCTCACGCGTCGCTCCTTCTCCCGGTGTGAATGCACTCATTGATTAACATGTACGCCGAAACCCCCGCTTCACTGCTGCTCACGCATCGCTCCTGCTCCCGGTGTGAATGCACTCATTGATTAACATGTACGCCGAAACCCCCGCTTCACTGCTGCTCACGCGCCGCTCCTGCTCCCGGTGTGAATGCACTCATTGATTAACATGTACACCGAAACCCCCGCTTCACTGCTGCTCACGCGCCGCTCCTGCTCCCGGTGTGAATGCACTCATTGATTAACATGTACGCCGAAACCCCCGCTTCACTGCTGCTCACGCGCTGCTCCTGCTCCCGGTGTGAATGCACTCATTGATTAACATGTACGCCGAAACCCCCACTTCACTGCTGCTCACGCGCTGCTCCTGCTCCCGGTGTGAATGCACTCATTGATTAACATGTACGCCGAAACCCCCACTTCACTGCTGCTCACGCGCTGCTCCTGCTCCCGGTGTGAATGCACTCATTGATTAACATGTACGCCGAAACCCCCGCTTCACTGCTGCTCACGCGCTGCTCCTGCTCCCGGTGTGAATGCACTCATTGATTAACATGCACGCCGAAACCCCCGCTTCACTGCTGCTCACGCGTCGCTCCTGCTCCCGGTGTGAATGCACTCATTGATTAACATGTACGCCGAAACCCCCGCTTCACTGGTGCTCACGCATCGCTCCTGCTCCCGGTGTGAATGCACTCATTGATTAACATGTACGCCGAAACCCCCGCTTCACTGCTGCTCACGCGCCGCTCCTGCTCCCGGTGTGACTGCACTCATTGATTAACATGTACGCCGAAACCCCCACTTCACTGCTGCTCACGCGCCGCTCCTGCTCCCGGTGTGAATGCACTCATTGATTAACATGTACGCCGAAACCCCCGCTTCACTGCTGCTCACGCGCTGCTCCTGCTCCCGGTGTGAATGCACTCATTGATTAACATGCACGCCGAAACCCCCGCTTCACTGCTGCTCACGCGTCGCTCCTGCTCCCGGTGTGACTGCACTCATTGATTAACATGTACACCGAAACCCCCGCTTCACTGCTGCTCACGCGCTGCTCCTGCTCCCGGTGTGAATGCACTCATTGATTAACATGTACGCCGAAACCCCCGCTTCACTGCTGCTCACGCGCTCCTCCTGCTCCCGGTGTGAATGCACTCATTGATTAACATGTACGCCGAAACCCCCGCTTCACTGGTGCTCACGCGCTGCTCCTGCTCCCGGTGTGAATGCACTCATTGATTAACATGTACGCCGAAACCCCCGCTTCACTGCTGCTCACGCATCGCTCCTGCTCCCGGTGTGAATGCACTCATTGATTAACATGTACGCCGAAACCCCCGCTTCACTGCTCCTCACGCGCTGCTCCTGCTCCCGGTGTGAATGCACTCATTGATTAACATGTACGCCGAAACCCCCGCTTCACTGCTGCTCACGCGTCGCTCCTGCTCCCGGTGTGAATGCACTCATTGATTAACATGTACGCCGAAACCCCCACTTCACTGCTGCTCACGCGCTGCTCCTGCTCCCGGTGTGAATGCACTCATTGATTAACATGTACGCCGAAACCCCCGCTTCACTGCTGCTCACGCGCTGCTCCTGCTCCCGGTGTGAATGCACTCATTGATTAACATGCACGCCAAAACCCCCGCTTCACTGCTGCTCACGCGCTGCTCCTGCTCCCGGTGTGAATGCACTCATTGATTAACATGTACGCCGAAACCCCCGCTTCACTGCTGCTCACGCATCGCTCCTGCTCCCGGTGTGAATGCACTCATTGATTAACATGTACGCCGAAACCCCCGCTTCACTGCTGCTCACGCGCTGCTCCTGCTCCCGGTGTGAATGCACTCATTGATTAACATGTACGCCGAAACCCCCACTTCACTTCTGCTCACGCGCTGCTCCTGCTCCCGGTGTGAATGCACTCATTGATTAACATGTACGCCGAAACCCCCGCTTCACTGCTGCTCACGTGCTGCTCCTGCTCCCGGTGTGAATGCACTCATTGATTAACATGCACGCCGAAACCCCCGCTTCACTGCTGCTCACGCGCCGCTCCTGCTCCCGGTGTGAATGCACTCATTGATTAACATGTACGCCGAAACCCCCGCTTCACTGCTGCTCACGCGTCGCTCCTGCTCCCGGTGTGAATGCACTCATTGATTAACATGTACGCCGAAACCCCCGCTTCACTGCTGCTCACGCGTCGCTCCTGCTCCCGGTGTGAATGCACTCATTGATTAACATGTACGCCGAAACCCCCGCTTCACTGCTGCTCACGCGTCGCTCCTGCTCCCGGTGTGACTGCACTCATTGATTAACATGTACGCCGAAACCCCCGCTTCACTGCTGCTCACGCATCGCTCCTGCTCCCGGTGTGAATGCACTCATTGATTAACATGTACGCCGAAACCCCCGCTTCACTGCTGCTCACGTGCTGCTCACGTGCTGCTCCTGCTCCCGGTGTGAATGCACTCATTGATTAACATGTACACCGAAACCCCCGCTTCACTGCTGCTCACGCGTCGCTCCTGCTCCCGGTGTGAATGCACTCATTGATTAACATGTACGCCGAAACCCCCGCTTCACTGCTGCTCACGCGCTGCTCCTGCTCCCGGTGTGACTGCACTCATTGATTAACATGCACGCCGAAACCCCCACTTCACTGCTGCTCACGTGCTGCTCACGTGCTGCTCCTGCTCCCGGTGTGACTGCACTCATTGATTAACATGTACGCCGAAACCCCCGCTTCACTGCTGCTCACGCATCGCTCCTGCTCCCGGTGTGAATGCACTCATTGATTAACATGTACGCCGAAACCCCCGCTTCACTGCTGCTCACGTGCTGCTCACGTGCTGCTCCTGCTCCCGGTGTGAATGCACTCATTGATTAACATGTACACCGAAACCCCCGCTTCACTGCTGCTCACGCGTCGCTCCTGCTCCCGGTGTGAATGCACTCATTGATTAACATGTACGCCGAAACCCCCGCTTCACTGCTGCTCACGCGTCGCTCCTTCTCCCGGTGTGAATGCACTCATTGATTAACATGTACGCCGAAACCCCCGCTTCACTGCTGCTCACGCATCGCTCCTGCTCCCGGTGTGAATGCACTCATTGATTAACATGTACGCCGAAACCCCCGCTTCACTGCTGCTCACGCGTCGCTCCTGCTCCCGGTGTGAATGCACTCATTGATTAACATGCACGCCGAAACCCCCACTTCACTGCTGCTCACGTGCTGCTCCTGCTCCCGGTGTGAATGCACTCATTGATTAACATGTACGCCGAAACCCCCGCTTCACTGCTGCTCACGCGTCGCTCCTGCTCCCGGTGTGAATGCACTCATTGATTAACATGTACGCCGAAACCCCCGCTTCACTGCTGCTCACGCGTCGCTCCTGCTCCCGGTGTGAATGCACTCATTGATTAACATGCACGCCGAAACCCCCGCTTCACTGCTGCTCACGCGCCGCTCCTGCTCCCGGTGTGAATGCACTCATTGATTAACATGTACGCCGAAACCCCCGCTTCACTGCTGCTCACGCGCTGCTCCTGCTCCCGGTGTGAATGCACTCATTGATTAACATGTACGCCGAAACCCCCGCTTCACTGCTGCTCACGCATCGCTCCTGCTCCCGGTGTGAATGCACTCATTGATTAACATGTACGCCGAAACCCCCGCTTCACTGCTGCTCACGCGTCGCTCCTGCTCCCGGTGTGAATGCACTCATTGATTAACATGTACGCCGAAACCCCCGCTTCACTGCTGCTCACGCGCCGCTCCTGCTCCCGGTGTGAATGCACTCATTGATTAACATGTACACCGAAACCCCCGCTTCACTGCTGCTCACGCGTCGCTCCTGCTCCCGGTGTGAATGCACTCATTGATTAACATTCACGCCGAAACCCCCACTTCACTGCTGCTCACGCGCCGCTCCTGCTCCCAGTGTGAGTGCACTCATTGATTAACATGTACGCCGAAACCCCCGCTTCACTGCTGCTCACGCGCCGCTCCTGCTCCCGGTGTGAATGCACTCATTGATTAACATGCACGCCGAAACCCCCGCTTCACTGCTGCTCACGCGCCGCTCCTGCTCCCGGTGTGAATGCACTCATTGATTAACATGCACGCCGAAACCCCCGCTTCACTGCTGCTCACGCGCCGCTCCTGCTCCCGGTGTGAATGCACTCATTGATTAACATGTACGCCGAAACCCCCACTTCACTGCTGCTCACGCGCCGCTCCTGCTCCCAGTGTGAGTGCACTCATTGATTAACATGTACGCCGAAACCCCCGCTTCACTGCTGCTCACGCGCCGCTCCTGCTCCCGGTGTGAATGCACTCATTGATTAACATGTACGCCGAAACCCCCACTTCACTGCTGCTCACGCGTCGCTCCTGCTCCCGGTGTGAATGCACTCATTGATTAACGTGCACGCCGAAACCCCCGCTTCACTGCTGCTCACGCGCTGCTCCTGCTCCCGGTGTGAATGCACTCATTGATTAACATGTACGCCGAAACCCCCGCTTCACTGCTGCTCACGCGCCGCTCCTGCTCCCGGTGTGAATGCACTCATTGATTAACATGCACGCCGAAACCCCCGCTTCACTGCTGCTCACGCGCTGCTCCTGCTCCCGGTGTGAATGCACTCATTGATTAACATGTACGCCGAAACCCCCGCTTCACTGCTGCTCACGCGCCGCTCCTGCTCCCGGTGTGAATGCACTCATTGATTAACATGTACGCCGAAACCCCCACTTCACTGCTGCTCACACGCTGCTCCTGCTCCCGGTGTGAATGCACTCATTGATTAACATGTACGCCGAAACCCCCACTTCACTGCTGCTCACACGCTGCTCCTGCTCCCGGTGTGAATGCACTCATTGATTAACATGTACGCCGAAACCCCCGCTTCACTGCTGCTCACGCGCCGCTCCTGCTCCCGGTGTGAATGCACTCATTGATTAACATGTACGCCGAAACCCCCACTTCACTGCTGCTCACACGCTGCTCCTGCTCCCGGTGTGAATGCACTCATTGATTAACATGTACGCCGAAACCCCCGCTTCACTGATGCTCACGCGCTGCTCCTGCTCCCGGTGTGAATGCACTCATTGATTAACATGCACGCCGAAAAAAATATGCGCCGCTCACGCATGCGGTGTGAAACGGCCGTTAGATACACGCCATCGTGTTCACATAAATCTCTGACCCATCGTCTTCTTCCTCGTCTAATTTCTGTCGCTCTACATACGTCATCTGGTATAATGGAAACGATTGGCTATGAGCTACGTACAGGCGCATTGGATAGACATTCTTAGCACTCAATAAATGGCTCTGGGCATTTGTAAACCACGCCTCAAATACGAGAAAATTAACATGTGGTTCCCAGACTGTCTAACGTTAGCCAGGCTAGAGAAAATCATGTTTTTGTCAAAAACTGTGCCGTTCTCAAGTTATACGGGTCTTTCCCTGCCATTAATGCTTGGATAACACACGCCACGTCTCCTTCCATTAATAATAATAATGTCTAGTGTGGTGGCTCTGATATATACAAACCTACCTACATCTGTTGTCATGATTTTTGGAATGACTTATCGCGAGAGGAAAAAATGACATTTTAGTCGTATAACATCGGTTGACGGAAATGCGGTCATTTCGCAATAGTTTTTTAAGGTGATGCGTTCTAAAATAACGACCTTGTGCAGGACATGCAGAGGTGTCGCATTTGGCGAGAGAAGGCAACAAATGTGAAATGAATTGCTGAAATGTAAAGCTGGTTTGTAGCATACCAAGAATACAGACTACTTTGCTGTTATTAGTACTGTAGTGTTATTTAGTGTTAAATTATTGTATTTGGGTTAGGTGGCTTAGGTTTTATTGTGAATTTGTTATGTAAATGTGATGTGTTTTGTATTTAGACTATTCATATTTATTTTAATATATAATATTTTAAGATTTTTTTTATGTCATTCATCATTTTGAGGCTCTTTTTTGAAAGTATTGGTTTAGGCACCGGTACCGTTTTAAAAGTATTGATTTGGCACCGGTATCGAAAAATACGCAACCCAACCCTATTTACGAGGTAAATGCGTTAAGATTGTAGCAAGATTGTGCATATTTTTGTCCATTATTGTAAGGGGAATTCAGAAACTTATCTATATGGCTGAATTTATGTGCATTGATTATTGATGCTGTGACATTGTTCGAATGATATATTTGTGTGCCTGTTTTAATTCATGCAGGCCAAGTTTTGGGTTTCCCTGAATCTTCTTTTCTGGATGGAAGATGGCAAGCCATCCAGTTTGATATTGGTGATCATTGACTGTTTCGTGACCAGTAATGTGGTATAGGACCGTACATGAACTCACAATCCATGGATTTCTCTTTACGGAACTTCGACTTGACATTGATTTAAGAAATTGCACTCTAAGCATTGGATCAAAAGAATCTGAACTCAGTGGTCTTGATTTCATAGGCCAGAACTGGTGAACTTAATTTATCAAACTATACACGTACACACACACACACACACACACACACACACAAACACACACACAGGGTTATTGTAATTGTTTATTTTGTTATTGATGCATTTATTACATGTTACATTTGTGAATGCTATCTCCTTTTGTTTTCAATTTTATTAACTGCTTAATGTAAATACCTTGGTTCCCTATTCTTCTCATTTCCATTTGCACAAACCGAGTGTGTACTTACCCATACAGGGTTACATAAGGGGCTTTCGCACTGAAGGAACCTTTTCCTAGTTCCTAGTGCTAATAACGGAAGAACGTCTTGGGTCACTTGACTGTAACCCTGTTCCCTGAAAAAGCGGCAACGAGATGCTGCGCGTGATTTAAGCGCTATGGGAACGCTTTTGAGCGAAACAAGCTGTCAATATGTGCAACACGTCAATGAAATTGATTCTGAACTTCTATAGCCTCGGACAGTGACGTCATTGGAATGCGCGTACGTCAGAGGCTATAAATAGATGTGCCACGGGTGCATCAGCTGGTATAAGTTTGTCTGAAGAGCAGTTCTGGGACATCAGAAAACCAGAGGCGGCGGGGATGGCACAGAGGTTTGGTGAGGGTATCGGGAAGAGGCGGGTAGATTTACGCGCCCCGTCCCGCAAGACCATCAGGACTTTTTTCTTTTTGGAGATAATAGTCCTGAGGTCTTGTCTTTTTGGGGGCTGCTGAGCGCGATGAGCCGGTCCCCAGTCTTGGCGACGGGGAGTGCGACTCACCAAAGTGTGGCTCGCGTTTAGAAGGACCGGGCGAGGCTGGCTGGCCGGCAGCCCCTCCCCCTGAGTGCGGCAGGAAGGAATTGCACCAAAGTTTCCTCGTGTTTTTTCACCTCCCGAAACCTGCTGACGACTGTGTTCACCGAGTCACCAAACAGGCCATAAGGTGAGATTGGGGCATCAGCCGTCCCTGTCCTTGATGCCCGTGAGGTTCAGCCACCGGTGCCAGCACAGGAGAGACAGATCTGTGGCTCAACGAAGCTCTGTGAAAGCATCCTCATCGATTGTACTACGAGTTACCACCTTGAGTAATTCCTCAACTGCTTTATCATGTGAGGAATGCTCAGACGTAGGTAACTCGAGATCAGAACCAGATTCAAGAGATGGACGCGGGATCATGCGAGAGGACATGTGGATATGAAGAGAGAGAGAGAGAGAGAGCGATAGGGGCGGACCCGTCTCTCGCTCATCAGCCAGATCCATTCTCGAGCCTTACGATGGAATGGTGGGTGTTGGCCCTTTTTAACTGTAAACAACTCGCACTCGCCTCGCTCTAACGTAAGGGCAGCATGCTCTTCCCCCAAACATACAAAATAGTATTGGTGTGTGTCTAATTCAGACCTAGGGTTTTCTTTTTTTTGGTTCTTTTTCTCTCACTTGTAAGACAGAGTGAAGATGAAAAGAGAGGTTTTTCTGCGCACTGCCTGCAAAAATGAACTCCTACCAGAAGCAATAGAGAGTTGTTTCATAGCTTGAGAAGCACACACACACACCACAGTATGGTCTGAAGACAAAAGACCTGCCGATGCTCCTGTTCCACATCTAATTATAGCCTCCGACGTGTGCATCCGATGACGTCACTGTCCAAGGCTGTACAAGTTCAAAGACAATTCCACTGACATGTTGCACACATACATTCACAGCTGGTCACGATCAAAAGCGTTCCCAAAGCGCTTAAATCAAGCGCAGAATTGAGTATAGCTTTTGAAAAGGGAACTCACTTTTTGGCATGTTTGCACTGCAGGATCTGGGATGATTTTAGTTCTAGGAACTCCTTTAGCAAGAACTAAATTAGCTCCTACTCCAGAGTAGGGACTAACCCAGCACAGTAGGAACTACCAGTGATGTAAGTGTACATTGATTGGTCAAACCATGACATACGTAACAGCACCTGGCATCTTTAAAAAGCTGTGTAAACGTTTACACACCGTTTACTCCATAGTAAACACAAAAAGCTAACGTCAATGGCATTTAGCTATCTTCTTTTTCTGTTCTTTTCTCAGCCTTGATATGTAGCACTGTGATTTATCATAGGAGATTTCATCACTTAGGCCTCCTTTTTGCTCTTTTCATCTCATAACTTATACTGTAAGCCTACATTTCATCGCCATTATCACATCCCACGACACACAACAAAGTCACAGCTCCGATCATGGCGTCCTCAATTCTCCAGTTGTTGGCGTTGTTAAACGCTGTGCTGTCGGCTGGCTTACATCAGGGGAATGGCCCTATAGGATATGTAGTTTTTACCCGGTTTTCAAACTACCCGGTGCAAAAGCCCCTATAGATGTAAAGTTCCCATTGCTTCCAGACCTTCATCATCAGTCAAATATTAACTCTTTCCCTGCCATTGACAGAAATTTCTGGCATTTGTGAGAAAACGCTTCTCCGCCATTGACGGAATTTTCCGGCTTTCCATGTTTTCACTGCTATACGGTAGGGGGCGCTATTACACATCTTCTGAAAGAGTACTGAATATCCTGATCAAAACACAGGTGAAGAAGCAAAAACAAGCGATCTCATATGTAATCATATGCATATGTAAAATAACGCGATCATCAACATTAAACAGCATATAAATCAAAACTGCCTAATGAAATGTGGACCCAGGGTGAGCTACAGGACTGTGAAGCTTTGGGGGTGTTGGTGGACTCGGATCTACTCCGTCTGTGTTTGACCATCGTTCTGAATCCTATCGGGATGTAGTCATTGACAAAAACATGATTTTATCGGCTTTTTGCTCAAATGTTGCTTTTTCATGGAACCTTTTTTTTTATTATTTTAAGCATAGGGTCTGTTCTTTTTTTATATATATATTGCATGTTCATGTAACGGGTGTTATATTTATTTATTAATTAATCTCTCCCTTTTGTTATAATTTCTTTCATTATTTTGTATTTTGGAATGTATTCTTCTAATTTTAATCTTTATTAATTGAGATGTCATATTTCTATGGTTACGTGGTCATTTTGCAGTATTGTTAAATACGGTGGGTGGTTCCTTTAAGGGTGTATTCACACCAGGAAAGTCCGAAAGTTCACTTGCTTTGGTCCGGACCAAAATTTTTTTTTTTTTTTTTTTTTTTTTTTGGTACGGTTCGCTTTCACACTGCTCTTTTTGCAAGTGAACCAAAATTAGTAAACAAAACCACACATGTGCTAAGGTCGTCCATTCATTGGACAAGGATTCTCAAGTAGGGAAATCAGGAAGTGCAAAAAAGGCTTAACGTAAATTAACGCAGCATCATCCTTGTATTGTAACTATCGTTACGTTATTTGAACTGCAAATGCTTTTTTTGCATCTATGCGCGATTAGACTAAAGAGAACGCTCTGTATGTGAATGTCCTGATGCACACACTCATTCATTCATTCCATTCCAATGATGCACACACCACGCGCAGAAAGACGCGCAACAGATGTAATGTAGTAGGCTACAACAGATCCCTTTCCCATAACGGAACTCCGACTACGGAAGCCTGTTAACTCAAAGGCGCATACGTGCCTGCATCGTAACCGAATTCCATACCACGCCCAGAAGAGTAGTCTTCTGAGCTGGGTCCAACACATTTTTCTTAGTGTTGAGTCTCAACCACCGGTTCTGAATGTGGCCAATGACGACATCTCATGCCGAACTGCCATTTCGCGAGACTGGGCCAATATGAGCCAGTCGTCGATGTAATTCAGTATACGGATTCCCTGAAGCCTCAGTGGAGCCAGAGCCGCATCCATACACATAGTGAACGTGCGGGGAGAGAGTGCTAGGCCGAACGGAAGAACCGATATTGGTATGCTTCGCCCCCGAAAGCGACCTCAGGAACCTCCTGTGACATAGAAGGATGGAGACATGAAAATAAGCGTCTTTTAGATCGATCGTGACAAACCAGTCCTCGGATCTGATTTGGTTCACGATAATGGGAATAGTAGGCCTTTTGAACCTGAATCTCCTCAAAGAACGATTCAAAAGCCTTAGACCTAAAATCGACCTCAGTCCGCCATCCTTCTTTGGAACTATAAAGTACCGGCTGTAAAACCCGGACTCCTTGTCTGGTAGGGGAACACTTTCTATGGCGCCTTAATTCCAGCCCTCAGAGTTCCTACACTACAATTAGGACCTCTTTCCCGAAGCCTTCTTCGCCTGAAGGATGGCCCTCAGGTCACCCTTCTGGCTGGAGGACTTCGGTTGAGAGTGCTTCCTCTGGTGCCAAGCTCCCGCAGGAGGGGCTCTAGACTAGAGGCAACGCTCTCTTTTTGCTCTTGCCGATGGGAGGAGCTGGTTGACGGCTGAGGATGGCCACTTGGACCAGCCCTCCTAGATCCAGATTTAGAGCGGTGAGGGAAGTACTGTTGGAACGCCGCCGACTGTTTTTTCCCTTTCCTGAAAACCTGTCGACGACTGCAGTGACAGCGTCGGAGAACAGGCCAGAAGGTGATAGCGGAGCGTCCAACGGAAAATATTTGTCTTTCTCTTTATACCGGACAAATTTAGCCACAGATGTCTCTCCGTAGCCACCATAGTTGACATAGAGCGGCCAAAGGTATTCACGTGCCGTCTCCTTAGTGGCCCGGAGAGACAAATCTGTGGCTCTTCTCAACTCCGCGAAGTCAGCAGGAGTTGGTCCCTCGCCCTCATTTAGATCTTTAAGAAGATCGGCCTGGTACGCCTGCAAAATCGTCATAGACATGAAGGCACGCACCAGTCTGACCAGCCACCATATAAGCCCGGCCAACCAGTGCAGAGGTGTCCCTGCACGGTTTGTTGGGCAGCGCCGGGGCTTTAAGCGAAGATGCCGCATCAGGAGAAAGATAGCTCACTAAAGCTTCCTCCATCTGCGGCATCTTGCCATAACCCGCCTCTCTCGCACCCACCACATTCAAATAATCATATAATGAATGTGATGGGATACGTAAAGAGTGGTATTCTTCCCAGGATATAGCTCTTTATGAAGATCTGGAAAAAATGCCCCGGTGTTGCAGGAATCTCACGTCTAGCTTGCTTTGACGGGGATCATCCTGCTTATTTTGTGGCCAGCTGATATACATATATATTTATATATATTTTTTTGTTTATTTATTTTTTAATTCTGGCCACATGAGCGGAAACATGAGCCGGCGAGTGTGACTCATGTTGCTCGTTCCCAATGCTGAGCACATCTACTTCCTCAGAAACAGATAGCTCGAGCACTGCACTCGTCACGGGCAGAAGAAGCCGCATCGCTGGCTTCTGCGTCGTAAACGAGTGTCATAGAATCTGCGGATGATGAACGAAAAAGTGCCTCAGCAGTCTCGTTCTCATCCGCGAGATCCTTCTGCGATCCCCACGATCCAAGCCGTCGCGCCGCCTCAACGGACGCGGGAGCCGAATCGCGGGGATCGCGAGCCTGGCTATCATCAGGAAATAATATAGCCAAGTGGGAGTGCAGCACTCTAATAGGAAGTGCTTCACAGTGTTCACAGGCAGCCCTCTCGAGAGCTGACTGTGAGTGCTGGGCCCCTAAACAATACACACACACACACCTGATGCGTGTCCCCGCCCGTGGCATATCTCGGGCAGAGGTGCACACACTTAGTGTATTGTTCACTCGCCATAATATAGAGCTTTGCACAGACAAACAACACCAAATAAGACAGACAGTTTCACAGAGAGCGCTTGCTGAAGAGCGAAAGCTAGTGTGTGTTGTGACAGCGTCACTTTTATACTTCCGGGTATGCCGTCACATGTTACGTCACGACGCAACACCAATCAGGATTGGATTAGTTTCATTCATACTTCAGAGGCGCACGCTAAGGGAGCGTCCCCAAAGTGTCGATCTTACGACGCAGTTCGAGTTCCCTTGAAAGGGAACTGAAATGCATGTTTATAAAGATGTCAAAAGTGTAAAATGTGTTTCAGTTCGCAGTAATGCGACTGAAGAGCGGCTGAACTGTGCGAGAGGGCCACAGACTCGAGCTTGTTCTGATCTATCCTTTTATTCATGCAGAATAAAATCTGATCTGAGTTATTTCTGTTGCCCGGTCTCGTTCATCTACCAACACAACGCAGAGCTAAACGAAGACCGGTCACATTCAGATATTCATACAACATGATTAAAAACCCTGGCGGTGGGTTTATTTTTTTTAAATGCTGGCAGGGAAAGCGTTAAGACATTGTGAATCACAATAATTTTGTGTTCTTAATAAAACTAAAAGGCAATAATTTAATCTTTTAAAAGTATTATAGCTGTTAAACCCAAAACAGATGACTTTCTGTATCTTCTTGTCCTGCAGAAGTGAATCAGTGAAGGACGATGGTGTCTGTTTCAGAACAGCTTCTGGATGCTCTGGATGATCTAGACACAGATGAACTGAAGAGGTTTAAATGGCGCTTAAAAAATCGTAAGGGCTTTTCGAAAGCTGCTCTGGATAAGGCAGACCCCCCTGACACAGTGGATCTGATGATGAACCATTTTGGACCAGAAGAAGCTGTGAAGATCATTGTGGAGATCCTGAGGAAGATGAACCAGAACCATGTGGCTGACCAGTTAGAGAACAAACACAAGCAAGGTAACCGGTTAAAGCAGTGGTTCAGCATAAAGGGGAAAAAGGCGTTCAAGTGCAGAGCTGTTGGGACTCTTCCTTTGTAAGGCGGCACCGAAAGCCAATTCAACTGAATCTTTCTTCTCCAGACCATTGACTTATCACCATCTGAACAAGCCAGACATAGAAGTTTATTCGCCAATGAAAAGCCCCTCTTCAGAAGCTGCTATTGTGAATGTGCCGCTCCAGAAGAAGAAGACATACAAGATGCCGAGCTCGTGAGGCGCCGTCAAAAGAGCTCACTGCAGCCACTGATTATATGTTGTTCATAAAAAATATTTACATTTGAAAACGCCAGATTTTTTTAAAGGGAGGGTGTGACTACACTGCAAAAATAATCTTGCTTTCCATTTGAATTAAGATAATTTTTCTTGTTTTCCATTTGAATTAAGTTTTTTTCCTACCCCATTGGCAGATAACTTGGCTCGCTTTAAGCAAAAAAAACTGTTTGATTGACAGAAAACAAGATATAATTTCTAATGTAATTTTACTAGTAAATGCTTCTTGATTTAACTATTTTTTTACTGGAAACAAGACTAAAGTACTGTGTAAGAAAAGCATTTTTTGGAGTACAATTTTTTTTTGAGAACCACTGGGTTAAAGTTAAAATGAGCAATTTAAAAAATAAGTTTTCTAAATATAACTGAAATATATTTGTAAACTTTGCTGATGTTTGTGTGGTGTAATGTGGCTCTGATCTCTTTCTCTCTCACACAGCTCAGGCTGAGGGCAGTGTGGAGGATCCGGCTGCTGTTGGAGACAGTTCAATGGAGGGTAAATATTAATGTCACGGGTCTATGAAGGAGGACTCAAATGCAGAACGAGTGTTAACAGGTTTATTGACAAACAGTAGACAAGATGTGGTGAGAGAGGTGAACAGTCCAGACAAAAGGCAGGGATGAGACACAAAGACAGCCGTTGCAGCAAAACTTGCAGAGCAGCAGCTGTAGCTAGCACAAGAAGACTGTAGGCTGGAGAGTAGTGTTTGCAGAGCAGAAAGAGACCTGAGAGTACTAGCAATAGCCAGACAGGAACCTCCAAGGACAACAGCAAGGCACTCAGGGATCTCAGGCTAAGCACCAAAGCACAGAGTGCAAGCAGCCAGGGACGCTCTGCTAGCAGGACTGGAACTAGAGACTCAGGAGACAAGACAGACAGGACCAATGGCAGAACTAAAGCACTAACAAACTTCTACAAATAAAACACAATAGACTTAGGTAACAAGAAACTAGCTAAGTAGCACAGATTTAAACAGTAGCACAACATTCAACGAACTGGCCACACATGAGGGAAAGAGCACACACATAAAGGGAGTTAACAAGAGTAACAGGTGAGAACACTTAGACAAGGAACAGGTGAACACTCACGTAAACGAGGACTGAAACAAGGGAACAGAGAACATGAGGAACAGGTGACAACACTCAGACAAACGAGGACTCAACTAGACAAGAGGGCGTGGTACAGAGAAACAAGGAGGCAGGAACAGAAGAGCACATGGCCAACACAAACACAACCATATGTTCAAGCACAACACAAACAGAGACATGAAACAAAGACAACACAGACAAAGCTGCCAGAGCAAGACTCTGACAGTACCCCCCCCATCTAATGGACGCCTCCAGGCATAAAACAGGCATAAAAGTCCAAGGAGGCAACAACTGGGGAGGCGGGTGGGGCATAAACATAGAAGTCCCAAACGGACCAGGAAACACAGAGGGAGGGATGGGGCGGGTGGGAACAGAACCGGGTAAAAAGTTCAAGGCTGACAAAGGAGGTGCCGGCTTAGGGGAACCATAACCAGGAAACGCAGAGGGTGAGACGGGAGGAATGGGAACTTGATAGGAGGTACTCTTGGACACAGGAACTGGCCTAACTGGACTGGACTTCCAACTGGGCTTGACAGACTTGGGGGCAAAGACATGACTAGCAGGATTGGTGAAGGTCTTGGAATCAGGTACAGGGACTGACTCAGGAGCGCCCTCCTGGGCTGCGCTGGCGTGCACAGGGACTGCGCTCTCTGGAGCAACGCTCACCGCAGCGGGCTCGGGGACCGCCTTCACCGCAGCGGGCTCGGGGACCGCCTTCACCGCAGCGGGCTCGGGGACCGCCTTCACCGCAGCGGGCTCGGGGACCGCCTTCACCGCAGCGGGCTCGGGGACCGCCTTCACCGCAGCGGGCTCGGGGACCGCCTTCACCGCAGCGGGCTCGGGGACCGCCTTCACCGCAGCGGGCTCGGGGACCGCCTTCACCGCAGCGGGCTCGGGGACCGCCTTCACCGCAGCGGGCTCGGGGACCGCCTTCACCGCAGCGGGCTCGGGGACCGCCTTCACCGCAGCGGGCTCGGGGACCGCCTTCACCGCAGCGGGCTCGCATTCTGCAGTCTTGACAGGCTTGGCAGAAATGTCTAGGGACTTGACAAGACTTGTAAGACATTCAGAGAAGGCCTCTGCGGCAATGACAACAGGCAGCTTGGGAATGACCTCTGTGAACATGACAGGACTGGGAGAAATTGTCTCTGAGGGAATGACATTACTAGTCAATGGCTTAGAAAATGGTTCTACTGGAATTGATACCTCAGGAACGACTGTACCTGGAGCTTGAGAATGGAGAATTGTAGACTGTTCTGCACAGGCCTTTCTCTTCTTCCTCCTTCGACGGGCTGATACTGTGTGCTGGACAGCCTCTGTAGAGTCTACAGCTAACTCAGCCAAACCAGGCAGAATAGCAGTGACCGTCGACTCAGCAGTGACTGAAACAGACCTAGCAGACTCTGAGGTAACAGGAACACTCTGGGTTGTTACTGGGAAAACAGAGGTTAAGTCGGCAGACTCAGAGATGGCTGGAACTGACGTAATAGTCTGAGGGAAGACAGCGGTTGATTTGACTGTGTCTTGAATAACAGATATTGACTCAGTTCTTAAAGTGACTGGGACTGACCTGGATGTCTGAGAGATGGTGATAGGTTTGACTGACTCTGGGGTAGCTGTGGTGGACTGAACTGTCCTATTCCGTCTGAATCTTAGTTTCTTAGTGGAAGCCAGAGGAGGATCATAAATGTGACGAGACAGGCGAGGAAGGGCAGGGTGGATGTTGAAAGCAGATTTCGGTGGACTTGGCGGCATTCCCCACTTACTGCGATTACCAAGGTACCTAGAGAAACCCCAGAAATCCAGAATACGGAGAGAATCCATCTCCCATGCAGGCAAGGGGTCATCCAGGCAGGAGTTAAAAATGTCCTTGAGAGCAGCATCATTATAATCTAGCCCCACAGACATGGTCCAAAAGAATTGGGCGAAACCCCCCACCTCAAAACCATCCTGGCGAAGAGCAGTGAGACCACGATGACGAGCCATTCTCTCCTGGATGTTAGCAGGTGGCAGGATCTTGATGCTCATTCTGCTGAGTCCTGAACTGGCCAGTTCGCTCTGTCACGGGTCTATGAAGGAGGACTCAAATGCAGAACGAGTGTTAACAGGTTTATTGACAAACAGTAGACAAGATGTGGTGAGAGAGGTGAACAGTCCAGACAAAAGGCAGGGATGAGACACAAAGACAGCCGTTGCAGCAAAACTTGCAGAGCAGCAGCTGTAGCTAGCACAAGAAGACTGTAGGCTGGAGAGTAGTGTTTGCAGAGCAGAAAGAGACCTGAGAGTACTAGCAATAGCCAGACAGGAACCTCCAAGGACAACAGCAAGGCACTCAGGGATCTCAGGCTAAGCACCAAAGCACAGAGTGCAAGCAGCCAGGGACGCTCTGCTAGCAGGACTGGAACTAGAGACTCAGGAGACAAGACAGACAGGACCAATGGCAGAACTAAAGCACTAACAAACTTCTACAAATAAAACACAATAGACTTAGGTAACAAGAAACTAGCTAAGTAGCACAGATTTAAACAGTAGCACAACATTCAACGAACTGGCCACACATGAGGGAAAGAGCACACACATAAAGGGAGTTAACAAGAGTAACAGGTGAGAACACTTAGACAAGGAACAGGTGAACACTCACGTAAACGAGGACTGAAACAAGGGAACAGAGAACATGAGGAACAGGTGACAACACTCAGACAAACGAGGACTCAACTAGACAAGAGGGTGTGGTACAGAGAAACAAGGAGGCAGGAACAGAGGAGCACATGGCCAACACAAACACAACCATATGTTCAAGCACAACACAAACAAAGAGACATGAAACAAAGACAACACAGACAAAGCGTCCAGAGCAAGACCCTGACAATTAATCGCAATTTTGTTATTTTTATGGTTGTTTTTATACAGTCTGAAATCAGTTATGCAAGTAATCATTTGAACTAAATGTTGTCTTTTCAAGTGAGGATTTTTGCAAAAAGTGGTATAAAAAAATCATGTCCTCTCATTTTCTCCATCTAATATCATATTAATAATGTCTTAGGAATTGATTCAGGGATCATTTTTTCTTAAGATGATAATCACACTCTTCATGTCTGTTGATTTCCACAGTCACTTTCACCAACATTGTTCCCAGGACCAGGAGCGAGTTCCTTCAGTGTAAGTTAGCAGAGAAACTCTCTGAGTGTGTTCATGTTCTTCTGGAGAAGCTGAGAGAAAACACGACAGAAGAGTTTTAGAGTTGATCATGTAAATGATGATTAAACTGTACTGGGAACCTGCTGATATAATGAACATGAAGAGATTCATAATTCATAATTCCTGATTGTGATGTGTTTTCTCTCCATCAGATTCCCTTCCGCTCACTCTGGATCTGAACACAGTGAATAAACGCCTCCGTCTGTCTGAGAGGAACAGAGTGATTACTGTCACTGACACACTCCAGCCGTATCCTGATCATCCAGACAGATTTGATCATTATGAGCAGGTGTTGTGTAGAGAGAGTGTGAGTGGACGCTGTTACTGGGAGATCGAGTGGAGTGGACGTGTGTATATATCAGTGTCATATAAGAGCATCAGCAGGAAGGGACGGGGTATTGAGTGTGTGTTTGGACGTAATGATCAGTCCTGGAGTTTGTACTGCTCTCCCTACAGTTACTCATTCAGACACAATGAAATAGAGACTAAACTCCCTGTAAAGTCCATCACCAGTAGAATAGGAGTGTGTGTGGATCACAGTGCAGGAACTCTGTCCTTCTACAGCGTCTCTGACACAACGAGCCTCATACACACAGTCCAGACCACATTCACACACACACTCTATCCTGGGTTTACTGTTTATAAAGGATCAGTGAAACTGTGTTGATGAATCAGAATAAGATTATAGAGTCTCTTGATTGCATTATTACTACAGCTGAACTACTGTCACTGGAATAATGTCAGAATTAATGGGTAACACTTTACGGTAAGGGTACATGAATTATGCATTCATGCATGCATTAATATCTCATGAATCATCAGGAACTAACACCAGTTCAACATTTTTCATTCATGACTTCATGGATGAACAACACCTTAATTAAAACATTAACTAAGATGAGCACATCATCATGAATTATGATTTATTACGCATGATCATGATGATCATGACTACTGTATTGGACAGACCCCAAAATAGACCAATCACAGCTCATAACACACAAATTCTGTTGACATTCAAATACAGTAGACATCATTAACTAAGCATTATCTTTCAATGACTTTCTAACAATGTCCTTTGAAACACTGATGAACAATGTGCTATTAATAGCCGCTTTCCGACCAAGTAGTTACAGGAACTTAGTTATAGGAACTGTCCACTTCTAAACAGCTCTAAGAACTACTCTCCCCCAAACTCGGTTTTGCTGTTTGCGTTCGCACTGGCCAAGTGGCCATAGGAACTGGTAGGAGGGGTAAGGGAGTGACGCAAGCACGGCGGCGGCGGCGCCACATACAACAACAACAAACCAGCATGAGGAGGCTATCCGAATGTTCCTGTTCTGCCTTGCCGGGACCTTAATAACGGAGTACGAACGAGTTCTGTACAGAGAAACACAGAAGACGAAGGCTCCAGCGAAATATGATCTTAAGTAATATGATGGAAGAAGATAGAAGAGCAGAGCGCAGGAGGCAAACAAAACGACCGGTAAGTTTAGCAAGCATTAGCAATTAGCTGGTTGAATGGGTTATGTCTGTCTTAAGTTATGAGTTAGCATAGCCTACATAGGCGAATTGCAACAGACAGTGAAGAAAATGTGTTGACAGTGGGCGTGACTTATAAGTTGAACCAATCAACGTAGACCTAGGGAAAGGGAACTAAAAAAGTCCTCGCTCTAGACTAGGTACTGAAAGAGTTATAGGAACTACGGTCTGAGGAACTAAAAAATCCCCAACTTAGTCCGGTCGGAACACGCGAAAAAAAGGGTTATAGGAACGTTAGGTTCTAGGAACTGCAAAAGTCCCTCCGGTCGGAAAGCGGCTATAGGTGGCATAACTGTGAACAAAGAAAACATCATGATCATGCGTAATAAATCATAATTCATGATGATGTGCTCATCTTAGTTAATGTTTTAATAAAGGTGTTGTTCATCCATGAAGTCATGAATGAAAAACGTTGAACTCATGTTAGTTCCTGATGATTCATGAGGTATTAATGCATGAATGAATGCATAATTCATGTACCCTTACCGTAAAGTGTTACCAATTAATGTGTGTAATAAATCTTCATTTAGACAAACATCCTTCTCATTATAAGAAAAGTATCTATTGAAACCAACCAGCAAGATGCAAGAAATTGTACAAACACCTTCAAGAAAAAATTAGCCCTTGCACAAAACTAACTTTCACATGCAAAGAAAAACATGTAAACAAATAAAACAAATGAAATAAAGATTGTCAAGATTATGTTAAATTTCAATGTGTTCTTGTTAATATGTTTATGTTCCTTGAGTTTGACCTTTATTACTCCCTGCTAGTTTCCTTACCTACTGATTATTGGCACCTGTGTCTCGTTTAGTTCCCTTGTTTTGCTCTTGTGTATTTATATCCCTGGTTCTGTTTATTTCGTCAGCTCATGTCTTTGGTAAGTGTGGTTAATTTTCATATTCTCTATGTGTTGTCAACAGAAATGGAGTGTTCTCTTCTGAACAAATAGATAAAGATCTAAATGATAAGAAAATATATAATATCGTAACATTTTACTGACAAATTCAATTTGTACCACTGTAGTTGAGGTCAAGAAAAATATTGACACAGTTATAATGCCTCATGACGGCCAATGTCAACACCAACCACATGACAGTTTAATGTAATGCTAACCCATAGAGCTCAGTGCTTTCTGTAGTTTGGTAATCTGCTATGTCATGTTTATGACATGTTTATGACAGGTTGTGTTGTCTTAGTTATGTCAGTTGTCATTACCAAGACACTGACAGGTTATGATGTATTGGTTTATGTCAAGTTGTCATAACAAAGACATCTCAAACAATGCCATATTTGCATAAAAAATGTCATATTGAGCGAATGACACTTAATGACAGTTGTCATAAACATGCATAAAACCTCCTTCATATTCATGACATGTGTCCTGTCAGTCTTATGCACACCCCTTCAAGTAAAGTGTTATTTATCTATGATGCATTTCAAATAATATGATGTTGAAATCCTTGTGGGAATTTCAGTAGAAGAAACATATTATGTATCATGGCCAATGTTAATTTTAAGTATGCTTATCGCAATGCTTAATAATAGTTGACAAATGTTTCTAATACATTATAAGTTGGTGTAAATGTAAAAAATGTTTTTCAAAATATTAAAATGATACAAAAATATTTCAAATATATTGCAGTAGTGTTTATAAAGTACATGTATTTCAAACACACTAAAAGCTTCATCATTTTGCTATGTTCTTACACAAAGTACTCATAAAATGTACTTTAAGTAAGAGCAACATAAGTAAGTTTTATGTACTAAAAAAGTCTACAAGTTTTCAACTCTTAAAACATTTCTCTCTGTGACTTCAGATGTACTGATACACATGTGTGGCTATGCTCTACAACTACACACGTGACTGTCACGGGCGCTCAGCAGATCTGCACCAGATATCCCTCCATAGATTGGCCCGGGCTTGTTCTTCCATTGCTGCAGGTGGGCGGGTCGTTTTACGTCTGATATACACTTTTATAATGAGTTTTGTAAAAGCAATTTATGGTGAAGTCCAATGAAATTAATTTTATTATAAAAATATTAAGTTACGAAAATACTCACACTTTTTACTTATTGATAACTCAAAAAACAAAGAAATAAAAATAAATTAATTTATTGGAATAAATATAGTTTTTTTAAAATGAAAAAAATGTAATTTAAATGTTGTTTTTTTCTGATCTTGAACATAACTTATCTTGTAAATAGTTTTAGTAATTTATTTTGTTAATAATTAGAAAACAAACCATTCCTGTTAATAACAACAGCACAATACATTTCAGCAATGGTTTATAAATTTGCATACTTTGTATTTATTTTTTTTACCTGCAAGGGAGTACCCTTCCCCAGCCGGCCCATGTTACCCAGAACTGTCCTAAGACACGAGAAAAAGAAAACACGTGTGAACAATATTAAGACAGGGGTGCAATCTTAAGAAAATTTTTAAATATGACGCAGCAGTACATGCATACAAAATACTCCAGAAATCATATTTCTGGACACTCTAATTTGGTTAAAACATTTGTCGACATAACTTGCATGATAACACTACAAAAAAAAAAAACAAGTGAAAGACTATTGCCTTATCTACTGGTTTTCTTATTGTTGTGGGTATTGTATGGGGTGAGGGCTATTTGTTCTAAAACACAAGTGGAAATATTTTGGGGTAAATAAATGTCTGTCCTGGCCCGGGGCAGGTTAGGCGCGGAGCGTAAGATACTATGGCAATGAACACTGCTAAAAGCAGAGTAACTGTCATGGTGCCTAAAACCCAGGGTTGGCACAAACTAAGCTCAAACAAACCTGGCTAAACACCTTAACCGGCTTGTTTTTTTACAGAGACTCTCCCCATCATTTCATTCACGTTTCACGCTCGTGTCTTTTGAAAAACTGGTTTAACTTGTTTTCCTGTTGTCGTGTAGCGTAGTTTTAAAGAAAAGCTTTCCAAGCAAGTCGTTGAACACTGATCAGCTCTTTTCTTCTTGTCCTGCAGAAGTGAATCAGTGAAGGATGATGGCGCATGTTTCAGAAAATCTTCTGGCCGCACTGGATGATCTAGACACAGAGGAACTGAAGAGGTTTAAATGGCGTTTTAAGAATCATTACTGTGTTTCCAGTGCTGCTCTGTAGTGATGGCCAAATGAAGCTTTTGTGAAGCACTGAACCACTTGAGCCAATTGATTCGAAAATGGGTTCATTACTCGAAGCTTCAGTTGCAGCGACCTCTCCTGGCGAAAAGCAAGGCTGCAGTCAAAGTAATCAGTGAGCAGTATTGGAGAAACTACTTTAGTTCTGAAGCATCTTTGCTAAGATCACCCTTGGATTTTTAACTATATTTCCTTTGAAAACTCTTTGATGCACACGCTAATGCTGAGCATAATGTTCTATTTACAAATAAAAATTGATAAATGTATGTTTTGTGTTATTTAGGAGAGAGTGCTGGGAAAATATGGCATAGGTTGGGTGTGCTTGTGTAACTATGGCAGGGGTGATTTTTGGGATGGGGAACACTCAAAGATTTTTATTGAGGTACGATATTTTTTCAACAGTTTTTGGACTGAGTCGGTTTCTTTTTTTGCTCACAACCTCTCCAGACTTGGAAAACACTCGCTCACAAGGAACAGATGATGCTGGCGAACATACATTTTTTTTTTTGCAAGATTAAACAGATGAGGGTACACATTTTGATGGTTTGGCCAGTACGCCAGTGGGTCTTCTGATCTTGCTACTGGTGGATCAGTCATATACCTCTGCACCTCCACTGTAGCATCTGCTGTGGCATTCCTTGCCCTCCTTGCTTCAGAAGCATCTCTGTCCAGAGTTTCCCAAAGGTTAACACCTGAAAGACAAATATGATGATAATTATCAGTACTGAAAGGTTTTAATTTCATTAATAAACTATTTATAACTTTACCTGTGGATGATGGATTTTCAACATTTGCAGGTGCTGGTTGAGCTGATGTGGAGGGCTGTTCTTCTGTAGGTGAATCATGTGATGGTGTGTATCTTATCAGTTGTGAGCATTGTGCTGTTAGTTGTCTTACTGATGCTTGATTGTAGAATACTATGGTTTTGAATCTAGGATCCAACAGTGTCAATAGGGTCAGTGCTGTTTGGTTCTCCTTAGTCTCAAACTTGTTTTGCATCGCTGTCACCAAGTTCTGTCCCAGTAATTTAGCTGTGTTGTGGCTTGTTTTTCCAATTGTTTCATACAGGTACTGCATTAACATTTTTGTCATTGGGATAACCTTTGACCCTGACACTCTCTTCTCCTCAGACAGTTCTACTGTTGCCTGGTAAAAGGGGGCAAGCAATTGCAGGCATGCAGGAGCTGTTTCATAGTCCTCTGAAGACAATGGTCTTCCATCTGTTTTCAGCGTTGCAAGAGCTGCCCCCACTGACTGTCTTTCTTCATAAAGGCGTTGTAGCATGAGGAAGGTGCTGTTCCAGCGTGTGTCCACCTCCTGAATAAGCTTCTTCACTGGATGATTCATCTGCTCCTGTACTTCTTTGAGCTTTTCATTTGGCGTTGTGCTAGTTTTAAAGAATGTCACTACTAGGTTTTCTAGGCCAGGAGTTGCATCAAGACTCTTCTTCACCACTAAAAATAGGGAATGAGCAAAGCAAAGGGCGTGTCTGAGATTTAAACTTCCGACAGACGCAACCATATTAGCTCCTGCATCTGTCACAATTGAGGTCACTTTGCCTTCAATACCCCATTCCTCCATGAGTGACCTGATAGCAGCAGAGATGTTAACAGCTGTATGAAGTTCAGGGAAAGGCAGCACTCCCAAAAGGACTGTGGCCAGCTTCACAGAATCATCCACATAATGGCACGTCACTGCTAGATATGCATCCATATTAATGGAGGTCCACATATCAGCAGTCAGGCTCACAGCCTCCACCCTCTGCATGATGGCCTTGGCCTTGGCTTTCTCCTCCTCATATTTCTGAACCACCATGTTCTTAAGAGCCTGTCTGGATGGAAGAGTGTATGTGGGATCAAGCAATGCCACAAACTCCTTGAAGCCACAGTCATCCACGATGGAAAAGGGCTGCGAGTCCTTCACCACCATATTCACGAGAGCCTCATCTAGCTCTCGCTTCCAGTCCCCTAAGACAAATAAATAAAGACATAAAGAAATTAAAAATACTTTAATAAAAGAAATTAAGGATTTATGTGAAACTGCATTTAAATGAAGCAGACCTATGAGTCAAGGCAGTCATATCAGATTGTGTAAGTGTGTCTAGGTAATAATAATATAATACATAGCCTACCTTGATTTGTGTTCCCATGGTTTTTAGCAGCTCCATGCTTGGCAGTGAAGTGCCTAATCATGGAGGAAGTATTCCCGTGATACTTCAGCTCGGTTGAACACACCAAGCACCGGACCTGTAAAGAAAGCAATTTGTAAATAAAAATGCAATTTGAGTCTATTGATAGCTACTGGCTACACTAATCATGTACATCATTTTACTGTTATGCTACCTTAATATAGACCATAGCTATAGAAGGCTACTGTACTGACAGTCACTGTTGTATAAACTTTACTTTTCCTACTTTACATGTTAAACAGCCAGAACACCCACCTTGTCAGGAGCGATCAATTTGAACTGTTCCCACATGTCAGAACGACCTCTCTTCCTGGCTGGTTCCATAATGATCCAATACAAACGCAACACCAACAACTCGACAGCAATAACACACCTACTACGACAACTCTACAAACTGTACATTGTTTAGAGTGGTTATAACTGTTTCAACCTATCACCTGTCAGAATCGAGACGCGCCGTTCCAGTGAATCACCTGATTGGACCGCAAACCAGTCAGATGATTCATTCAGGCAATGAAGCACTTGCTGCTTCGGACGTCATATGTCACATGATTTTTTTCGCACCAAAGCCAGCTTTGAAGCAGTGGTTCTCTAGGTTTGTAGTTCAGGGTTTCAAAGCACGTATCGAAGCTTCAGCGTCACACTGCCATCACTACTGCTCTGGATAAGGCAGACACCCCTGACACAGTGGATCTGATAATGAAGTGCTTTGGACCGGAAGAAGCTGTGAAGATCATGGTGGAGATCCTGAGGAAGATGAACCAGAACCATGTGGCTGACCAGTTAGAGAACAAACACAAGCAAGGTAACAGTTAAAACGAAGTTGTTAAATTTTCCATTTCAAATTAAAATTAAAATTTGAATAAAAGAATGTTTTTTTTAAAAAGATATAAAGCCTATTTCATGTTTCAAATATAATATTTGTCTGTTATTGGTGTTTCACAGAATAGATGAACTGTTGACTCACACTTTCCTCTTTGCATTGCTGATGTGTTTGTGTGGTTTAATGTCTCTCTCACACAGCTCAGGCTAAGGCCAGTGTTGAGGATCCTGCACTCGTCGGAGCCGAATCAGAACCGATAGGGGGTAAATATTGATGGCTGTCTATACAGAGAAACCCCAAATTTGAGTTTATTCTTATTTTAGTCATATGGACTCCCTGTGTAGGTGCAAGAGAAAGTACAATTGCAAGCAGCAATTACAGGACAAAACACTGATAAGGCTGATCTGTTAAAATGAAATTTATTAGGATATAATTTTGACAATACAACAAGTGCTTTGAAGTGTAAACGGTTGTATTATATATAGTTTTAATTATGTTTTTTAAAGTAATCCAGTGGTTTAATCCAAGTCTTCTGAAGTGATATAATCACTTTGTATGATGAACAGAGCGAAATTTAAAATCAAATCATTGATCAGCTCATGTATACAGAACCCAAATCACATATAACACCTCATTGCTTTTGTGTCATGAAACAATAGACAGGAAAATCATACAAGATTGGGACAACATGAGGGTGAGTAAATGATGACAGAATTGACATTTTTGGATTAACTAGCCCTTTAAAACTAGGCAATGATGAAAAAAAACTGACACTTGCATCATGTTCATTTATAATGTCATATACACTCAGTTATGATTGTGTTAGTACTTTAAATGTATGTGGGGTCCATGGTCCGTGTAGCTCCTGGTCATCTAAGGCCTCGTTCACACGTCCTATGACCGTGTAAACAGGAAAAAAACGCATAAATTCGGATATTTCGAGACCGGTTTCAGTTCTCGTTCATATGTGGAAATAAATGAGATATAAATCAGATATGTGCCAATGCGACTGTCATGTACACAGGCAGATCGGGTTGTCTGAGGCGTTAGGCTACGTGTCTCCGCAGTTTAATGACGAGAGAAACGGATGGCCCGACGAAGCGCTGTGTGGCGTTTGGGACCCACTCAGTGGTGGATTCAGACTCTTTGGTGCCCCTGTGCACTGACACCTAGAGTTCCCCCATCTGTACAACGTTTGGGACCCACTCAGTGGCGGATTCAGACTCTTTGGTGCCCCTGGGCACTGACACCTAGAGTTCCCCCATCTGTACGACGTTTGGGACCCACTCAGTGGTGGATTCAGACTCTTTGGTGCCCCTGTGCACTGACACCTAGAGTTCCCCCATCTGTACAACGTTTGGGACCCACTCAGTGGTGGATTCAGACTCTTTGGTGCCCCTGTGCACTGACACCTAGAGTTCCCCCATCTGTACAACGTTTGGGACCCACTCAGTGGCGGATTCAGACTCTTTGGTGCCCCTGGGCACTGACACCTAGAGTTCCCCCATCTGTACGACGTTTGGGACCCACTCAGTGGTGGATTCAGACTCTTTGGTGCCCCTGGGCACTGACACCTAGAGTTCCCCCATCTGTACGACGTTTGGGACCCACTCAGTGGCGGATTCAGACTCTGGTACCCCTGAGCACTGACACCTAGAGTTCCCCCATCTGTACGACGTTTGGGACCCACTCAGTGGCGGATTCAGACTCTGGTGCCCCTGGGCACTGACACCTAGAGTTCCCCCATCTGTACGACGTTTGGGACCCACTCAGTGGCGGATTCAGACTCTTTGGTGCCCCTGTGCACTGACACCTAGAGTTCCCCCATCTGTACGACGTTTGGGACCCACTCAGTGGCTGATTCAGACTCTTTGGTGCCCCTGGGCACTGACACCTAGAGTTCCCCCATCTGTACGACGTTTGGGACCCACTCAGTGGCGGATTCAGACTCTTTGGTGCCCCTGGGCACTGACACCTAGAGTTCCCCCATCTGTACGACGTTTGGGACCCACTCAGTGGCGGATTCAGACTCTGGTGCCCCTGGGCACTGACACCTAAAGTTCCCCTATCTGTACGACGTTTGGGACCCACTCAGTGGCGGATTCAGACTCTTTAGTGCCCCTGGGCACTGACACCTAGAGTTCCCCCATCTGTACGACGTTTGGGACCCACTCAGTGGCGGATTCAGACTCTGGTGCCCCTGGGCACTGACACCTAGAGTTCCCCCATCTGTACGACGTTTGGGACCCACTCAGTGGCAGATTCAGGCTCTTTGGTGCCCCTGGGCACTGACACCTAGAGTTCCCCCATCTGTACGACGTTTGGGACCCACTCAGTGGCGGATTCAGACTCTTTGGTGCCCCTGTGCACTGACGCCTAGAGTTCCCCCATCTGTACGACGTTTGGGACCCACTCAGTGGCGGATTCAGGCTCTTTGGTGCCCCTGGGCACTGACACCTAGAGTTCCCCCATCTGTACGACGTTTGGGACCCACTCAGTAGTGGATTCAGACTCTTTGGTGCCCCTGGGCACTGACACCTAGAGTTCCCCCATCTGTACGACGTTTGGGACCCACTCAGTGGCGGATTCAGGCTCTTTGGTGCCCCTGGGCACTGACACCTAGAGTTCCCCCATCTGTACGACGTTTGGGACCCACTCAGTGGCGGATTCAGACTCTTTGGTGCCCCTGGGCACTGACACCTAGAGTTCCCCCATCTGTACGACGTTTGGGACCCACTCAGTGGTGGATTCAGACTCTTTGGTGCCCCTGGGCACTGACACCTAGAGTTCCCCCATCTGTACGACGTTTGGGACCCACTCAGTGGTGGATTCAGACTCTTTGGTGCCCCTGGGCACTGACACCTAGAGTTCCCCCATCTGTACGACGTTTGGGACCCACTCAGTGGCGGATTCAGACTCTGGTGCCCCTGGGCACTGACACCTAGAGTACCCCCATCTGTACGACGTTTGGGACCCACTCAGTGGTGGATTCAGACTCTTTGGTGCCCCTGTGCACTGACACCTAGAGTTCCCCCATCTGTACGACGTTTGGGACCCACTCAGTGGCGGATTCAGACTCTTTGGTGCCCCTGGGCACTGACACCTAGAGTTCCCCAATCTGTACGACGTTTGGGACCCACTCAGTGGCGGATTCAGACTCTTTGGTGCCCCTGGGCACTGACACCTAGAGTTCCCCCATCTGTACGACGTTTGGGACCCACACAGTGGCGGATTCAGACTCTTTGGTGCCCCTGGGCACTGACACCTAGAGTTCCCCCATCTGTACGACGTTTGGGACCCACTCAGTGGCGGATTCAGACTCTTTGGTGCCCCTGGGCACTGACACCTAGAGTTCCCCCATCTGTACGACGTTTGGGACCCACACAGTGGCGGATTCAGACTCTTTGGTGCCCCTGGGCACTGACACCTAGAGTTCCCCCATCTGTACGACGTCGGGTTCTCACATCAACCCAAGTTTCGCCACTGACACGAGTGCTCAATCTAGCTCAAGTAGAAAAATGTCTTACAAAATCAGGTTACCACTTTTTGCAATGTACTCTATAAATGATAAATTATAACGTGTGAACCCAAATGTTATAGATAACCTGCTGCAAGTATGCAACATTAAACATTTTAGAACTATTGAACCCAACTGTTACATGCATTATATAATAAACATCTGTTTCACTTCAAGATACGATATTAATTTGAACAAAGCATGCTGCAAAATATAATTAAAAAAAAAAACTGAACGAAATCTAGACAATTGAAAAATGAAATGCAAACATGCCAAGGTTTTAGACTGGTCTTGCAATAACACCTCTATAGCTTGATGGTTTTTTGAGGTTTTGAACTGAAAATAACATTTAAAGACTCACTTGTTTACTCTCTACCTCTTTCTGCACTTTTTTTGCAAAGTACAATGTGAAAGTGCAAGGCCGGTGGTCTGTACTGGATTCACACATAGATGAGCGTCGCGAGGCAGTTTCATTTCGATTGAAAGGACGCGACACGAAAAATGGTGCATTTCCACTAGCCTAGCGTGGAGCAGAGCGAGCGTTTTCAGTTCATATAGAAGTTTAGCTTCACGCTCACGCACAAGCTTAAAGCTCAAACTCCCACTGGAATTAATGCTCTATGCCAGTGGACACACTAGTGGAATATGGGCGTTGAAATGAAACGCTGACGCAGTAGTGTGAATCTGGCGGAAGATCTCGCATCCATAAACCCCCCCCCCCCCCCCCCACCACCAAAAAAACCCGTATAAAATAATGAAAATAATAAACTTTCAACAAAACATTCAGGAAATTTAGAACGTTCTGATGAAAGGGTATATATAAGCCTAGGCTAGAAATACATTTGAGAATGAATCGCTTGTTTTAAAACAGAAAAGCATATTTGCGTGGTGCCCCCCTTGGACATGGTGCCCCTGAGCACTTGCCCAATTGCCCATATGATTAATCCGCCTATGGACCCACTACTCCTCATTAAAGCCGCGACAATATACTCCCATCAGTCCTGAGATCTCTCTTGCACACAATAACTGAAGCATATGCGCAGGCTGCAATGATGGCCCTTTTCGTCCTCCTCCGCCTCAAAATCATGGTGATGTTTGGCGAACTTCGCATATTTCGCGTTCGTCCATCTGTGCAAGAACCCCCTTTAGGTTTACGCAATGTTTCAGATAGTATGTCAAGTGTAAACACATTAACCATTTCATGCATGAATTATGATAACCTCAGTCAGGATTTTTTTTTCCTATGTGTTTTTATTGCTCTTAGGGCATGAAAAACAAGATTTGATTTTTAATTTTTTTTTTTACAAATTTTCCAAAGAGATTTTCAGGTGTCCACTTGAGTGGACAGCATGCATTTATGGTTTAAACTTAAGAGATACTATATTAAACATAATACAATAATCAAACAGATAAAGTATGTGTATTTAACAAACTAATCAATACAATTATATCAAATCATGTGAAAACTATAAAATATATACAAAAATATAAATTCAAAATATTGCAAATGCAATTAAACTTCATGCAAGTTGCACTTCGTGTATCTTTGATATCAGAACATGAGGACGTGATTCCATCAGAAATTTCTACAGCCTGTCAAGGTACAACTGTGGAAACCACTCAGATACTCCCTCCAGTGTGCCAGAGTATGTCAATTTACCTTTATTAGCTGATAATTCTGATTATGTTAAAGATAGACACATTTCTAGTATAGCCCTCTTCTGAGAAAACCTAGCGATACGTATTTTTCAATCTCATCTGAAATTAGCAGTGTTGGGGCATGCATAACGCATTCAGATTACTTTTTTGATGTTACAAGTAAAGTAATGTGTCACAAGTAACGCGCATTACATAATCAGATTTGTTTTAATGTTACGAGTAAAGTAATGTATTACAAGTAACATGTATTACCTAATCAGACTACTTTTTGATCTAACAAGTAAAGTAATTACAAGTAATGTGCATTACGTAATCAGATTACTTTTTGTTGTTACAAGTAAAGTAACGCATTCAAGTAACATGCATTACGTAATCAGATTACTTTTTGGTGTTACGAGTAAAGAAAAGCATTACAATATCGTACATTACGAAATCAGATTACTTTTTGATCTAACAAGTAAAGTAACGCATTACAAGTAACATGCATTACGTAATCAGATTACTTTTTGATGTTACGAGTAAATAAATGCATTACAAGCAACATTCATTGCGTAAACAGATAACTTTTTGATCTAACAAGTAATGCATTACATAATTAGATTACTTAATAAGTCACATAAATTATGTAATCACATAACTTTTTTCGATGTCAATGAAATTAACATTCTAATAATACAAATACATTTATTTACAGTAAAAAAACGTCACTGCAGATTTAGTATTTTCAAAAACAATATTCACAGTATAAGTATGAATTGTAGCTGAAATATAGCCATTGATGCATGAGGTCCACTATAGTGGACAGGTGATTAATCAGATTTTTCTCCCAATCTAAAATCAAAACTTGGAAAATTTTACTGTCATATGACTCATTAGATATTGCTTGATGCTGCAATATTTTTTTTACCTACAAGAGTCTCCTAGGATAGAAGGAATGGGTGGATATTCCGGAGCAACTTGGCATGTCTGACTGACCATTGGCCATCTTGGTTTGGGGGGGGGGGGTTAGGGGGGGGACTTGAAACACAACAGCTTGCAACTTGGTTGCAATGTATAGGATGATCCACCAGGGTCCACTGAAGAGATTGATGTGCAACTTTGCCATCAAAACCCTTGCAAATTCAAGAAAATGCTTTTTTAATAGCTGTCCACTGTAGTGACCACTATGCATGAAAATCGGATATGGGTCACAATTAAAAGAACGTGTAAACGGTCGGTAAAAAAAAATTGGATATAGGCAACAAATCAGAATTGGGCATCAAGACCTGCAGTGTAAACGAGGCCTAATTTTCTAAATAAAGAGAAATGAGAATGGGTTTATTTTTTATAAAAAAATTCTGTTTTAAGAAACCGATAAACGAGAATTAAGCTAGATTTTTCGTATTTTTGTTCATGGGTAAAAAAGGAGATTATGCTTTACTCTTGAGACGCACCGACCTGACCTCGGGCTTGACGTCACTTGTATTGTTTTATTGACTATTTGTTTCGAATGAGTGGGTAGCCCTGAAACACTCCTTTTCAACTCATCTTGGAAAAAACAAACAAAAATCCAAACCATTTCTCATGCCTCTTTATTTCTCTTTAAGTGGAAAATCTAATTACCAGAAGTTACACGGACCGACCTTGACATTTATTTATTTAACCCTCACACTTAGCTTCTACCCGGTCAAAAGTGACCGAAGCCTTAAAATTTAACTCTTTTTTTTTCCAGGAAAACCAATTTAATATATATGTGTTCAATAATATTTTTTGATTGTTATTGAGAATTTTTAAAGGTTTCTATGTTACTGTGCAATAATTATGCAATTTTTATGAGCAATTTCTTCCATTAGAATATATATATATATATAATTTTTATTTTTTTTGTTAAATAAATGCAACATTTCACACTAAAATAGAGTGCAGGCCTTTAAAATAATTTTTTTGAAGTGAGAAAAGCGCCACCCAGTGGTGTTCAAAATTATATATGTGTGTAATGTCGTGTAACCGCCTGTAGGCTTTACTATAGCTCCCTGTATAAATACATAGAGAGGCATTTTGATTCCCATTGTTTTTTTAGACATGATTTCTCCATTTTTTTCCTTTTTTTTTATTTAGCTATATATATAGACATTCTAAAAGACTACTTTTTTTATATTTTTAGATATTTTTGTTAGATAAGTATCAGGTTTTGCATTATGATTACAATCAAACAATAACATTTTGTTAGAAAGGGAACACAATGCAAGCATTTTTGTTACTCAGTATTTGATCATTAAAAAATCTAACAAAATAAGGGATGTATAGTGATAATTCAAAAACACTTTATACAGACATTTTGCAATTAATTGCTATTTTATTCAGTTTAATTCTATAAATGGTAATACATCTTCAGAAGGGAACAGCAGTTATGATCTTATTTGCACTCTTGATATTTTAGAGTGTAACTCCTTCATTGCTGTGCACTTTTTTTCTGCACAGTGGCTGATTTGTAGTTTGTACCACCAAAAGTTTCTCTGAGTTTTCGTATTTTTTTTGTATTTCCCATTCATTTCCTATGTCGGTAATTTTTGACCGCGAAGGAGCCTATTTTTAAGTGTGACTATTTTACGACCCTTTAACACACCCGAATCATGTCCATGATTTTTTGTGTGTGTTCACATACCTAATACAACAAAAGTCACCAAGTGTCATCCCATTCCGATGAAGCAAAAAAATGCAACATTTCAAAACGTGAAAGTTTTCGGTCATTTTTGACCAAAGAGGTAATATTGAGAGAAGAATTTTTTTTTAAATGGTGCATATTTAAATACAAAATAAAATGTAAAGCAAGAATTTGGCTTGACTATTTTCAGGATTAGAAAATGGATGACGAGACTGTGGTGTATAATAAATACAACAAGGCCAGAAATGCAGTGAAAATTTGGACTGGTCCACCAGGGAGAGTGGACATGGCAATAAATATAAAAATATTAAAGTTGGACTGTTGTACCACTTTGAGGAACAAATAACATGTATGATATACATGCTTAACACCCCAAAGGGATAGCTTCTGTCATGCCTGCTGCACCCTCCATCTCCATGAGAACCACCAATACTGATTACCATCACCTGTTCCTCATCATAACCCCAGTGTGGACTGTGGCCCTGTTTACACGAGAACGCTCGCGGGTGAAAACGTAAAAATATTTTATCGGATGTGCCTTTCGTTTACACGGCGACGGCGTTTTTGAGGCTTAAAAACGCAAAAAAGTGAAACCACCCTCCAGAGTGGAAATCTTAAAAACGCTCCACCGCCGCATTCCCGTGTAAACGGTAAAAACGCAAAAGTCTGCTTGACAGTGAAGGTTGTACGCAGGCGCGTGGACTTGGTGTTGTTATAGTATGCACTCCTAGCCACCTGGAGTGCATACTACATTGAATTTCACAGACTTTTGCGTCACCATCTGCACGCGGATTTCCCACACAAAAAGCTCGTCTAAACGCAGAATAAAAAGTGATGACGCAACGCCACTTTTGCGTTTTCTCTTCAGAATCGTTTCCATGTAAACATAGCCTGTATACTCAGCCTCAACTCACCTTCTTTGTCTTGTCTCATCTGAATGTTGCCCTTACACTTGTCTCCTTCCGTGGAAACCTGCAAGAAAGGTCTCCCCCGTCATGTTTCATTGTGTAAAAACCTCTGACTGTTTTGTACAAACCACTCATGGCAACCACAGCCATCGTCTTGATCCTTCTGTGATGGTTTCACTACAATGTAAATTGATCTCCTCCTTGCTGTCCAGTGGGTTGCATAGCTTTGCCATAAAGATTTTAATAGTTGGACAGCTAAATAAAACAGGTGATGTGCCAAAGAAGTATGCGAATGGGTAATGTGGGTGGAGATGGAGGGGACATTAATACTAACGAAATGAACAACTTTCTCTGGCACACATAGGTTGCCAAACCTATTCCTGCTCAGAAGAAAGCCCTGTCTGCATGGCACTGCCCAGTACAGTTTGTCAAGGCATTCTTTAGTCTGATTGTTATATGAGGTTATATAGCCTTCAGTAAACTTTTCAAGAATCCTATATATCCTAAAACTATAGCAGTGCAGGGCTATTATTCTATTACACCGAACTGTGGAATGATTGATGATGTTACATGTTAATATTTTGCTGACCAATCAGGGAAAGTGAAGTTTAATGTTCAAATTGTTTGTCCATTTTCTATCCCTGAACCCAAAACCGAAAAGAAAAAAACAAAGAAAATTCTTGGTTTTCAAAAAAAAAAAAAAAATTCTGTTAGGAAAAGTTATTAAAATTCGCCATTATTTAATTTTACTGCTATCAATGTTGATTAAAACAATGGATGAACGCAACCTACAATGGACCATTTGTATTGTCATCCAGATCAATTTGAAGGTAACGCAGAGGTCATTCAAGCAGAGAATCCAGCAGAGAGAGAAAGTTGAAAGAGGCTGTGGAGTCTTATAAGGTGAGTTAGAGAAGTCTTTGTTAGGACTCTCCTCTTTCATTCCCACTGAAGCCCACTGTGTGATTGTGATGTGTGTCCTAACAGCGCTCTGCACAGACAGCAGTGGAGGACAGTGAGAGGATCTTCACTGAGCTCATCCGCTTGAAGGGTTGGTCAAAATCCCTTGCCTCTTCAAATGCATCCATAATCATATATCCTTTTGAATGCTTATATACTTCCTTTATAAAAATCAATAATCAAATATATTCATTATCACATAATAATTTTTATATTCTTTGTGCTTGTGGAATTATATTTTCTTAAATGCATGTGATGTAACTAACCAGTTTCTTTTAGGTGCATTCCAATCTTACTTTGAGATTGCACGTAGTACACGCAGGACACGAAGGCCACGTAACCCACAAGGCCGTTTGTCTCTTTCTCTGGGATCAGTAGAAAGGTTAGAGGGTCCTAAAGGCAGCGTGGGCACATATGATTCTTCGCTGGACAGATGGTCAAGCTATATTGAGCGTTACTATCGAACTTTAATTGTTGTATTAAAATGTATTCTTTCCAGTATATTTCCTTCCTTGGGAGTAAATGCCAGTGATCTGTTTTTCTCCCAAACGAGTGAATGTTTTAGCATTATGTTTTGGTATACTTAACTGATAATAAGGAGCTCAGACTCTCTTCAGCCTTGATGGGAGCTGTTATTTGCTAGTGTCTGTTATTTGTGTGTGTGTGCGTATGACATTCTATGTAGGTTCTGGACGGTCGGACCAGACACCCCGGCGCCCTTCTCTAACCTGCGAGGCCACCACAGACCTAAATCTAATGAGTGGACGACAACTATCTTGACTAATGGCGATAGGCACCCCTATCTCCTCACATGTGTTAAATTGTTTAGGCTTTCATGTTTCTTAGCCAATGAGAATCATTCAACCTGTAAGCAATGACGTAGCTTAGACCTTGGAAATGGTATAACTGCTGTGATCTTTGTAACTGTAAGTGGGGCGGCCTACGAACTCCTGTGTGAGTCTTGAAGCTGACTTCTGCTGATGAAAATGCAAACTATCTTCAGTAAAACTTTTCTTTAATTTTTTATAATTCTGCCTCCGGGTCTTCATTCTTCATATCTGGTTCTGGGTCTTTGACTGTACACCCCTTACACGCTCCTTTGAGAGAAGCCGCTCTGAGGCAACACAGCGGATCAGAGATCAGGAACAGGCTGCGCTGAGTCGAGCTGAAGGAGGACTGGAGCAACTGGAGCAGGAGATCAATGATCTGAGGAGGAGAGACGCTGAGCTGGAGCAGCTTTCACACACACAGGATCACATACGTTTCCAGCAGGTAACAGAGATCTAGTGGACTTGAGAGAGATCCTGCAATGACAGGAGACTTAATGAGAAATGTTTCAAGAAAGTAGAAAGAGCAGTTGACTAGAATCAGCTGAAGAGACATCACTTAAAAATGGACTTCATCTCTGGAAAACTTCTCCAACCTGCACATTTAGTAGATCTCCTTTGTCTAAAACACCCATTCTCTGGGTGCTTCTCAATTCTTATTTGTGCATCCTTGTTTCCTTTCCTTGCTTCCTTTCCTCGTCTTAGCTACACCCCTTCAGGACGCAAGGGAAGGACGCGAGGACGGAGGAATTTAATCAAGTGAAATTAAATATCCTTGCTCCCTTTAGCGTCACTTTAAAGCGTCATCAATTAATGATAACTACGCCACTGGATCTAGAGACGTAAATAAACGTAATTAAAACTGTGCTGAAAAGTACACATACATCGGCACTGTAAAAACATAACCCACATTTACAATAACTTTTTATGCTTAATACTCAAATTTATGTGTATTTGTTTTTTCTGCCATGGTTAGCACTTGACGAAGATGTGAAGGGGGAGGAGGATTTATACGTGCATCACGTTTAGTCAATTTGCTCATGACTCCTCTGGAAGCTCCTCACTCCTCGATCCTCATTGTGCAATTAAAAGTGTTGAGATGTCCTACAAGATGGCTCAGCTAGATCGGTTTCTGGGTCATAGGATAGAGGACGGAGGAGCGAGGAGACGAGCAGGGATATTGAGAAGCACCCCTGGTCTTGGAGCCTCTATTATTGAGCTGATGACCTGAAGCAGGTGTGTTTGATTAAGGAGACATGCAAAATGCTGAAATGTTGAAAACCCGTCTTAGGATACAGTTTTCTGAGCTCTTTCTTCTGGAAGATAAGTTTAGTGTCGCCAAAACTGAACAAGCTAATCAAGGTCTTCAGGATTACTATAAAGTTTCATGTAGGTGAGTTTGATCAAGGTTTGGAGCTAAACTCTGCAGGAAAGTGGACCGTAACAGCCATAGTTGAGAACCCGTCTTACATCATGGTGAAATCAACTTACATGGGGGAACCTATTTCCTCAGAACTTTTTAATGAAATAATTCATTTAAAATACAAATTTTTTGAGTAATGTTCACCTGTTTTGAGTCAGGTGATCTTCAAACTGTCACGGTCTTAGAAGGCAAGGGAAGTGGAGAAATAGATCTATATGCAGCAGACCTCATGCTCCAACATGACAAAGACAGGAAAGCCTGTAGCCGGGCACTAACCGAACATAAACAAGGACTAGAAAATGAGTGTCAGGATCTTGTCATAAAACCCTAAATGTGACAGACTAGGTGACAGGATCCTGACAGAAACATGAACAGAGCTGTTTCCAGCGTCGTATAAGACATACGATTAAGAATGATGTGTGCATATTGTGAATAAATGTAATGAACCCAGAACACCTGTTTACTAAACCTTATTTATGCTTCCGAATCCCCCTAACAAGCTCAGATGTTGGACCTCGTAGTAATTAAAATCCTGTGTATGGTCATGAATGTCTTGTTATATGGATATTTATGTGTTTAGTATAAATGCCATCATTCATTGTGGAGGTGATAAGATCAGATTTCTGTTTTCTGTAGAGTTTCCAGTCTCTCTCAGCACCTCCCGAATCTACAGATGTACCCAACATCCCCTTCAGTTCTCTCTTCTCTTTTGATGGCCTGAGAGAATCTGTCCGTCAGCTGGGAGAGAAACTGGAGGATTTCTGCAAAGAGGAGATAAAAAAGATTTCAGACAGAGGTAAAATCCTGGAGATTCATCTGCTCTCAGAAATTAGTCCTCCATCATCTCATGTAGAACATCATATTAGAAATGTCTAAGGAATAGATGCATAGGAATCTCATGAGAATCACACTGTTCATGTCTGTTCCACAGTCACATTCACCAACATTGTTTCTAAGACCAGGAACGACCTCTTACAATGTAAGTCGCTAAAGCTGCATTCACACCACCAATGACTTTGTCGCTGAACTTCACTAGACTGTACCATGAGTCGCTCAAGGGCATTCCAAGTGCTGTCACTCTAATTTTTCTAATACACTTTCTATTAATCACTTCCTTAAGATCTTGTCTCTTTTTCCTCTTGTCTTGCCTCCTCTGTGCTCGACACTGGCCCTGCCTCCGGTCCTCAGACTTTGACGGGCCAGAACCCCTGGCGGGGATCTGGATCGGCAAAGGATGTACTTTCTGAATGCTGCCGCCTCCACCCTTGCCTCTCTAAATTTCCATGACATTTAACCCTCTGGGGTCTAAGGGTTTTTTGGGGTCCTTGAGATATTTTGACATACTCTGACATTTGTGCTTTTTTCAGTTGCTTATAAACAAATTACTGGCAAAGGTGAAATTACACTCTATATAGCACAAACAGGGCTACCATAATGTGTGAGCAACATGTATGTACATGTTTTGAATTTTTGAGAGAATATTGTTTATGCGTGGTTATTGAAAAAACTAAAACTTAAAGTTTCTGAAATAAGACCACAAAACACATACTAAATGTGTCCATAAGACTTTTGACTAATGGATGTTGTCGCCTAGAGTTTTTTCTTCAAAATGATCTGAAAATCATCATGCCTAATCATTCACATAAAACAATACATTGATTTAAATTTTGTATGACACTTTTTGTTTGGAAAGGCAATTGTCACGGATTCAATCATCAATGACACCACTCCATCAATCTCAACTCAGCACACCTGGTCTCGCTCATCATCCCCGGAATTCTAATCGCTCCCACCTGCTCTTCATCATTACTCCCCTTGATGCACACCGGTCATAAGCTTCAGTCTCCTCTCATTCAGCGTCCGGTCTCGTCTTTCCGTTACCCGTGACTCACTGGTTCTTTGTGTTCATTGCCTGGTTCCAGTTATTGCCTGACTTCCAGTGGTTTCTTCACAATTCTAACGTCCTGTTTATATCTCCTCTGCAGCATCCGTGAAGTGGGTTTCCTGATACTCACGATCACCTTCCTGTGTTTCACCTGCACTGATCTCTGGCAGTTCAAGTGGCTTTCAGTAAGATCCAGCTGATTCCGGTCAAGCTCTTTCTGTTTCATTCACGTTCACGGATCCTCTGGGACTTTGGAATTCCCTGTGTCATCACGAGCCTTCAAGTATTATGAAGTTGCTTATGTTTGTTTAAATAAACATTGTCACTCTATCTTTGTGTCTTCGTCCCTCAGTACTAACGTGACAGCAATATGCGCAGGGGCGTGACTTGCTGTGATTCACACCTGAGAAGACAATGACCCGCATAATGAGCGCATAATGAGCTGCATATTAATGAGCCTTTCATTCAGGTGTGTCACTGAGCCACAAGAATGCAAGGACAAATATATATATATAATATATATATATAATACAAAATTGGTTCACAGTTCCAATTTTTTTTTCTTCAAATTGTGCTTGCAAATTGTATAATATCCAAGGTAAACATTTCTAGTAATTGTGCAGTTAATTCTCATGCTGTTTTTACAGAAAGTTTTGGAATATATCCCAAATGTGTCACTAATAAAACACAATACAAATAATTTAAAGAGGAGGCTTATATTGAGCTTTTAAGATTTTGTTTACATCTACCTTGTACCTATATTTTTGCTATTTTATTAAAAAGGTTACCATTACAACAACAATAAAAATTGTAACTATATTTCAAGTGTAATCTTTCTATATAAACTAAAGTATACATTTTATCATACATATTTCACATTTACGGATTAATTAGTTTGAATATAGCCTACAATTGAACAAACACTATAATAACATCTTAGTTGATGACTTTATTTTGACAAAACATAATATATATACACTACCGTTCAAAAGTTTGGGGTCAGTGAGAATTTTATTTTAATTTTTTGGAGGAAAGAAATCAATACTTTTATTTATCAAGGAATAATTAATTTGATCGAAAGTGACAGTAAAGACATTTATAATGTTACAAAAGTCTTTTGAACTTCCTATTCATCAAAGAATCCTAAAAAAAAAAACTGTACAACTGACAGACCAACAACTGTTTCAACATTGATAATAATAATAAATGTTTCTTGAGCATCAAATCCTCATATTATACTGATTTGTGAAGGATCATTTGACACTGAAGACACTGACACTGGTGATGCTGAAAATTCAGCTTTGATCACAGGAAAAAATGACACTTTACTATATATTCACACAGAAAACAGCTGATTTACACTGGAGATAATATTTAATACTATAACCGATTTTTGTTGTATTTTTAATCAAATAAGCGCTGCCATGGTTAGCAGAAGAGAATTCTTTTAAAAGTATTTAAAATCGTACCGACCCCAAACTTTTGAACGGTAGTGTATATATATATATATATCATATGAGCAGAAATTGGCAAACATTAAGCATGGAGAGTCTGCTTTAGCTATTATGCTGGAACAGCTTCCAGAGGAGATCAGATGTGCTCCTACAGTAGTCACATTCAAATCCAGACTTAAAACACTTCTGTTTAGCTGTGCATTTACTGAATGAGCACTGTGCCACTGTGCGTCCGACTGATTACACTATATTTTATTTCTGCATTCTCCGTTTGATTCTAAACTACCGTATTCTTCCTTTTGATTCTAAACTGAACTCAAATGGCACTGATTGATATGATGAACCGGTGTTTTGCGCTAAATCCTGTGGTGGAGTTTGAGAGGGATTGACTCATGACGGTCAAGGGAACACTGTGGTGACTAGTACAGATTACTGGTCTGGTACAGATTATCAAGAGAACACTGTGGTGACTAGTACAGATTACTGGTCTGGATTGGTACAGATTACTAATCTGGTGGGCTCAGATAATCCACGGTACTACTGAAAATCCACAGAAGAATACTGGCCGTCATGGGGAAATCTCAGAGTCAAAATAAGATACACCAGTGTTTTGCCAGATGTGAAGTTTATTCTATGTATCATCTTTTTACTATTTTAATTCATTTTACTCTAATTCGTTTTATAACTGTATAATTTATCTCTTTTAATTCCTTTTATAACTGCTTTAATTACCCCTACTTTTATTTTGTGTCTATTTTCTATGCAAAGCTCTATGAATTGCTATAATGTGATTATTATAATTCCTTTATGTAAAGCTTTTGAATAACAGTTTGAATTTTCCTTGCTTTTATTTTGTGATTATTTCCTCTCTATGTAAAGCACTTTTGAATTGCCATAGTGTATGAAATGTGCTATGTAAATAATCTTGCCTTGCCTTGCCTTACTGGCTGATGACAGTTACACTCACCCCCCTAAACCTCACTCCCATCTGGGTCACGGCACCACATGCAACCAGTGGCTTGTGATGCGCGCAGTTATGAGACACTTTATTCTGCATTGTGTAGATTTGTGGAGTTAGACACGGGACAGCAGGCAGCAGTTTTCCTGGATCTTTTATTCCTTTCCTATACAGTTACAATGCATGAGGGAAGAGGTGGAGACAGGACAGGTAATTATGTTGGCTCATGACATCACAACAATTAAAGGGGAAAGTCCTCATTTCGATTAGGCAGCTGTGTATGCTATGTAAATGAACAAATTTGAGTGAATTCTACTTAATACATACATTTAACAGAACAATTTCTATACCAGCTCCATACGCACATGTGCAGTTGTCTTTCTCCTACAAAATGAAATGCTGTAAGTGAGCGTTACACCTGCACTCGAGGTAGGTGAAGTGTGAGCTTCACTGACATGCTCTTCACTCCTATTGGTTGTCGCTCCTAAAAACCGCTCGTCGTTGGCATAAAGTTAAACATTTCTCAATTTTGTAGCATCGCTGAACACGCCTAAATCCTGTTGCTAATGGCCGCTATCGCTTATGTCACTGTCACCAGCTCTCATTTAAAATGAATGGGATCTTATCGCTTTGTTGCTGGTGATTTGAAAGGGCTTAAAAACTATCAGAAAAATTTGCTGTGTGTGTTCATGTTCTTCCTAGAGTAGGTAAACTAAAGCGAGTGAACAATTTTAGAATTGATTATGTAAATGATGACTTCAACAGGATATCTGGTAAACTGTACTGAGACACTGGTGATAAACTGAACATGAAAAGATTAAAAGATCAAACAGATTTGTAATTCTTGATTCTGAAGTGTTTTATCTCCATCAGATTATCATCAGCTCACTCTGGATCCGAACACAGTGAATAGACATCTTGGTCTGTCAGAGAAGAACAGAGTGATTACTTTCACCGACAGAGATCAGTCGTATCCTAATCATCCAGACAGATTTGATAATGGGCTTCAGGTGTTGTGTAGAGAGAGTGTGTGTGGACGCTGTTACTGGGAGATCGAGTGGAGTGGACGTGTGTGTATATCAGTGTCATATAAGAGCATCAGCAGGAAGGGATCGGGGTATTGAGTGTGTGTTTGGATATAATGATCAGTCCTGGAGTTTGTACTGCTTTGACTACAGTTACTCATTCAGACACAATGAAATAGAGACTAAACTCCCTGTAAAGTCCATCAGCAGGAGAACAGGAGTGTGTGTGGATCCCAGTGCTGGAACTCTGTCCTTCTACAGCGTCTTCTTTGGTTGAAAAAACTGGTCTATGCTTTTCCGCTTCATTTTTAGGCTACAAGGGATTCATGTAATAAAATACTCAATTAAAATAAATATTTCATATTATCCAATGTCTCAAAAATACTTTACTTACTGCCACAATGGGAGATCAGGAGCAACCCTCTCCTCTCCCATTCATTAGTTCATCATCATCTATAGAAAAAGAAAAAAGAAAGAGAAACACTTAGTCTTTGCCATTAAACAGTATTGTGGGGTCAAGTAAACAATGTTTGACATACTGGACATTTTTATGCATGCATTTGATTTAAGATCTGTTTCGTTTTGATACATGAACACATCTTAAGTGTCAATAATTCAGTTTTCCTTTTTTTAAATGATTGAACGATATACACTGATATACTACAGTAAAGTACCACACTGAGATTGAAATAATGGCTTACTAAACGTACTGCAAATAGGGCTGTCACTTTTGTGAAAAAATCCTGTTCGATTTGTGAGACATAAGTGTTCAATAAATCGATTGTAAAATCGATTTTCCATGTCTAAAGAAGACGTTTCCATTTTCATCTCCAAATATAGGCAAATCCACGAACAACTAACAGGCATTAGGACGAGCGTAGAGGGCGCTTGAGACGCGCACAAGTCAGCAATATTTCTGTTTCGTGCACAATGACAAACAGGAGAGCAACATTCAGGGATTGAAATTAACACCCGCCAAATCGCGCTGTCAAATCACCAGCCAATCTGGCGTGTTTCTATGTTTACTCACTTTGCTGGGGAAGTTCGTGTAGCCAAATCTGCGCAGATTTAGCGCAAATACGCAACTCGTGAGTCATCATGATATATTAAATACAGCGTATTGCACAGAATCTGCGCATTTCTGGCTCACTTGAACACACACGTCACTGTGCAACAAATAACGGCGCGCTTGTTCACTTGCATTGAAGCACTAGCGAATAATAAAAAGCATTTGGTTAACAGAAAATACATTTTTATTTTCCAACATCGTGTACTGTATTGATCTGTCCACCTTTGCAATTAAAAGGAAAATAAAATGATGACGCCGTTATGATATTCTCATTACTTTGCAGGCAAGCAGGGTCAAATGACTCACCGCGTTCGCATTAAAAACAAGAATACTTTTTTTGGTTCAATATTAGCGAGGCGGGCTGTCCCATTGTAACATTATCGACCCTTCTGATAGAGTTGCATGCAAGACATTTTTGAAAATATGATGTATAAAAGCGTGTTCTCTTCTTACCGTGTTTCGTCGTGTGTGTCCACGTGAGCCTCACTTGAAACTTGTCGCTGCTTGGCTGGACTGCGCATGTCAGAGGGAGGCGCCGGCGGGAGAGGCTCTACTCATGAACAGGCGTTTAGGGGCGCCCAGGAAACAAAGATTTTTACCGTAAATGTCTCTTATTTTCAGCTGGCCTGGCTGACATCAATGGGGTGGCAGCTGGGGTGGCAAGACCTTTACTAGGGGTGAATTAATTAATTCTGCTTTGTTTGATAAAACTGAGTAGCAGAGTCAAGTTTCAGTTAGTTAGTCTTCTGCGTTTATTTGTAAAAGGTTATCAAAATGTTATTCTAAGACATTTGCTCTTTGCTCCTAACTTGAATATTTTACAAGAGGCAATATAAAATTAAAGTCAGACTTTTGTTTTGTTGGTGGGTGGTGCCATTTATGATCAGACAACCAGATATTTGTTTCTTGCACTTAAATGCACTTCCACTTGCAAATGAAATTATTTGGAAGATATTATTTTGTACTGGAGTGATGGCATTACCTGCTGTATTGTTTTTTATTGTGACTATACTGTATACATACATTTTTGCACTGCTGTTGTTCAGTATGTTCAACAAACATTATTTTACAGATGTAAAATATAGTCTGAAAACCAGATTTGCACTAATTGCGCAATGATTTTTTTGTATCTACTTTTTGAAGGATATTGTGCTGTTCACACTGGATAAAATAAAACAAAGGATAAAAGATATTTTTTTTGTTGTTGTTTTTTTAAGGAAAAACATGTGAAACAATGTTAAAGACATAAATACAGTGCACCAGCAGCATATAACCTTACATTGTCAAAGTGGTTTAACAGTTACAATACACAGGAAAAAGGCAAACCGTGTGGTTATAGACCTAATCACAGGGGATTAGAATTACCTAGGGACCTCAAGTTAAAAGGTGCTTCTAGTCATGTGTGAATCTACATGTCGGAGTTTGGAAAGTGTTTAAACAGCGTAATGAAATGTATTTTTACCGGTATATTTATGTCCGCAATTAAGCTAAATGTCATGCTATCAAAGCATTACTCTGACCAAAATTGTGTTTTTTTATCCATTTAAAAAGTATAAAAGAGAAAATTACAGCGTTGCAGACATGAACAGATGTACAATCTCGTGCATTCCATTTTTAGTCCTGGTTTGGAAAAGTCTTCCAGGTTTTGTCCTTGTCTGGACCTGTCTAAATTCTAGTGTAGTCATCAACCTGGCACTTTATAAATGCATTGTTTCAAGGACTAGTTGCAATCCAGATCTTCAAAGCCTGATTCATTTAATCTTTTTTTGGTCTGTATAACAAATGTGATGTCTCACATCTGCTCTAGAAGCTAATTGGGTGCTTACAGAGGCTCACTCTCAGTTAGCACTTTTTACAGGACAAAGAATTATAATAACTTTACAGCTAAATAAGGAGCCAGGTGCCAACTCCTGTGGCTCCCAAGATGATGATTTTAAAAAAATTATTATTATTTTTAACAAAAGTTTACATTTTATCTGAGTTAGAAACCCCCTACTTATAATATGGACAATGCTACTATTTCTATATAATTTTGGGAGGCTCCGCCTGCATCTAAACGGAAAAATTGCCTTGCGATCAAGCAAAACTTGCGTACCCCTGCTATAAACATTCGCCACCCCAGAAATTATCCCTGACCCTGCTTGCCACCCCGTGATTTTTTTTCTAGATCCGCCCCTGCCACTGGGGGGTATATCAGAGCTCGAGTTGAAGCTGCTTCATCGAGCCCCTCTCCAGCGGACAGCAAGCCAAATAAGTTTAACCTAATATCTTAAAGATTTTATGGGCAAACGAACTCGTTAATCTACAGGTAAGGGCAGAGATGTACAGGGCCGGCTCTAGCCCTTTGGTTGCCCTAGGCGAGATTAATCCCATGATAATACTCATTGTAAAACAATGCACTGAAAAATAAAGGAAACTTTCATAAGTTTTGTACTAATTTCTTTACTAATAGAAAGAGTATTTTTCTGTACTTCACATTAAAGATGTGATTGGGCCAGCCCAGTGTCAATCAAGAAAACAACCAATGGGCCGCTGATCTACGCGTTTCATGCGGTGTCAGAAAAAAAGCTTCTTTTTTTACCAATGCATTACACCAGCACTAACCCAGCGCCGCCGATTAAGCAAAACAAAACGAATGGGCTATTTCTATTTTAGCCCCCGGCCGCTTTTTTGCTTTATCTATCTTTTTCGACGACAACTCACTACTCGCGCCTGTTCGCTCAGCGCTCACGGCGCCCGCGCCCGCTCGCGATATTATTGGAGGGGGATCCCCTGTCAAAATTCAATGATGAAATCTTATGAGGGCGCCTACTCCGCTACACATACCGGTATACCCACTTTTTGCGCCACTGGCAGGCTTATGTAATTGCTCCACTCGTTGCAGTGTTAATGAAGTACAATAAAAGCGGAAAGTTCCTTACGCGGCTCTGGCGCCCCCCCCTAGGGTTTAAGGCGCTTGCGCCCTTAGCATTTGCCTATACTGCCTATGCCACGGGCCGGCCCTGGAGATGTATAAAGTACTAGAGACCCAGACTTGAGTAAAAGTACAAGTGCTTTATCAAAAAAGTTACTTGAAGCACCACACTTAAGTGGAAGTACTCAAGTATTTAACATTTTTTTGTACTTAAGTATTGCATGTAGTTTATTTTAAAATGTACTACTCAAGTACTGAAAGTAAAAGTACAAGTATTGTGTTATGTAGTTATTAAAGAAAGCAGTCAAAAGTTTGAACATCATATTGTTTATATTATTTCAGATGTTTAGCCTAAAGGACACTCACAATTCCTCTGGCTGTAGCAGCAGTACAAGGACAGGAATGTACAAGAGCACCTTAAAACACTGAGCTTAACTCTTTGTAAACAGATCAAGTATCCCTGCCCCCTTTAAAGCATCCCTCTTTTCTCTTCCCTGCTTGTGGCTTTTTTCTCCACAGCTTATTGGGTATTTATCTGCATGTTCCAGTGATCTCTGGAAGCTGTGTTTATGTCAGGGAGTTCCTGGAATGTCACATGATACCCGGAAAAGGAAGTAAAACAGCACGAGATACAATGCCACAAGACTAGGAATAATCAATAACATGATGGCAGAATCATGACAAATTTAGTTTTTCTAGTGAAAAAAATAACTTGTATTCTTTTCCCCCTTTTCTAACCACTTGGCTCTAGAACGAATGAATGCCCCTTTTGCTATATTAATATATACATGGTCAATTTGAGTTTTTATTGTCTGACTTTTTCATCTTCTGTAAAATTAACATTTTTCAAAAGAAAGTCTAATTCCGACATAAGTGCCTTTTCCTTATTCAAATAAATTTTTTAAACTTGCTTACTAAAATATTCAGCCGATTGCCTAACTTTAAACTTAAATAATTCCCATTTCTTAACGTATGACATTTGCTTATTTCCAAAAATGAATTGAGCTACTTCTCGAACCTAGGTAACAAACCCTTCATTACTGTAATGACGGAGAGGAAGCAGTCGTATCCATCTGCAGCACTTTAATGAAACAGGTAATGAAACAAGGAATCACAGGTAATGAAACAAGGAATCACAGGTAATGAAACAAGGAATCACAGGTAATGAAACAAGGAATCACAGGTAATGAAACAAGGAATCACAGGTAATGAAACAAGGAATCACAGCTAATGAAACAAGGAATCACAGGTAATGAAACAAGGAATCACAGGTAATGAAACAAGGAATCACAGGTAATGAAACAAGGAATCACAGGTAATGAAACAAGGAATCACAGCTAATGAAACAAGGAATCACAGGTAATGAAACAAGGAATCACAGGTAATGAAACAAGGAATCACAGCTAATGAAACAAGGAATCACAGGCAATGAAACAAGGAATCACAGCTAATGAAACAAGGAATCACAGGCAATGAAACAAGGAATCACAGCTAATGAAACAAGGAATCACAGGTAATGAAACAAGGAATCACAGGTAATGAAACAAGGAATCACAGGTAATGAAACAAGGAATCACAGGTAATGAAACAAGGAATCACAGCTAATGAAACAAGGAATCACAGCTAATGAAACAAGGAATCACAGGTAATGAAACAAGGAATCACAGGTAATGAAACAAGGAATCACAGGTAATGAAACAAGGAATCACAGCTAATGAAACAAGGAATCACAGGTAATGAAACAAGGAATCACAGGTAATGAAACAAGGAATCACAGGTAATGAAACAAGGTAATGAAACAAGGAATCACAGGTAATGAAACAAGGAATCACAGGTAATGAAACAAGGAATCACAGGTAATGAAACAAGGAATCACAGGTAATGAAACAAGGAATCACAGCTAATGAAACAAGGAATCACAGGTAATGAAACAAGGAATCACAGGTAATGAAACAAGGAATCACAGGTAATGAAACAAGGAATCACAGGTAATGAAACAAGGAATCACAGCTAATGAAACAAGGAATCACAGGTAATGAAACAAGGAATCACAGGTAATGAAACAAGGAATCACAGGTAATGAAACAAGGAATCACAGGTAATGAACCATCAAAGGGACACGTAGCAACATGCAGCGGGGCAAAACAAGACTTCGCAATGAACAGAGAGCTGAGCAGTCCAGATAAAGGGTAGGTGATGATCAACAGGTGGGAGTGATGAGACTGAATAGGGAAACCAGGCAGGGATGGATCCTAATGATAGCAGAGGGGAATGATGGGAAGTGCAGTTCTAGAACTCAGGTCACAAGGAGCGTGTGAGACCGGAGAGAGGTGAAGGCCAATAGCCTTCCAATAGCCTCGTATACTATTATTTTTAACATCGGCTCCAGAAAGTGTCAAAACAATCATTTTATGATCCGAAAGAGGTGCATGGCAGTATGTAACATCCATAACATACTGGACAGATCCTGGGTTCATTAACCATAGATCAATCCTTGATTGTAAAGACCCAGAGGAGTTACTCCAAGAGTAACATTTTTCATTAAAATTCAAGGATCTCCAAATATCCACTAAAGAAAGATGGATACATAAAGCAGTAGTAAATTTAAATTTCGACGTAGAAAACATATGAAACGATCTAAAGGATCATCCGGGGCATCATTAAAATCAGCACCCATTATCAAAAGGCAGCTTGATATTTCCCCATCAGTACTGATATAGAAGGAATGACCTCCGTACACATACTTTTGGCTTGGGCCAAAACAAATACAGAGTTATCCAATTTAAGTAACCATCTACCTTCTTTGGAGCTAACCGATTCCAATACGTCAGCTTTAATGTATTTAGAAGAGTAGCGATATTACAAAGCAAATTAATACGCAGTTACAGCATACATTTTTCTCAGATCTTACATAACTCACAACAATACCTTAACCACAACACTTTCACGTTGCAGATTTAGTGCTGTGTTTCAGTCTATACTTATCTATATTGGTCCAATAATGATTTCTTTAATCTACTTTTGAACCGAATGGTATTATGGCTCTGTTTGATGTCATTATCCAGTCCATTCCATATGGTTACCCCACAAACTGATGTACACATGCTTCTAATAGCAGTTCAAGAGGTTGTTTGAACACACAATATCCTCTTAGATGATATCCCCCATCTCTTAAACATTGCACTTATGTTACCTGGTAAATCATGTTCTTCGGCTGCATTTGCACTCCAGGTCTTGATGCCCAAATCCGATTTTCTGACTATATCAAATTTTTTTGGAGACCCGCTTACATCATCTTTTAAAAGTGACCCGTATCCGATGTTTGCATGTACACTACACACTGCTGAAACTACCAAATGTGGACGTTCTGACCCGGAAAAGGGAGTAAAACAGCACGAGATACAATGGATGCAGATGCGAATAAAATTATCCAGCGTTTTGCTTTCCACAATATTTGTAAAAGTCATTAAGCTTTTTATCTTCCGGTGGCACTGTCGCCGCGAGCGCTTAAACCCGTGCCTCCCCATATCTCGAGAAGTGTCTTCAAACACGGATTTATTCCAGGAACAACAACCCTGCATTATTGCTCTTCGCCCTAAACACTCAAAACACACGAAACCTCCGCATTGCTCCACTGTGTGTATCCTTCGTCCTCCATCACGCCTATAAGAAGTCATGTGATCTCAGCTGGTGGAAAGTCACTTTTTTAATGAAGTACGACTCGCATTTACTGGGGAATATCCCATTTGTCTGCTTACATGGCACATGCAAATGCACGTATCCGATTCATATCCAATTTATTACCACATATGAGTGAGGCCTGAATCCAATCGGAGAAAATCGGAATCCATACGTTTTTTTCCTGCTTACACGTTCACCGGTCATATCCGATCTGTGCCACATGAGAGGAACTTGAACCATGCAGTGTAAATGAGGCCTAAATAGGGAACAAAGATAGGAGGTAACGAACAAGGCAGGTGGAAAGATTAATTAATTATCAGGAAACGAGATGGGAGGGGCGAGACAATAGACAGGAGAGCACATGGCACAAGGAATACAAGCCAAGCCATGTGCTCTCAATAAACCAGACTAAACACCGGAGAAACTGGGCATGAGCTCTGTCACCCACCAGAACCAGATGAGAAACAGGTTCCTGTTATTTTTTGATGCTTTAAAATCATTTTCTAATGTTTCTGGTCTCTCAGTCCATCTAAATAAAGGTGAAATTATACCTGTTCACAGTCTTGACAAAGGTCATATAGAAGGTACTGAGGTCAAAGCTCTGTTGGATATTTAGGCGGACAGAATGTGTTTCGATATCTAAAGCTGAAGGCATTTCTAGGATTGTTTACCCAGCTTTGTCCTTATATGTCAACCCGGAAACCTGCTCATCTATCGACTCCACACTGTTTAAATCCGTGTGGAAACATAAAACTGAGTGTGTTAAAAGCAAGACCCTGATAAGAAACGCTTTGGACTTCAGTACTCTCCATCGGGTTTCAAGATCGGCTGGATTAAGTGCTGCCTGAATGCTGACTCTAATTTGTTATGGTTTTACATGCCTAAAGTCACCTTTTAAAAATGTGGGGGATTACATTTTTTATTGTCTTGCGATTTTAACTGCAACATCCACAGAGTGTCAGTGTGTGAAATGCCCCGATTATCCATCGGAGGATTAAAGCTTTCCAATGTCAGATGTAAACATTTTTGGATTAGAAGATTCCCTATTAGGAAAATCCGCTGTCATCGCAAAGCTTTTTCCAAGTGGAAATTAAATTATCCTTCTCACTAATAATATATATACTGGCATTAATAAGTTTCTGTTTCCTAACAAGTGGAAAGAGCTTCACTTTAAAATTCTACATAATTACTATCTCTGTAACTTCTTCCTAAGCTTAAGTTGGACATCTCTTCACAGAGCGCTAATCGTGGAACAGCAAGAGGTAGCCTGGCTTATTCTCTCTGCTAATTACAAACTTTAGAGATTACGAATGTGCTGTTTTTGATTTGGGACTCCGGGTCAAAGGAGATGGATGACAGATTAAAACTGCTAACTTTATGTGGCGAGTTTCATCTCCATAAATGTAAAGTCACTGATTCTAAGCCCGATTTTAGGCTTTTTTGTGTTTAATTAAAGTTTTTCTACGACTCTGTTTATCAGCGAACAAGAAAGCAGCTAAAACTGCACTGTTGCTCAAAGAAACTATGGTTTAATTTATAAGTTACCTCCTTATTTCCTGAAGATGACAATTTTTAATTATTTTTTTCCTATGTTATTTTTTTAATATTTATTTGTATTCATTTATTGTATGTTTAGTTTCTATTGCTTTAAATGTTTTGTGAATTCTCTTTTTTTAGTAGACTATCTCTTACTGTATGTACATTGCTTTACCTTGAGTTTCTTATTCTATTTGTTGTGTGAATCCAAGCCCGTAGGCAGGGGGGGTTCGGGTGGTTCGAACGAACCCCCCTCACTGCCAAAGGTCCAGAATTTAAGTCGTTAAAAAAAAAAAATGTTTATGTGATTATTGTCATTGTTTTAATCAATGCTTGTGACAAATATTCTTGGTTGCTGTTTCAAATTAATATGATTATTGTGTAGCTGGACGTGAGTGTGTGCGCCGCGCGTGCAGTTCAGAGAGAGTTCTCGCAATACACTTTTCAAACCAACGGTGAAGAAGCATCGCATCTGAATGACACGGCTGGGGATCGAGTCCAAAAAGAATCGATTCCGAGGCGTTGGGAATTGAGAGTCGATTCCAAAGGTTCAAAATGCAATGGTTGCAATCGATTCCGGGGAATGATCTTACTCGTTGTAGTTTAGGACAAGTAATAAATCTGATTTATGAAATCAATCGACAAAAACAATCAAATTAACTTTAAGTTATTAAATTCAAGTTCACGCAAACGTTTCCGTCTGCTGCGGCTGTCTGTCATTCATTCTCCATTCAGCGTTCAAACAGCGCGTTGCGTTCGGTTACGACAGTCAACATGATGAAACTCCCTCCAAGATGATTCACTGTTACTATTATTAGGCTATACTTGATCTGTAGATGAAGCTCTATGGTTTCGCATAAAATGACTATATTGCTGGACTGCATTGCTGTATCTTAAACATGTTCCTTTGTTATAACACAGGAGAGCACTATCATTCTTCACGCGCACAGTAACTGACATTTAAAACTGTTAAAAGAAAAGGCTCAATAAACTATTTTATAGATAGACGGCAAAAAATGCATCTCAAAATGCATCAGATTGATGCTTTAAAATATGGAATATTTAAAATTTTCTCACGGGGGAGCATGCCCCCGGACCCCCCTAGAGGGGTAATATCCTTCTCACCTGGTGGAGGAGTTATATATATATATATATATATGTATTTATTTTTATTTTTTTTTATTAAAAGGATTTCTATATTTTATCCACTCAATAGACTACAATATAATAGCCATATAAACGTAGAGTAATTATAATAATATAATATTTTAGGTGCATCAAAAAGCGTGCTCATTAACCAGCAGACAAGCTAATCCAGCACAAATTAGTGCATAAAAGGTCACCCAAATTAAGTATTTGAACCTCATAATTAAATACAAAAGGAGGAAAAAAACTGCAAAAATGTCCACTTTTTGAAAAAAAGAACCCCCCCTTTCAATAGGCTGGCTACGGACCTGGAATCATGATGTATCCCCTGTGATCTTTGTTAAAAACACACACAAGATCCTGATGACGCTCCTTTGGACGCGGTGAGATGCGTGCGTCATGACGTCACACAGACGCGCTGACGGCGGCTCCCAGCATGCAGTGCGCGAGCGAAGATGGCGGAAGGCGGCGCGGCGGATGTGGAGACGCAGAGAGGAGAGATCGCGACGCTCCTGAAGACGCCGCTGCGCAGAGCAGACACCTGGTGAGACGCGCCGGTAACACGCGCTGATGAGTCGCGTCAGTGCGTCACACACTCGCACTCATACAGCAGCAACAACACGAGCTGTCACCACAGATATATGCATCATCACAGCAGTGCGACCCAGCAGATACACACAGATGATCGATCAGTTACCGTGTTTCTGTCAGAACACCTCAGTCAGCGCAGAGTGTGTGTGTGTGTGTGTGACTCGCGTGCAGGTGCGCTGATCACGTCACTTCCGCTGTCTCCCACAGGTACCTGGTGGACAGTCACTGGTTCAAGCAGTGGAAGAAGTATGTGGGCTTCGACAGCTGGGACAAGTACCAGATGGGCGAGCAGAGCGCGTATCCGGGACCGGTGGACAACCGCGGGCTGCTCAAAGGTGCGGGTCACGGGGGTCAAAGGGTCAGGGGTCACAGTAGGGGTCTAACGGTTCACAAAACTCACGGTTCAGTTCGATACGACAGGTTCGGTACGGTGAAAAAATAAAGAAATGCCAGAGAAATGTCCTTGATTTTTACACACACACACAAAAAAAAATATATTAAAACTAGCATCATAAAGTAGGATTATAATAAGTATATAACTTTGTATTTTGAGCACTTCTTGCGTTGTTTTCGCCTCTTCACGATGACTCGCTTGGTCTAGTCCTCAGTTGTAAGGCGCTTTGGATAGAAGAGTCTACTAAATGACTAAATGTAAATAACAAGGCTGGTTTCTTTTTCTAATAAAACTTTATTTTAATATAATTTTCCCAAAACACATTCAACAGTTTGTTACTTGTAAAACAAAGTTACAATACATTTCTGCCCATTTACACTTTAAAGCTAACAAATAATTTAACACATTTTATGCATTAAAATATTCTTAATTTCCCCATTCCATCACATTTATTGTGTGAACTCTTCAACATTTTCCTTTTACAACAATATTTAAAAACAATCAATCATGTTATTGCGTCAACTTTTCAACATAAAGTTGGAGTTTTTATTTCTCAAACACATTCGATGCATTCAACGTGCGACATCTATTTTAACTTCATTTAAAATTCCTATGGCCACATTTCTGCAACACTTTTGCATAAAATATTAAAATATAGCCATAAAAAACAACAACAATGAAACACGTTTGTTGCGTGAACGTTGCAATAATTGAAGCTTAGATTTCTTCCGTTCTAAATGTGAGCATGTTAACTGTGCAACACTTTTAGCTTTAACTATTTAAAAGAACACATTTGATTTATTTTATGGCTATATTGTGAAATATGTAACTTTAATATGCATGTTTATTTCCATATATGGCAGTAACTTCGTCTACATGTTGAAGCCAGCGTTTATGGCGAGTTGTGATGTGTGAGCAAAGCACGGGTTTGATCGTTTGCTGCCGCTATATTTCTTGCGTTGTCGTGAACGCATGCTATTATTCTTCCCGCGATATATCATGGCACTAGTTGTCGGATTATATTTTAAAACACAATCACAATGTTTGCAGTTAACATTAGGGATGCGCCGATGCCATCTTTTTCAGAATCGATCCGATACCAGTGCAGGTTTTTTTTTAAATCAAGTAGAATTTCTCTAACTCTGTGTGTTGGACTGATAATCACTCGTTTGTGTGTTAAACACAATCTACTTAATACAGACAACTTCATTATAAAGAAAAACAACAAATCAAAAAAATATATGGTCATAATCTATGACAAAAATGCTATTATAAACTAAATTAGTGGATAATTCAGCAGTAAAAGTAAAATAGAAATTCTAGTAGAATTTAGTCATGAGTGCACAATTATTGTATAAAATCTGAACATTTAGTGAAAAAAACATTTAGTGGGGAACAAATAAGAGACAATAAGTGTAAGACTAAATCTGGTAAAACGTTACACATTGATGAAATGCATTCATGAAAAACAAGACAACAAAAATCAAAAAGATAAATTATTTTATATATAGCCTAAAATTGAGACATGTTTTAAATGTATAGCACAGCTGTTTAATGAGGCAGGAACATATGATAGATAGGACAGAACAAGAAAGGCTATTAATAATCTTTGATTGCGCCACTGCATTATGATTATGAAAGACTCTAATACAGGTCGGCACACAGCGCTAATGTGCATCCCGAGCGCTGAATGATGCGCCTGAAGCCAGTCACAGCGCGTCGAGTCCGCAGTGAAAAGTTCAAAGCACAGCGGAGATACATATTGATGCGTAGTGTATTATACAGTATCTATCTATGCAGTCGTTTATTGAGCCTTTTCTTTTAACAGTTTTAAATGTCAGTTACTGTGCGCGTGAAGAACAGTTATAGTGCTCTGACTAGAGCCCGACCGATATGGATTTTTGGGGGCCGATACCGATAAAAAAAGCGCCAGATACCGATATATATCGGCTGATTTTATTTATGTGTATATTATAATACAGTAGCAATATTATGTATGTGTATTATAGTACAGTACCAGTCAAAAGTTTGGACACACTTTCCTATTTGTGTATACAAACTTTTGACTGGTACTGTATATAGAATACACTGTATAAACAGAATAAATATATACACGTTTTACAATGATCACTCAAATGTGGTGATCAAACACTTGTGTGACACAGATGTGTAATGGAGACAGGGGGAATGATAGAATGAGAATTATACAGCTGAGCTGTAACCAGTTTGCATTGCATGTTATATTATATTCTAAATACTGTTGCATAATCTTCACTAACGACTTTGTCTTTTAATTTAGTCAGTTATAAACATAACTTGTATCAATAAATATATCAAAAGTGTCTCTGACAAAACCTTATTATCTTCTATTTTTAGTCTTAATTCCTCTAATCTCTACCAGTGGAGGAAGAACTCAGATCTTTTTACTAAAGTAAAATGAATAATATCATAATGAAAACGTTTTTAATTACATATGTACAGTACTTTTATACTATTTTTAAAGTAGAACTAAGTAAGAATTCCGTTTTTGTCAAACAGCGACCCCTAGAGTCGCTGTGGAGTACTTGTACTGTCGTGAATAGCACTCACGCAGAGATGGCTCGCACTCACGGCCGGATCCCCTCCCCCTGTACACCGGTACCTGTTCAGTGTGATGGACGCTGTAACGAGTGGAAATAAGATATGGCCCCTTTAAGAGCTGCGCGCGCCCTGCGTCTCGAACACCACATGAATACGGCGCCGGGTTATTTCTGTTTGATGCTCATTTTATCAGAATTTTATCAGATCTGTTTTTTGCCGTAAAGCAATTCGTTACCTCGCGAGACCTGATATCACACGATACTTCCTAACACTGAGGGCGGCGGCTCGCCGGCCCAAAGTTGCAAGGGTGGTTTTGCGGCTCACAGGCACCAGGGGGGTGCGAGACGACCACCATTCAACACGAAATCAGTAATATAAACATTACAATGACTCCAAAGCTGTTCGGTTAAGGTAAAAAAGTTACTGAGTTCACCTTTAAATAAGTAGTAAGCAAAATGTACTAAACGTGAAACATAGTGTTATAATTATATAAAGTATTGCTTGTGTAACGTAGCGTTAGGCAGAATGTGCTTCAACACGGTCTACACCGGACGCGGCCGTTATTGCTCGCGTCGCAACAGCTGTTTACCCGAGACACAGCAGAAAAAGCCCGTTACAAAGCAGAATCAGTTTGCTGTCGGAGATATGACGCTCGCGCAACGCATTTTAATCAATGTTTCATCAACCAATTGCCTAGATTTAATACATAAGAAGTAAATATAGCAGACAATAATCTCGACACGGAGGCGCCGGCGCGTGAACTGCAACTCGTCTCATAAATGAACCGAAACTCAGCGTATAGACCTGAGAAGTATATCTATATTGAAATGTCTACTTTTAAACAGAACAATTCAAAACGAAAGACAGACTGCTCTCTGCTGTAATCCGTATGAAATGTGCATTTCTCTCTGGCGTGTTCACTGAAGATCGCGAGTCAGCGTCGCCAACTTTGCAGTGACACTGACTGAAAACACTTGTTTATTAATAAACAATTAAAATGTCTCCTTGCTATATTTTATGTATTCACAATCATTACTTTTGCGAGTTCTTTGTGACAGCTTTTATGTGCTTTATTGGCAGCGCCACCCTTACATGAATCACCGCACCCGCATTTTTTAAAATATTAATTTATCGGCCATTATAAATGCCGATACCGATAGTTAGGAAAATGCCTAATATCGGCCGATAATATCGGCCCGCCGATAGCTCTGACTCTACTCTAGTGTTGTGATCTAACAGACAGCGGTAGAAAGTAACATGATGAAGTTACAGCAATAAAGTCCAGCAAGATAAAGTTGTTTTATGTGAAACCATAGACCTTTATCTACAGGTCAAGTATAATAACAGTAACATTAAATCATCTTGGAGAGAGTTTCATCGTGTTGACTCGTAACCGAACGCCACGCACTGTTGCTGTATGGATAATGACTGACAGCCACAGCGAAGGGAAGAGTTTACGTGATTTTGAATTTAATTGAACTTAAATATTAATTTCTATCTCACATTATACTATATAATGGCTTCAGAACACTTATAAGGTAGTGCACGAAAACTTTATGGTGCTTTAGAATGTTTTTGTGCTATTTGTGGGGCTTTACAACAACACAGAATAATATACGCACAATATCGGATTTGGATCGGCCTCGTCTGACCGATACCCGATCCGGCAAGAATGGCAGTATCGGAGCCGATACCGATGCTGAGTATCGGATCGGTGCATCCCTAGTTAACATTATCACCCTTTGAAGAAAAATGATCCCGAACAAAACTCTTGCGTGGTCGCTTCATTCCCCCTTTCATCTGCTGTACGCGCGTGTCAAACTACGCAAGTTAAAGGGGGGGTGAAATGCTATTTCATGCACAGTGAGTTTTTTACACTGTTAAAGAGTTGGATTCCCATGCTAAACATGAACAAAGTTTCAAAAATTAAGTTGTACGTTTGAGTATTTCTGTTCTCAAAATACTCCTTCCTGGTTGTCACAAGTTTCGTAAAGTTTTTTTCGAGTATGGGCGCGTATGACGTCAGATGCGCCGCAATGTCCTTATACGGTCCTAAGGGCACTTCTCTCGGAAGGGCGCGGGCGCAGCTGTAGAGCGATAGCCGTAACCTGTGCCCATCAAAGCTCTGTGCATCGGCTGCGCTGCAATATGTCACCAAAGAAGTGTGTTTTCGGTTGCCAAGGCAAGACAACACTGCACAGATTCCCAAAGAATCAAGCGTTAAGGGACCAGTGGATGGAGTTTGTTTTTCCAGAACATCAACACAGTTGTGCAAGTGTTCTTGTTTGTCCCATGCATTTCGAGGATGATTTTTTTATAAACAAGGCCCAGTTCGAAGCCGGATTTGCTAATCGTTTAGTTCTCAAGGATGGAGCAGTCCCAACACTAAAGGTTAACTGTCTTGCGTTGGAACCGCAGGCGGTGAGTAGAACTGCTTCAAATATCTGTGTGTGTCTATCGGCGTATAACTTAAGCACAGCAAGTAGGCTAAACAACATGATCACGTATAGTATCGCGCGCTCGTGATTATTTAGCTCCACCCGCTCGGCTTTTTCCGGAAAGACTTGGTACAGCCTATCTTTCTTTTATAAATATAATAAAACTAAATACTTTTTGGAGATATGATGGATGCAATATTACTCTATAGGTACTCTAGATTAACATGAGATTGACTGAAACTGAGTGTTTCACCCCCCCTTTAATAAGGACCATGCTTAATCGATCATCGATAAGGGTTAGCGATTAAAGGGATTATCGACAATTAATCGATCGATTAATCGCTGACATCCCTAATTTGAGGGCAGCAATTTTATTCATATTGTCGAAATAAGAATTCAAAGCAAAACGATTGAAAAAAATACTTTGGGAGTGGAAATGGCAGGTTACAATAGTAATTCAATGTAATTACCTATTTTTTTAGGTATTACCTATTACCTACTTGTGACTATTTCCGTCACAATACCATGGTTACAGTGAGTGTTGCTTCAGTAAATCCATGGTGAATGTTGCTGATCTGTGGACTTAAAGCCTATAGCTAGCTCATTCATGGCACAGTGTTTCTCCTGGTTTCCACGCCAGCGCTGTTTGATCTGATAGAGATCTACGGTTAATAACGGAGGAATCTGAGTGTTTCTCACTGGATCTCCGGCGCTGTTATTACTTCTGTGGCGAGTTCTTCCTTCACTGGATCTCTAGCGCTGTTATTACTTCTGTGGCGAGTTCTTTCTTCACTGGATCTCCAGCGCTGTTATTACTTCTGTGGCGAGTTCTTTCTTCACTGGATCTCCAGCGCTGTTATTACTTCTGTGGCGAGTTCTTCCTTCACTGGATCTCCGGCGCTGTTATTACTTCTGTGGCGAGTTCTTCCTTCACTGGATCTCCGGCGCTGTTATTACTTCTGTGGCGAGTTCTTCCTTCACTGGATCTCCAGCGCTGTTATTACTTCTGTGGCGAGTTCTTCCTTCACTGGATCTCCAGCGCTGTTATTACTTCTGTGGCGAGTTCTTCCTTCACTGGATCTCCGGCGCTGTTATTACTTCTGTGGCGAGTTCTTCCTTCACTGGATCTCCAGCGCTGTTATTACTTCTGTGGCGAGTTCTTCCTTCACTGGATCTCCAGCGCTGTTATTACTTCTGTGGCGAGTTCTTCTTTCACTGGATCTCCAGCGCTGTTATTACTTCTGTGGCGAGTTCTTCTTTCACTGGATCTCCAGCGCTGTTATTACTTCTGTGGCGAGTTCTTCCTTCACTGGATCTCCAGCGCTGTTATTACTTCTGTGGCGAGTTCTTCCTTCACTGGATCTCCAGCGCTGTTATTACTTCTGTGGCGAGTTCTTCCTTCACTGGATCTCCGGCGCTGTTATTACTTCTGTGGCGAGTTCTTCCTTCACTGGATCTCCGGCGCTGTTATTACTTCTGTGGAGAGTTCTTCCTTCACTGGATCTCCAGCGCTGTTATTACTTCTGTGGCGAGTTCTTTCTTCACTGGATCTCCAGCGCTGTTATTACTTCTGTGGCGAGCTCTTCCTTCACTGGATCTCCAGCGCTGTTATTACTTCTGTGGCGAGTTCTTCCTTCACTGGATCTCTAGCGCTGTTATTACTTCTGTGGCGAGTTCTTTCTTCACTGGATCTCCAGCGCTGTTATTACTTCTGTGGCGAGTTCTTTCGTCACTGGATCTCCAGCGCTGTTATTACTTCTGTGGCGAGCTCTTCCTTCACTGGATCTCCAGCGCTGTTATTACTTCTGTGGCGAGTTCTTCCTTCACTGGATCTCTAGCGCTGTTATTACTTCTGTGGCGAGTTCTTTCTTCACTGGATCTCCAGCGCTGTTATTACTTCTGTGGCGAGTTCTTTCGTCACTGGATCTCCAGCGCTGTTATTACTTCTGTGGCGAGTTCTTCCTTCACTGGATCTCCGGCGCTGTTATTACTTCTGTGGCGAGTTCTTCCTTCACTGGATCTCCAGCGCTGTTATTACTTCTGTGGCGAGTTCTTCCTTCACTGGATCTCCAGCGCTGTTATTACTTCTGTGGCGAGTTCTTTCGTCACTGGATCTCCAGCGCTGTTATTACTTCTGTGGCGAGTTCTTTCTTCACTGGATCTCCAGCGCTGTTATTACTTCTGTGGCGAGTTCTTTCTTCACTGGATCTCCAGCGCTGTTATTACTTCTGTGGCGAGTTCTTTCGTCACTGGATCTCCAGCGCTGTTATTACTTCTGTGGCGAGTTCTTTCTTCACTGGATCTCCAGCGCTGTTATTACTTCTGTGGCGAGTTCTTTCGTCACTGGATCTCCAGCGCTGTTATTACTTCTGTGGCGAGTTCTTCCTTCACTGGATCTCCAGCGCTGTTATTACTTCTGTGGAGAGTTCTTCCTTCACTGGATCTCCAGCGCTGTTATTACTTCTGTGGCGAGTTCTTCCTTCACTGGATCTCCAGCGCTGTTATTACTTCTGTGGCGAGTTCTTCCTTCACTGGATCTCCAGCGCTGTTATTACTTCTGTGGCGAGTTCTTTCGTCACTGGATCTCCAGCGCTGTTATTACTTCTGTGGCGAGTTCTTCCTTCACTGGATCTCCAGCGCTGTTATTACTTCTGTGGAGAGTTCTTCCTTCACTGGATCTCCAGCGCTGTTATTACTTCTGTGGCGAGTTCTTCCTTCACTGGATCTCCAGTGCTGTTATTACTTCTGTGGCGAGTTCTTCCTTCACTGGATCTCCAGTGCTGTTATTACTTCTGTGGCGAGTTCTTCCTTCACTGGATATCCAGCGCTGTTATTACTTCTGTGGCGAGTTCTTCCTTCACTGGATCTCCAGCGCTGTTATTACTTCTGTGGCGAGTTCTTCCTTCACTGGATCTCCAGCGCTGTTATTACTTCTGTGGAGAGTTCTTCCTTCACTGGATCTCCAGCGCTGTTATTACTTCTGTGGAGAGTTCTTCCTTCACTGGATCTCCAGCGCTGTTATTACTTCTGTGGCGAGTTCTTCCTTCACTGGATCTCCAGCGCTGTTATTACTTCTGTGGCGAGTTCTTCCTTCACTGGATCTCCAGCGCTGTTATTACTTCTGTGGCGAGTTCTTCCTTCACTGGATCTCCAGCGCTGTTATTACTTCTGTGGCGAGTTCTTCCTTCACTGGATCTTCAGCGCTGTTATTACTTCTGTGGCGAGTTCTTCCTTCACTGGATCTCCAGCGCTGTTATTACTTCTGTGGCGAGTTCTTCCTTCACTGGATCTCCAGCGCTGTTATTACTTCTGTGGCGAGTTCTTCCTTCACTGGATCTTCAGCGCTGTTATTACTTCTGTGGCGAGTTCTTTCTTCACTGGATCTTCAGCGCTGTTATTACTTCTGTGGAGAGTTCTTCCTTCACTGGATCTCCAGTGCTGTTATTACTTCTGTGGCGAGTTCTTCCTTCACTGGATCTCTAGCGCTGTTATTACTTCTGTGGCGAGTTCTTCCTTCACTGGATCTCCAGCGCTGTTATTACTTCTGTGGAGAGTTCTTCCTTCACTGGATCTCCAGCGCTGTTATTACTTCTGTGGCGAGTTCTTCCTTCACTGGATCTCCAGCGCTGTTATTACTTCTGTGGAGAGTTCTTCCTTCACTGGATCTCCAGCGCTGTTATTACTTCTGTGGCGAGTTCTTTCTTCACTGGATCTCCAGCGCTGTTATTACTTCTGTGGCGAGTTCTTCCTTCACTGGATCTCCAGTGCTGTTATTACTTCTGTGGAGAGTTCTTCCTTCACTGGATCTCCAGCGCTGTTATTACTTCTGTGGCGAGTTCTTTCTTCACTGGATCTCCAGTGCTGTTATTACTTCTGTGGTGAGTTCTTCCTTCACTGGATCTCCAGCGCTGTTATTACTTCTGTGGCGAGTTCTTCCTTCACTGGATCTCCAGCGCTGTTATTACTTCTGTGGCGAGTTCTTCCTTCACTGGATCTCCAGCGCTGTTATTACTTCTGTGGCGAGTTCTTTCTTCACTGGATCTCCCACTGGACCTCCAGCGCTGTGTTTACTTCTGTGGCGAGTTCTTTCTTCACTGGATCTCCAGTGCTGTGTAGTAACAGCGTCTCTTGATCTAGATGGGCTGGCGCTGCGCTGTCTGTTACTGCTATACACTGATAAACGGTCCATGAAGATTTCGATTTGTAATGCGTACCTAAGATGTAAATGTTTGTAATGTAAACCTAAAGCCTTGTACCGAATGGTTCCATATGAATAGGTGTATCGTTACAGCCCTAGGTCATAGGGGTCTCTAAAGTGCTTCTGCTCTGTCCCGTCTGCAGATGGGGACGCGCTGGGCATCGGGTCACAGGGGTCAGAGGTCATAGGGGTCTCTAAAGCGCCTCTGCTCTGTCCCGTCTGCAGATGGGGACGGGCTGGGCATCAGGGGTAATAGGGGTCTCTAAAGTGCTTCTGCTCTGTCCCGTCTGCAGATGGGGACGCGCTGGGCATCAGGGGTCATAGGGGTCTCTAAAGTGCTTCTGCTCTGTCCCGTCTGCAGATGGGGACGCGCTGGGCATCAGGGAGCACCTGATCGACGAGCTGGACTACATCCTGCTGCCGGCCGACGGCTGGAGCCGCCTAGTGAGCTGGTACGACCTGATGGAGGGACAGGAGCCCATTGCACGCAAGGTACACACACATCAAAGACACACACATCAAAGACACAAACACACACACATCAGAGACTCTGAAACTGGACTCTGGAGCAGCGGAGATGTGTTCTCTGGAGTGACGAATCACGCTTCTCTGTCTGACTCCATTGTGCCGAGTGTAAAATTTGGTGGAGGGGGGATTATGGTGTGGGGTTGATTGGTGGAGGGGGGCACATTTATATAGTGGAGGGGGATTATGGTGTGGGGTTGTTTGGTGGAGGGGGGGATTATGGTCTAGGGTTGTTTGGTGGAGGGGGGATTATGGTGTGGGGTGTTTGGTGGAGGGGGGGGAGGATTATGGTGTGGGGTTGTTTGGTGGAGGGGGGGATTATGGTGTGGGGTTGTTTGGTGGAGGGGGGATTATGGTGTGGGGTTGTTTGGTGGAGGGGGGTTATGGTGTGGGGTTGTTTGGTGGAGGGGGGGATTATGGTGTGGGGTTGTTTGGTGGAGGGGGGTTATGGTGTGGGGTGGTTTGGTGGAGGGGGATTATGGTGTGGGGTTGTTTGGTGGAGGGGGGATTATGGTGTGGGGTTGTTTGGTGGACGGGGGGTTATGGTGTCGGGTTGTTTGGTGGAGGGGGGGTTACGGTGTGGGGTTGTTTGGTGGAGGGGGATTATGGTGTGGGGTTGTTTGGCGGAGGGGGGATTATGGTGTGGGGTTGTTTGGTGGAGGGGGGTTATGGTGTGGGGTTGTTTGGTGGAGGGGGGATTATGGTGTGGGGTTGTTTGGTGGAGGGGGGTTATGGTGTGGGGTTGTTTGGTGGAGGGGGGGTTGCGGTGTGGGGTTGTTTGGTGGAGGGGGGATTATGGTGTGGGGTTGTTTGGTGGAGGGGGATTATGGTGTGGGGTTGTTTGGTGGAGGGGGGTTATGGTGTGGGGTTGTTTGGTGGAGGGGGGATTATGGTGTGGGGTTGTTTGGTGGAGGGGAGATTATGGTGTGGGGTTGTTTGGTGGTCGGGGGGTTATGGTGTGGGGTTGTTTGGTGGAGGGGGGGTTACGGTGTGGGGTTGTTTGTTGGAGGGGGGGTTACGGTGTGGGGTTGTTTGGTGGAGGGGGGGTTACGGTGTGGGGTTGTTTGGTGGAGGGGGGGTTACGGTGTGGGGGTTGTTTGGTGGAGGGGGGGTTATGGTGTGGGGTTGTTTGGTGGAAGGGGGGGTTACGGTGTGGGGTTGTTTGGTGGAGGGGGGTTTATGGTGTGGGGTGGTTTGGTGGAGGGGGGTTTATGGTGTGGGGTTGTTTGGTGGAGGGGGGATTATGGTGTGGGGTTGTTTGGTGGAGGGGGGGTTTGGTGGTAAATGGTAAATGGACTGCATTTATATAGCGCTTTCACAGACCTAATGGCCACCAAAGCGCTTTACATTTTGCCTCACATTCACCCATTCACACACTGACGGCGGTGTCAGCCATGCAAGGCGCCATCCAGCTCATCGGGAGCAGCTGGGGTTAGGTGTCTTGCTCATGGACACTTGGTCAGTTGGATTGAACCACCAACCTTCCGGTTTGTAGACAAACTACATGAACCACTGAGCCACTGCCGCCCCAGTCATGGGGGCCTTTTTGTTGTGGAGTTGTTTGGTGGAGGGGGGATTATGGTGTGGGGTTGTTTGGTGGAGGGGGGATTATGGTGTGGGGTTGTTTAGTGGAGGGGGGATTATGGTGTGGGGTTGTTTGGTGGAGGGGGGGATTATGGTGTGGGGTTGTTCAGGTCTTGGCCCCTCAGTTCCAGTGAAAGGAACTCTTAATGCTTCAGCATACCAAGACATTTTGAACAATTTCATGCTCCCGACTTTCGGAAGAGTTTGTGGATGTTCCTGTTCCAGCATGACTGCGCTCCAGTGCACAAAGCAGGTCATAAACACATGGATGAGGAGTTATGTGTGGAGGAACTGGACTGGCTGCACAGAGTCCTGAGCTCGACCCGATAGAACAGCTTTGGGATGAATTACAGCGGAGACTGTGAGCTTCTTGTGCAACATCAGTGCCGGACCTCACTAATGCACTTCTAGAAGAAAGCTAAAAAATTCCTATAAACACACTCCTAAACCTTGTGGAAAGCCTTCCCAGAAGAGTTGGAGCTGTTATAGCAGCAAAGGGTGGAGCAACTCCATATTAAACCCTACGGATTAAGACTGGGATTTCATTAAAGTTTAAGTGGATGTAATGGCAGACGTCCCAAAACTTTTGGCAATATAGGGCCCTATCATAAACTCGGTGCAATGCAGTGGCAGGCAAGTGTGTTTTGCTAGTTACAGTCCAACGCAGTTTTCATTTTCACGTCCTACGCCATGTTGTTTAAATAGCAAATGCATTTGTGCCCATGGGCTGCTGGTCTGAGATAGAGGTGTTCAGGCGCATTGTTGGTGCTATTTTGAGGCGACTGAAATAGGCAGAGCCATTGACCAACTGAAACCTGGACTAAAGTCAATGGCACAGTATTTTTCATTTATTGTTTTGTTATTTAAATAAGGTGTTAGTAATGTGTACCTATAGGCGGGTCCACAACGCACGTACACTCTGCTTATTACACACATGGCAGCAGCACACAAACATGCCAAAACATTTTTTAATAAAAGGACTACAAATGTAAAAGATTATTATTGTGTACACAAAAATATGGTGAATCCGGCTTGTCCCGTAGATGGTCTTCTAGCACCCTTTAATCTTGCGCACAAGCAGATCCGTTTCAGATCTGGAGACGCATTCAGCCTTTCCGCTTGCAAGTTTCCTCATGTTAATTGCGAATCCGCCATGGCGCGAGTGCAACTGGCTTTTAAAGGGAATGGGAGATGAGACTCTGATTGTTTTTATGCACGTTACGCCCAAAACACACCCATTACTCATTAAGAGAATAGGCACGACACTTTTAGATCATGCGCCGGGAGGGCCAAACCTTTTCCCCGTCGTTAAACTAGCAAAAGTGTAGTCGGACACTCTCTAGGTGCACTTGCGCGTGCGCTTAAGACCATGCGCTTGGATCTAAAATATGGCCCTCAGTGTATGTGTCTAGATGAGTAGATGTGGGATGGAGTCACGCGCTGGTGAATGTAGTGGTGAAGCGTGTGTCAGATCTACTAAAGAGAGCAGCAGTGAATCGGCTGGACTCAGATCAGCAGTGTTGATGGTGCCCCCCCTCTCTCTATCTATATGAGGGTGTCGGGTGTCTCTGAGTTATTTCTGTGCTGACCGGAGCAGCGCATGACCGCCGCACAGAAGCATGGACTCCAGCATGCAGCAGGTTCGGCTCTCTCTTCGGGGCTTTGGGGAAGAGGTTCGCGGGGGTCCGGAGACGGCCGGGCGAGGGCAGAGAGGGAGGAATCCGGGTGAAGGAAGGAACAGGCGTCCTGATAGAGAGGACAGCGTGGGGTTTTCCTGCTGCGCTTCAGGCCCAACGGAATAAATAGTCTGGAATCCTTCAGCTGTTGGGCTTCAGCTGCTGCTAAAATAAGCCTTTCTCCCATCGCCTCTACCAACACACTGAGGAAAACCTTGGATTTATCGCTCTTTTCTCATCTTCTTCCTCAGTCTTTCTGTCTTGGTATACCAGCGCACATATCTAAACTTTCTTAAATCAAGATATGTTTACTGGAGAAGCAAAATGACACAAAATTAAGTGAGTTTGTGCTCAAAACAAGATCAAATATCTGCCAATGGGGCAGATTTTCTCTTTGAATTAAGTTGATGTTTCTGACCTCATTGGCAGATATATGTTCTCTAACTTCATTTTCATACATTTATCAGTCATTTTGATTCTCCAGTAAATGTATCTTGATTTAAGAATGTTTAGATATTTGTGCTGCAAAACAAGACAGAAGCATAATTTCTGAGGAAGAACATGAATTGTACCTGGTGTGAGAAGCAGAATCTGATTTCAGCGCTCAAGTCAGCTTTATTTCTACAGGGCTTTAAACAGAACAGATCGTTTCAAAGCAGCTTCACAGTGATAATCAGGGAAATAACAGAATCAATGATGCATATTCAGATAGTCATTATTGAGATCAATCTGATCATATTAGCAGTGCAGTCGAATCTTTGATGTGACGGATGGCTATTGTTTCTGTTGATGGTGTGTGTGTGTGTGTGTGTGTTCCTCAGGTGGTGGAGCAGGGCATGTTCGTCAAACACTGTAAGGTGGAAGTCTACCTCACCGAGCTCAAGCTGTGTGAAGACGGCAACATGGACAACCTCGTCACCAAGAGGTTCAGCAAAGCAGACACTATAGGTACTGAATAACACCAGTCTGAGATCCAGTCTAGACTCCTCCAGAACCACTAACACTGAGTCTGACTTCAGTCGATCACTGACACTAACTGAAGCTTCACAGGAGGTCCAGTAAAGCAGACACTATAGGTACTGAATAACACCAGTCTGAGATCCAGTCTAGACTCCTCCTGAACCACTAACACTGAGTCTGACTTCAGTCGATCACTGACACTAACTGAAGCTTCACAGGAGGTCCAGTAAAGCAGACACTATAGGTACTGAATAACACCAGTCTGAGATCCAGTCTAGACTCCTCCTGAACCACTAACACTGAGTCTGACTTCAGTCGATCACTGACACTAACTGAAGCTTCACAGGAGGTCCAGTAAAGCAGACACTATAGGTACTGAATAACACCAGTCTGAGATCCAGTCTAGACTCCTCCTGAACCACTAACACTGAGTCTGACTTCAGTCGATCACTGACACTAACTGAAGCTTCACAGGAGGTCCAGTAAAGCAGACACTATAGGTACTGAATAACACCAGTCTGAGATCCAGTCTAGACTCCTCCAGAACCACTAACACTGTGTCTGACTTCAGTCGATCACTGACACTAACTGAAGCTTCACTGGAGGTCCAGTAAAGCAGACACTATAGGTACTGAATAACACCAGTCTGAGATCCAGTCTAGACTCCTCCAGAACCAGTAACACTGAGTCTGACTTCAGTCGATCACTGACACTAACTGAAGCTTCACAGGAGGTCCAGTAAAGCAGACACTATAGGTACTGAATAACACCAGTCTGAGATCCAGTCTAGACTCCTCCTGAACCACTAACACTGAGTCTGACTTCAGTCGATCACTGACACTAACTGAAGCTTCACAGGAGGTCCAGTAGAGCAGACACTATAGGTACTGAATAACACCAGTCTGAGATCCAGTCTAGACTCCTCCAGAACCACTAACACTGAGTCTGACTTCAGTCGATCACTGACACTAACTGAAGCTTCACAGGAGGTCCAGTAGAGCAGACACTATAGGTACTGAATAACACCAGTCTGAGATCCAGTCTAGACTCCTCCTGAACCACTAACACTGAGTCTGACTTCAGTCGATCACTGACACTAACTGAAGCTTCACAGGAGGTCCAGTAAAGCAGACACTATAGGTACTGAATAACACCAGTCTGAGATCCAGTCTAGACTCCTCCTGAACCACTAACACTGAGTCTGACTTCAGTCGATCACTGACACTAACTGAAGCTTCACAGGAGGTCCAGTAAAGCAGACACTATAGGTACTGAATAACACCAGTCTGAGATCCAGTCTAGACTCCTCCAGAACCACTAACACTGAGTCTGACTTCAGTCGATCACTGACACTAACTGAAGCTTCACAGGAGGTCCAGTAAAGCAGACACTATAGGTACTGAATAACACCAGTCTGAGATCCAGTCTAGACTCCTCCTGAACCACTAACACTGAGTCTGACTTCAGTCGATCACTGACACTAACTGAAGCTTCACAGGAGGTCCAGTAAAGCAGACACTATAGGTACTGAATAACACCAGTCTGAGATCCAGTCTAGACTCCTCCTGAACCACTAACACTGAGTCTGACTTCAGTCGATCACTGACACTAACTGAAGCTTCACAGGAGGTCCAGTAAAGCAGACACTATAGGTACTGAATAACACCAGTCTGAGATCCAGTCTAGACTCCTCCAGAACCACTAACACTGAGTCTGACTTCAGTCGATCACTGACACTAACTGAAGCTTCACAGGAGGTCCAGTAAAGCAGACACTATAGGTACTGAATAACACCAGTCTGAGATCCAGTCTAGACTCCTCCTGAACCACTAACACTGAGTCTGACTTCAGTCGATCACTGACACTAACTGAAGCTTCACTGGAGGTCCAGTAAAGCAGACACTATAGGTACTGAATAACACCAGTCTGAGATCCAGTCTAGACTCCTCCAGAACCACTAACACTGAGTCTGACTTCAGTCGATCACTGACACTAACTGAAGCTTCACTGGAGGTCCAGTAAAGCAGACACTATAGGTACTGAATAACACCAGTCTGAGATCCAGTCTAGACTCCTCCTGAACCACTAACACTGAGTCTGACTTCAGTCGATCACTGACACTAACTGAAGCTTCACAGGAGGTCCAGTAAAGCAGACACTATAGGTACTGAATAACACCAGTCTGAGATCCAGTCTAGACTCCTCCAGAACCACTAACACTGAGTCTGACTTCAGTCGATCACTGACACTAACTGAAGCTTCACAGGAGGTCCAGTAAAGCAGACACTATAGGTACTGAATAACACCAGTCTGAGATCCAGTCTAGACTCCTCCTGAACCACTAACACTGAGTCTGACTTCAGTCGATCACTGACACTAACTGTAGCTTCACTGGAGGTCCAGTAAAGCAGACACTATAGGTACTGAATAACACCAGTCTGAGATCCAGTCTAGACTCCTCCTGAACCACTAACACTGAGTCTGACTTCAGTCGATCACTGACACTAACTGAAGCTTCACAGGAGGTCCAGTAGAGCAGACACTATAGGTACTGAATAACACCAGTCTGAGATCCAGTCTAGACTCCTCCTGAACCACTAACACTGAGTCTGACTTCAGTCGATCACTGACACTAACTGAAGCTTCACAGGAGGTCCAGTAGAGCAGACACTATAGGTACTGAATAACACCAGTCTGAGATCCAGTCTAGACTCCTCCTGAACCACTAACACTGAGTCTGACTTCAGTCGATCACTGACACTAACTGAAGCTTCACAGGAGGTCCAGTAAAGCAGACACTATAGGTACTGAATAACACCAGTCTGAGATCCAGTCTAGACTCCTCCTGAACCACTAACACTGAGTCTGACTTCAGTCGATCACTGACACTAACTGAAGCTTCACAGGAGGTCCAGTAAAGCAGACACTATAGGTACTGAATAACACCAGTCTGAGATCCAGTCTAGACTCCTCCTGAACCACTAACACTGAGTCTGACTTCAGTCGATCACTGACACTAACTGAAGCTTCACAGGAGGTCCAGTAGAGCAGACACTATAGGTACTGAATAACACCAGTCTGAGATCCAGTCTAGACTCCTCCAGAACCACTAACACTGAGTCTGACTTCAGTCGATCACTGACACTAACTGAAGCTTCACAGGAGGTCCAGTAGAGCAGACACTATAGGTACTGAATAACACCAGTCTGAGATCCAGTCTAGACTCCTCCAGAACCACTAACACTGAGTCTGACTTCAGTCGATCACTGACACTAACTGAAGCTTCACAGGAGGTCCAGTAGAGCAGACACTATAGGTACTGAATAACACCAGTCTGAGATCCAGTCTAGACTCCTCCTGAACCACTAACACTGAGTCTGACTTCAGTCGATCACTGACACTAACTGAAGCTTCACAGGAGGTCCAGTAGAGCAGACACTATAGGTACTGAATAACACCAGTCTGAGATCCAGTCTAGACTCCTCCAGAACCACTAACACTGAGTCTGACTTCAGTCGATCACTGACACTAACTGAAGCTTCACAGGAGGTCCAGTAGAGCAGACACTATAGGTACTGAATAACACCAGTCTGAGATCCAGTCTAGACTCCTCCTGAACCACTAACACTGAGTCTGACTTCAGTCTATCACTGACACTAACTGAAGCTTCACAGGAGGTCCAGTAAAGCAGACACTATAGGTACTGAATAACACCAGTCTGAGATCCAGTCTAGACTCCTCCTGAACCACTAACACTGAGTCTGACTTCAGTCGATCACTGACACTAACTGAAGCTTCACAGGAGGTCCAGTAAAGCAGACACTATAGGTACTGAATAACACCAGTCTGAGATCCAGTCTAGACTCCTCCTGAACCACTAACACTGTGTTTGACTTCAGTCGATCACTGACACTAACTGAAGCTTCACAGGAGGTCCAGTAAAGCAGACACTATAGGTACTGAATAACACCAGTCTGAGATCCAGTCTAGACTCCTCCAGAACCACTAACACTGAGTCTGACTTCAGTCGATCACTGACACTAACTGAAGCTTCACAGGAGGTCCAGTAAAGCAGACACTATAGGTACTGAATAACACCAGTCTGAGATCCAGTCTAGACTCCTCCAGAACCACTAACACTGAGTCTGACTTCAGTCGATCACTGACACTAACTGAAGCTTCACAGGAGGTCCAGTAAAGCAGACACTATAGGTACTGAATAACACCAGTCTGAGATCCAGTCTAGACTCCTCCAGAACCACTAACACTGAGTCTGACTTCAGTCGATCACTGACACTAACTGAAGCTTCACAGGAGGTCCAGTAAAGCAGACACTATAGGTACTGAATAACACCAGTCTGAGATCCAGTCTAGACTCCTCCAGAACCACTAACACTGAGTCTGACTTCAGTCGATCACTGACACTAACTGAGGCTTCACAGGAGGTCCAGTAAAGCAGACACTATAGGTACTGAATAACACCAGTCTGAGATCCAGCCTATTATGATCATTCTGTCATTACTTATTCACCTTCATGTAGTTTTAAACCCGTAAGCCCTTTGTTCATCTTCAGAACTCAAATGAAGATATTTTAATGAAATCTAAGAGCTCTCTGTCCCTCCTTTGACAGCTACGCAACCGACTCCTTGATGCTCAAAAAGTTCATAAAGAGATCGTAAAACTAATCCATGTGATGTGACCAGTTTAGTCCACGTTTTCTAAGAGACTCGATCGGCTTATATGATTAACAGATTGAATTAATGCTTTATTTACATTTAAACATTGACATACATCAGCAGAGCTCATCAAAGATGTAGGGATGCCCCGATACCACTTTTACAGAATGAGTCCGATACCGATACTGTATAACCGATACCTGTGTTCTCACTGTATTTGTAATTTAAAAAAATTGGTAGAGAAACCAAAAGAATATGAATCAAATTAGTTGGCTTAATTTGTTCATCAAATATATATTTCCTTCAGTTATTTCAATGCTTAATGAAGCCTGCTAAAATGCATTGCATGAGCTTCTGTTACTTTCACTCTTCATTCTATTGCTCTATCATATTTGATCTTTCATTTAACAGCGGCGCACATGTTTAGAGCAGCTCCGGCAGGGCTCAGTGCTGAGGATCGGGTCAGCGGCGCACATGTTTAGAGCAGCTCCGGCAGGGCTCAGTGCTGAGGATCGGGTCAGCGGCGCACGTTTAGAGCAGCTCCGGCAGGGCTCAGTGCTGAGGATCGGGTCAGCGGCGCACATGTTTAGAGCAGCTCCGGCAGGGCTCAGTGCTGAGGATCGGGTCAGAGGCGCACAGGTTTAGAGCAGCTCCGGCAGGGCTCAGTGCTGAGGATCGGGTCAGAGGCGCACAGGTTTAGAGCAGCTCCGGCAGGGCTCAGTGCTGAGGATCGGGTCAGCGGCGCACATGTTTAGAGCAGCTCCAGCAGGGCTCAGTGCTGAGGATCGGGTCAGAGGCGCACATGTTTAGAGCAGCTCCAGCAGGGCTCAGTGCTGAGGATCGGGTCAGAGGCGCACATGTTTAGAGCAGCTCCGGCAGGGCTCAGTGCTGAGGATCGGGTCAGCAGCGCACATGTTTAGAGCAGCTCCGGCAGGGCTCAGTGCTGAGGATCGGGTCAGAGGCGCACATGTTTAGAGCAGCTCCGGCAGGGCTCAGTGCTGAGGATCGGGTCAGCGGCGCACATGTTTAGAGCAGCTCCGGCAGGGCTCAGTGCTGAGGATCGGGTCAGCGGCGCACAGGTTTAGAGCAGCTCCGGCAGGGCTCAGTGCTGAGGATCGGGTCAGCGGCGCACATGTTTAGAGCAGCTCCGGCAGGGCTCAGTGCTGAGGATCGGGTCAGCGGCGCACATGTTTAGAGCAGCTCCGGCAGGGCTCAGTGCTGAGGATCGGGTCAGAGGCGCACATGTTTAGAGCAGCTCCGGCAGGGCTCAGTGCTGAGGATCGGGTCAGCGGCGCACATGTTTAGAGCAGCTCCGGCAGGGCTCAGTGCTGAGGATCGGGTCAGCGGCGCACAGGTTTAGAGCAGCTCCAGCAGGGCTCAGTGCTGAGGATCGGGTCAGAGGCGCACATGTTTAGAGCAGCTCCGGCAGGGCTCAGTGCTGAGGATCGGGTCAGAGGCGCACATGTTTAGAGCAGCTCCAGCAGGGCTCAGTGCTGAGGATCGGGTCAGAGGCGCACATGTTTAGAGCAGCTCCGGCAGGGCTCAGTGCTGAGGATCGGGTCAGAGGCGCACATGTTTAGAGCAGCTCCGGCAGGGCTCAGTGCTGAGGATCGGGTCAGAGGCGCACATGTTTAGAGCAGCTCCGGCAGGGCTCAGTGCTGAGGATCGGGTCAGAGGCGCACATGTTTAGAGCAGCTCCGGCAGGGCTCAGTGCAGAGGATCGGGTCAGCGGCGCACATGTTTAGAGCAGCTCCAGCAGGGCTCAGTGCTGAGGATCGGGTCAGAGGCGCACATGTTTAGAGCAGCTCCGGCAGGGCTCAGTGCTGAGGATCGGGTCAGCGGCGCACATGTTTAGAGCAGCTCCGGCAGGGCTCAGTGCTGAGGATCGGGTCAGAGGCGCACATGTTTAGAGCAGCTCCGGCAGGGCTCAGTGCTGAGGATCGGGTCAGCGGCGCACATGTTTAGAGCAGCTCCAGCAGGGCTCAGTGCAGAGGATCGGGTCAGCGGCGCACATGTTTAGAGCAGCTCCAGCAGGGCTCAGTGCTGAGGATCGGGTCAGAGGCGCACATGTTTAGAGCAGCTCCGGCAGGGCTCAGTGCTGAGGATCGGGTCAGAGGCGCACATGTTTAGAGCAGCTCCGGCAGGGCTCAGTGCTGAGGATCGGGTCAGCGGCGCACATGTTTAGAGCAGCTCCGGCAGGGCTCAGTGCTGAGGATCGGGTCAGCGGCGCACATGTTTAGAGCAGCTCCGGCAGGGCTCAGTGCTGAGGATCGGGTCAGAGGCGCACATGTTTAGAGCAGCTCCGGCAGGGCTCAGTGCTGAGGATCGGGTCAGAGGCGCACATGTTTAGAGCAGCTCCAGCAGGGCTCAGTGCTGAGGATCGGGTCAGCGGCGCACATGTTTAGAGCTGCTCCGGCAGGGCTCAGTGCTGAGGATCGGGTCAGCGGCGCACGTGTTTAGAGCAGCTCTGGCAGGGCTCAGTGCTGAGGATCGGGTCAGAGGCGCACATGTTTAGAGCAGCTCCAGCAGGGCTCAGTGCTGAGGATCGGGTCAGCAGCGCACATGTTTAGAGCAGCTCCGGCAGGGCTCAGTGCTGAGGATCGGGTCAGAGGCGCACATGTTTAGAGCAGCTCCGGCAGGGCTCAGTGCTGAGGATCGGGTCAGCGGCGCACATGTTTAGAGCAGCTCCGGCAGGGCTCAGTGCTGAGGATCGGGTCAGCGGCGCACAGGTTTAGAGCAGCTCCGGCAGGGCTCAGTGCTGAGGATCGGGTCAGCGGCGCACATGTTTAGAGCAGCTCCGGCAGGGCTCAGTGCTGAGGATCAGGTCAGCAGCGCACATGTTTAGAGCAGCTCCGGCAGGGCTCAGTGCTGAGGATCGGGTCAGCGGCGCACATGTTTAGAGCAGCTCCGGCAGGGCTCAGTGCTGAGGATCGGGTCAGAGGCGCACATGTTTAGAGCAGCTCCGGCAGGGCTCAGTGCTGAGGATCGGGTCAGAGGCGCACATGTTTAGAGCAGCTCCGGCAGGGCTCAGTGCTGAGGATCGGGTCAGCGGCGCACATGTTTAGAGCAGCTCCGGCAGGGCTCAGTGCTGAGGATCGGGTCAGCGGCGCACATGTTTAGAGCAGCTCCAGCAGGGCTCAGTGCTGAGGATCGGGTCAGCAGCGCACATGTTTAGAGCAGCTCCGGCAGGGCTCAGTGCTGAGGATCGGGTCAGCGGCGCACATGTTTAGAGCAGCTCCGGCAGGGCTCAGTGCTGAGGATCGGGTCAGAGGCGCACATGTTTAGAGCAGCTCCGGCAGGGCTCAGTGCTGAGGATCGGGTCAGCGGCGCACATGTTTAGAGCAGCTCCGGCAGGGCTCAGTGCTGAGGATCGGGTCAGAGGCGCACATGTTTAGAGCAGCTCCGGCAGGGCTCAGTGCTGAGGATCGGGTCAGCGGCGCACATGTTTAGAGCAGCTCCGGCAGGGCTCAGTGCTGAGGATCGGGTCAGCGGCGCACATGTTTAGAGCAGCTCCGGCAGGGCTCAGTGCTGAGGATCGGGTCAGCGGCGCACATGTTTAGAGCAGCTCCGGCAGGGCTCAGTGCTGAGGATCGGGTCAGCGGCGCACATGTTTAGAGCAGCTCCAGCAGGGCTCAGTGCTGAGGATCGGGTCAGAGGCGCACATGTTTAGAGCAGCTCCAGCAGGGCTCAGTGCTGAGGATCGGGTCAGCGGCGCACATGTTTAGAGCAGCTCCGGCAGGGCTCAGTGCTGAGGATCGGGTCAGCGGCGCACATGTTTAGAGCAGCTCCAGCAGGGCTCAGTGCTGAGGATCGGGTCAGAGGCGCACATGTTTAGAGCAGCTCCAGCAGGGCTCAGTGCTGAGGATCGGGTCAGCGGCGCACATGTTTAGAGCAGCTCCAGCAGGGCTCAGTGCTGAGGATCGGGTCAGCGGCGCACATGTTTAGAGCAGCTCCGGCAGGGCTCAGTGCTGAGGATCGGGTCAGAGGCGCACATGTTTAGAGCAGCTCCGGCAGGGCTCAGTGCTGAGGATCGGGTCAGCGGCGCACATGTTTAGAGCAGCTCCGGCAGGGCTCAGTGCTGAGGATCGGGTCAGCGGCGCACAGGTTTAGAGCAGCTCCGGCAGGGCTCAGTGCTGAGGATCGGGTCAGAGGCGCAGATGTTTAGAGCTGCTCCGGCAGGGCTCAGTGCTGAGGATCGGGTCAGAGGCGCACATGTTTAGAGCAGCTCCGGCAGGGCTCAGTGCTGAGGATCGGGTCAGCGGCGCACATGTTTAGAGCAGCTCCGGCAGGGCTCAGTGCTGAGGATCGGGTCAGCGGCGCACATGTTTAGAGCAGCTCCAGCAGGGCTCAGTGCTGAGGATCGGGTCAGCGGCGCACATGTTTAGAGCAGCTCCAGCAGGGCTCAGTGCTGAGGATCGGGTCAGCGGCGCACATGTTTAGAGCAGCTCCAGCAGGGCTCAGTGCTGAGGATCGGGTCAGAGGCGCACATGTTTAGAGCAGCTCCAGCAGGGCTCAGTGCTGAGGATCGGGTCAGCGGCGCACGTGTTTAGAGCAGCTCTGGCAGGGCTCAGTGCTGAGGATCGGGTCAGCGGCGCACATGTTTAGAGCAGCTCCGGCAGGGCTCAGTGCTGAGGATCGGGTCAGCGGCGCACATGTTTAGAGCAGCTCCAGCAGGGCTCAGTGCTGAGGATCGGGTCAGCGGCGCACATGTTTAGAGCAGCTCCAGCAGGGCTCAGTGCTGAGGATCGGGTCAGAGGCGCACATGTTTAGAGCAGCTCCGGCAGGGCTCAGTGCTGAGGATCGGGTCAGCGGCGCACATGTTTAGAGCAGCTCCAGCAGGGCTCAGTGCTGAGGATCGGGTCAGAGGCGCACATGTTTAGAGCAGCTCCAGCAGGGCTCAGTGCTGAGGATCGGGTCAGAGGCGCACATGTTTAGAGCAGCTCCAGCAGGGCTCAGTGCAGAGGATCGGGTCAGCGGCGCACATGTTTAGAGCAGCTCCAGCAGGGCTCAGTGCTGAGGATCGGGTCAGCGGCGCACATGTTTAGAGCAGCTCCAGCAGGGCTCAGTGCTGAGGATCGGGTCAGCGGCGCACATGTTTAGAGCAGCTCCAGCAGGGCTCAGTGCTGAGGATCGGGTCAGAGGCGCACATGTTTAGAGCAGCTCCGGCAGGGCTCAGTGCTGAGGATCGGGTCAGCGGCGCACATGTTTAGAGCAGCTCCGGCAGGGCTCAGTGCTGAGGATCGGGTCAGCGGCGCACATGTTTAGAGCAGCTCCAGCAGGGCTCAGTGCTGAGGATCGGGTCAGAGGCGCACATGTTTAGAGCAGCTCCGGCAGGGCTCAGTGCTGAGGATCGGGTCAGCGGCGCACATGTTTAGAGCAGCTCCAGCAGGGCTCAGTGCTGAGGATCGGGTCAGAGGCGCACATGTTTAGAGCAGCTCCGGCAGGGCTCAGTGCTGAGGATCGGGTCAGCGGCGCACATGTTTAGAGCAGCTCCAGCAGGGCTCAGTGCTGAGGATCGGGTCAGAGGCGCACATGTTTAGAGCAGCTCCAGCAGGGCTCAGTGCTGAGGATCGGGTCAGAGGCGCACATGTTTAGAGCAGCTCCAGCAGGGCTCAGTGCAGAGGATCGGGTCAGCGGCGCACATGTTTAGAGCAGCTCCGGCAGGGCTCAGTGCTGAGGATCGGGTCAGCGGCGCACAGGTTTAGAGCAGCTCCGGCAGGGCTCAGTGCTGAGGATCGGGTCAGAGGCGCACATGTTTAGAGCAGCTCCGGCAGGGCTCAGTGCTGAGGATCGGGTCAGCAGCGCACATGTTTAGAGCAGCTCCGGCAGGGCTCAGTGCTGAGGATCGGGTCAGAGGCGCACATGTTTAGAGCAGCTCCGGCAGGGCTCAGTGCTGAGGATCGGGTCAGAGGCGCACATGTTTAGAGCAGCTCCGGCAGGGCTCAGTGCTGAGGATCGGGTCAGAGGCGCACATGTTTAGAGCAGCTCCGGCAGGGCTCAGTGCTGAGGATCGGGTCAGCGGCGCACAGGTTTAGAGCAGCTCCAGCAGGGCTCAGTGCTGAGGATCGGGTCAGAGGCGCACATGTTTAGAGCAGCTCCGGCAGGGCTCAGTGCTGAGGATCGGGTCAGCGGCGCACAGGTTTAGAGCAGCTCCGGCAGGGCTCAGTGCTGAGGATCGGGTCAGAGGCGCACATGTTTAGAGCAGCTCCGGCAGGGCTCAGTGCTGAGGATCGGGTCAGAGGCGCACATGTTTAGAGCAGCTCCGGCAGGGCTCAGTGCTGAGGATCGGGTCAGAGGCGCACATGTTTAGAGCAGCTCCGGCAGGGCTCAGTGCTGAGGATCGGGTCAGAGGCGCACATGTTTAGAGCAGCTCCGGCAGGGCTCAGTGCTGAGGATCGGGTCAGCGGCGCACATGTTTAGAGCAGCTCCGGCAGGGCTCAGTGCTGAGGATCGGGTCAGCGGCGCACATGTTTAGAGCAGCTCCGGCAGGGCTCAGTGCTGAGGATCGGGTCAGCGGCGCACATGTTTAGAGCAGCTCCAGCAGGGCTCAGTGCTGAGGATCGGGTCAGAGGCGCACATGTTTAGAGCAGCTCCGGCAGGGCTCAGTGCTGAGGATCGGGTCAGCGGCGCACATGTTTAGAGCAGCTCCGGCAGGGCTCAGTGCTGAGGATCGGGTCAGCGGCGCACATGTTTAGAGCAGCTCCAGCAGGGCTCAGTGCTGAGGATCGGGTCAGAGGCGCACATGTTTAGAGCAGCTCCGGCAGGGCTCAGTGCTGAGGATCGGGTCAGAGGCGCACATGTTTAGAGCAGCTCCGGCAGGGCTCAGTGCTGAGGATCGGGTCAGAGGCGCACATGTTTAGAGCAGCTCCGGCAGGGCTCAGTGCTGAGGATCGGGTCAGCGGCGCACATGTTTAGAGCAGCTCCGGCAGGGCTCAGTGCTGAGGATCGGGTCAGAGGCGCACATGTTTAGAGCAGCTCCAGCAGGGCTCAGTGCTGAGGATCGGGTCAGCAGCGCACATGTTTAGAGCAGCTCCGGCAGGGCTCAGTGCTGAGGATCGGGTCAGAGGCGCACATGTTTAGAGCAGCTCCGGCAGGGCTCAGTGCTGAGGATCGGGTCAGCGGCGCACATGTTTAGAGCAGCTCCGGCAGGGCTCAGTGCTGAGGATCGGGTCAGCGGCGCACAGGTTTAGAGCAGCTCCGGCAGGGCTCAGTGCTGAGGATCGGGTCAGAGGCGCACATGTTTAGAGCAGCTCCAGCAGGGCTCAGTGCTGAGGATCGGGTCAGCGGCGCACATGTTTAGAGCAGCTCCAGCAGGGCTCAGTGCTGAGGATCGGGTCAGCGGCGCACATGTTTAGAGCAGCTCCGGCAGGGCTCAGTGCTGAGGATCGGGTCAGAGGCGCACATGTTTAGAGCAGCTCCGGCAGGGCTCAGTGCTGAGGATCGGGTCAGCGGCGCACATGTTTAGAGCAGCTCCGGCAGGGCTCAGTGCTGAGGATCGGGTCAGCGGCGCACATGTTTAGAGCTGCTCCGGCAGGGCTCAGTGCTGAGGATCGGGTCAGCGGCGCACATGTTTAGAGCAGCTCCGGCAGGGCTCAGTGCTGAGGATCGGGTCAGAGGCGCACATGTTTAGAGCAGCTCCAGCAGGGCTCAGTGCTGAGGATCGGGTCAGCGGCGCACATGTTTAGAGCAGCTCCGGCAGGGCTCAGTGCTGAGGATCGGGTCAGAGGCGCACATGTTCAGACACCAGTGAAATATCAATTCTTTATTCCAATTTTGATACTACAACAAAACTACAGTAATCAATCAAATGTGAAAAAACAGCATATTCATTACTGAATTAATTAAATATAGATGGATCTTTTTGTAAAGTTGAAAAGGGTAGCCTATTTAGTCGAGAGCAGTGAGTGATGTATGTGTGCTTTGTTTGCTTGGCATTAAAACACAGCAGCCGGGTTATTAGACTGCTGGCCCTTTAAGAGCGAACGCACGGACCCCATCAGCATACACTGTCTACGTTCACTTACATTCGTCCATACAAGCACAAGACGTGAAAGACAATTCACTTCAGTATTCGCGCTGTCTGAGACGCTGGTTTTCGGCGCGCGCACTTCGGATGTTTGCGCTCATGGAACTTCTTGACTTGGACACGTCCTGTAATAATGTTGAGAACCACTCGTTATACATAAATCACATAACAACTCATGTTCTACTTACATACACTGTTTAGTTGACATTGAGACACTGAGTGAACGATCAGCAATCAAGAGCATTCAACAGAAGTTCTCTCTCTCTCTCTCTCTCTCTCTCTCTGTCTCTCTCTCTCTCTCTTAACGTTAATAATAAGCTACATGCCTCATTTTACTTTCTTTGCCATTGACATTTGACTGAACGACAAACTTTCCGCTGACGTCTGTTTAAAGGGATGCGCTCGACCACTGCGCGTTTCCTCTCATCAGCTCGCGCACCACAGCTATATTATACGTGTTTCTATATTTCCTTTAGTATTCCACTGAGACACATTTACCTCATAGACAGCCTTCTCTTTTATCCCCATTATACTCTCTGTTGTCAGTGTTTCTTTGCCTGGTCACAAGTGTTCACGCTGCCTGGTATCGGTGGTTGGTATCGGAGCATTACGAGTACATGAGCTCAGTATCGGGCCTGAAACCCATACTGGTATCGGTGCATGCCTACACAGATGATAAACAGAAAGTCCAGTGTGCCTGTTTGATGAATGTGTATGATCTCTTTATGAACGTTGGTAGTTGCGTGGCCAGAAATCTCTCCATTTGTGTTTCTGAAGATGAACCTTACAGTCTTTCAGGTCTGGACTGAGGTGCGGGCGGGTAACTGATGACAGAATGATGATTTCTGGCTGAACTAACCCACTCTTTGAGTCGTGGCTGTGGTTTGGTTGAGCTCTGCACACATCTGTCCTGACAGACACCATCGAGCAAGAGATGCGGAAGCTTTTCAGCATTCCCGACGAGAAGGAAACCCGGCTGTGGAACAAGTACATGAGCAACACGTTTGAGCCGCTGACCAAGCCGGACAGCACCATTCAGGACGCCGGACTCTATCAGGGACAGGTGAGGCGCTGTTTCAAGACCTTTCCACAGGACGGACGTCATTGTTTTCTCAGTGATGGGAATGTGGTTTTTGAGTCGGCCATTTTCCTCTGTCTGTCTGCAGGTTCTAGTTATCGAACAGAAGAATGAAGACGGCACGTGGCCTCGCGGCTCTTCGGCGCTCAAGTGAGTCAGTGTGACGAATGGATCGTCACATGGATCATCAGATGCTTTGACACTGGCTTGTTTGCTTTCTCGATGTCCTTGACCTCTTCCCGACGGTTGGCATCATTTCCTGTAACTCATGCTCTTCTTGTCTTTTGAAGGTCATCTGGTGCTTCCTCTCTCTCTGCTTTACCAAAGATCTGCCCTTCATCTCTCACAAACAATCATAACAGCAGCTTCAGCGGCCGCAAGTAAGCCAGCATGGGGCGGGGCTTACGGGTGGGCGGGGCTTGGGGAGGGGCTCATGGGTTGGTGGGCAGGGCTAAGAAGAGGGGCTTATATGGGCAGGGCTCGGCAGTAGTTCTTGGTGGGCGGGGCTTGGGGAGGGGGTTATTTGTGGGCGGGGCTAAGGCAGGGGCTTATGAATGAGTTTGGCTAATGGAACCCTACCAGTGTCATGGAAAACCTTCCAGTTTTCTCCATTTCTGTCTTCTGCACTGATTGTCTTGCATCTTTTGGGTCATTATCATGTGGAAACATCCACTTACAGCCCTGCTCCAGTTTTCTCACAGATGGCCTCACGTTCTCCTCACACTCTTTGGAGTATTCACTTTATTGTAGATTTCATAGTTGATGTTGTGAGGCGTGTTGTTACGAGACTCCAGTGCAGTGTTGTGCTCTTGGGACGTCCTGGCCTGGGCAGTTTGCCAGTGGTCTGAAACTTTGTCGAGTATTATTTTAAATGGCTAGGAAATGCTTTAAATCCTGTAATCATAAGCTTTTACAACCTTCCTTCTGGTCGGGATGCTCCGATCAAGATTTGTGCAGCCGATCCTGATCATTCAAGCTTTATAAAAGTGATCTCTGTCGACCGTCCCTGACTGTTAACCCCTTAAGGTAGGAACCCGCCAAGCCGGCGCCAGCGCTGATGAAAGCCGGCTGTGGTGTTGCCTCGCATCGCCTGCGTCGGGGGGGAAGCTGCTTGAACACACCCGAGTTATGGCATTTGGCACCATGTTAGTCTTTCTATCAGAAGTCCAAAAACCCTCTCCAAACTAGTGTTTTAATGAACATAAGAACCAGTTATATGTGTAAATCTTGAAACTTTTAGTTTTATTAATGGGCACAATCTTTGAAGGATGAATAAAAATAAATAAATAAAAAAAACATTTAAAGACTATTTAAGACTATTTCTGTCACAATACCATGGTTACAGTGAGTGTTGCTACAGTAAATCCATGGTGAATGTTGCTGATTTGTGGACTTAAAGCCTATAGCTAGCTCATTCATGGCACAGTGTTTCTCCTGCTTTCCACACCAGCGCTGTTTGATCTGACATGGTTTATAACAGAGAACTCTGCGCTGAATCTGAATGTTTCCACTGGATCTCACAGCGATGTTATTACTTCTGTGGCGAACTCAGTGTATTTCTCCAGTGGATCTCCAGCGCTGTGTAGTAACGGTGTCTCGCTGCGCTGTCTCTTATTGGTTCGAACTAATAAACGGTCCGTGAAGCACAAACGAGTAGCGCAGTTTCGTTCTGCTTTCATTACGTTTGCCATTCGATGCTGGGCAACGTTGTGGTCGTGCCTATATCGCACCGGCGGGACAGCAGTCTGGATCCCTTCCTCTTCTGTTGGTGCGCTTGTTTCTAATGTTAGACCCATGGTGTAGAGTTAATATCAGTTGTTAGATAGTCTATCTGTCGGGGTTGGTGAATGAACAGTGATATCCGGAGAGCTGGAGAGCGTGTGCTTTACGCTGCTCTCCCTGCATGTGTTGAGCTGTGTCTGCATGACCCTGATCATCTGCTTTCACTGCTGCTGTAACCCTGTTGGGCTTCTAACTCGTGTGTGTGTGTGTGTGTGTGTGTGTGTCCGCCCGCAGCATGAAGAGCAGCTACGGCCTGTACAGCAGCAGTAGCTACGAGCACTCGGATCAGGGCCGGCGCGCGGAGAAACCCGGCCTCAGCGGCCTCTCCAACCTGGGAAACACTTGCTTCATGAACTCGGCCACACAGGTGACCCTACAGGAACACGACCTTCCCTCCCCCATAATCCCTGATCTAACTACAGCCTGCGCAGAGAGAGATGAGTTCAGCGTGTGTGTGTGTGTGTGTGTCGTAGTGTCTGAGTAACGTCCCTCCTCTGACCGAGTACTTCCTGAAGGACAAGCACCAGGAGGAGCTGAACGAGGACAATCCTCTGGGAATGAAGGGCGAGATCGCCAAGGCCTACGCCGAGCTCATCAAGCAGCTGTGGTCGGGGAAACACAGCTGCGTCACGCCAAGACCCTTCAAGGTAACGAACAGGAGGAGTTGCTCTGACATACACCCAGACAGAGCATCATCCATGTGTCTCAGTGACTGCGTTTACATGCAACCAGATAATCCGCTAGTAATGGCATTGACGGCTCAATCGCACTGAAAAACCTTCATGAAAGCTCCTTAATCGAACCGATTGAGCTCGATCGATCCCAGTGAAACTAGAAATAGCGTAATGACGTAGAAATAGCGTAATGACGTAGAAATAGCGTAATGACTTAGAAATAGCGTAATGACGTAGAAGCAGCGTAATGACGTAGAAACAGCGTGATGACGTAGAAATAGCGTAATGACGTAGAAATAGCGTAATGACTTAGAAATAGCGTAATGACGTAGAAGCAGCGTAATGACGTAGAAACAGCGTGATGACGTAGAAATAGCGTAATGACGTAGAAATAGCGTAATAACATAGTAATAGCGTAATGGCGTAGAAACAGCGTAATGACGTAGAAACAGCGTGATGACGTAGAAATAGCGTAATGACGTAGAAATAGCGTAATAACATAGTAATAGCGTAATGGCGTAGAAACAGCGTAATGACGTAGAAACAGCGTGATGACGTAGAAATAGCATAATGACGTAGAAATAGCGTGATGACGTAGAAATAGCGTAATGATGTGGAAATAGCGTAATGACGTAGAAATAGCGTAAAGATGTAGAAATAGCGTAATGACTTAGAAATAGCGTAATGACGTAGAAGCAGCGTAATGACGTAGAAGCAGCGTAATGACGTAGAAACAGCGTAATGACGTAGAAACAGCGTGATGACGTGGAAATAGCGTAATGACGTAGAAATAGCGTAATAGCGTAATGACGTAGAAGCAGCGTAATGACGTAGAAACAGCGTGATGACGTGGAAATAGCGTAATGACGTAGAAATAGCGTAATGATGTGGAAACAGCGTAATGACGTAGAAATAGCGTAATGACGTAGAAATAGCGTAATGACGTAGAAGCAGCGTAATGACGTAGAAACAGCGTGATGACGTGGAAATAGCGTAATGACGTAGAAGCAGCGTAATGACGTAGAAACAGCGTGATGACGTGGAAATAGCGTAATGACGTAGAAATAGCGTAATAGCGTAATGACGTAGAAGCAGCGTAATGACGTAGAAACAGCGTGATGACGTGGAAATAGCGTAATGACGTAGAAATAGCGTAATGACGTAGAAACAGCGTGATGACGTAAAAATAGCGTAATGATGTAGAAATAGCGTAATGACGTAGAAATAACAGAAATAGCGTAATGGCGTAGAAATAGCGTAATGGTGTAGAAATAGTGTATTGGCGTAGAAATAGCATAATGACGTAGAAATAGCGTGATGACTTAGAAATAGCGTAATGATGTGGAAATAGCGTAATGATGTAGAAATAGCGTAATGATGTAGAAATAGCGTAATGACTTAGAAATAGCGTAATGACGTAGAAGCAGCGTAATGACGTAGAAACAGCGTGATGACGTGGAAATAGCGTAATGACGTAGAAATAGCGTAATGATGGGAAATAGCGTAATGACGTAGAAATAGCGTAATGGCGTAGTAATAGCGTAATGACGTAGAAGCAGCGTAATGACATAGAAACAGCGTGATGACGTGGAAATAGCGTAATGACGTAGAAATAGCGTAATGATGTGGAAATAGCGTAATGACGTAGAAATAGCGTAATGGTGTAGTAATAGCGTAATGACGTAGAAACAGCGTAATGACGTAGAAACAGCGTGATGACGTGGAAATAGCGTAATGACGTAGAAATAGCGTAATGACGTAGAAATAGCGTAATGATGTTAAAATAGTGTTTTGACGTAGATATAGCATAATGGCGTAGAAATAGCGTAATAACGTAGAAACAGCGTAATGACGTAGAAACAGCGTGATGACGTGGAAATAGCGTAATGACGTATAAATAGCGTAATGGCGTGGAAATAGCGTAATAACGTAGAAACAGCGTAATGACGTAGAAACAGCGTGATGACGTGGAAATAGCGTAATGACGTAGAAATAGCGTAATGGCGTAGTAATAGCGTAATGACGTAGAAATAGCGTAATGATGTTGAAATAGCGTAATGACGTAGAAATAGCATAACGGCGTAGAAATAGCGTAATAACGTAGAAACAGCGTGATGACGTAGAAATAGCGTAATGACGTAGAAATAGCGTAATGGCGTAGTAATAGCGTAATGACGTAGAAATAGCGTAATGATGTTGAAATAGCGTAATGACGTAGAAATAGCATAATGGCATAGAAATAGCGTAATAACGTAGAAACAGCGTAATGACGTAGAAATAGCATGATGACGTGGAAATATGGTAATGACGTAGAAATAGCGTAATGGCGTAGTAATAGCGTAATGACGTA